>OW285236.1:58490057-58967557 GCA_935421215.2 Melolontha melolontha
GCTGATCTTTCAAGGAAAATTTTCTTCTCTGATGAAGCACATTTGCAACCAGAGGCGGTTCTAGATGACGTACAATGTGTTCTGCTCTGTTTGGGTGGTTGTTCAGGATATAGGGGGACAATGAACAGTATATTTCATACAGCCCCATCGGTTCACCCCCAGCCAGTCCCCTCTCCAATATTTTAAATGACGCTCTGTATTCTTTTTGGTTGATTTTGAAAGAACACAATTTGTTTGATATTCCTATGTGAAAAAACTAGTTAATTACATCATGAAATTTATGAGATGTTTAAAGTTAAAAGTTTCAAATACTAGAAGTTATTAACTCCTAAAAATCATAAGTTAGTCATGGAAATATTGAAAACAAGATTTATTCACAGTATTTCAGTTAAATTAAATGCTCAAATTGTTCACCTTTTACATTTAAACAAAAATAAAGTCTATTTTCAAGAGCAGTTAACATTTTCGAACACTTATGGCGTTAAATTCCGATATTCCTGTCATTCTATTATGTAAATCACCTATTGATTGCCGTGGTGTCTTATAAACAACAGGGAGCTAAATCGGGGAGCGAGTTGACCATACAATAGAGCCCCTACGCTCTATCCAATGTCTTCGAAAAACATTATCCAAATAATTCCTAACTTCTAAACTGTAATGTGGCCCAGTTCCATCTTCACCACGGTTGCAGTGTTTTTGCGCGGCTCTCATCTTCACTAGTAGATTACACTACTATTGAGCATTGATTAAACAACAAAACATTATTACAATAGCCTTATTCACAAACAGCTTCGTTGTGGCTTTGATGGGTGGAAGTTTAATCTTTCGCTCACCACTTCATATTAGTTCGTTTGAACTTGAGAGGATGTATCAAAGTCTCATCACGCATAAGTAAGTATTCGATACAAAAATTTGTCATCTCTTTCTTGCAATGAATAAAGACCACCTGAAAAAAATCGCAAGTCGCGAAGTCTTTTTTTAGTTAATCATTAAGGAGATGAAGGACTCAGTTTGCTAACACTGCAATGCTTTTTTGCATAGACACCATAATTGAAAACCACTTCTGCGCTTTTTACGTCAATTGTCAGATAGCACCGCCCTCAATAAGATCGCAAATTCGATTCATCTCGATATTGCAGTTTGATATTTTCGACCTGCTTAGTCCTGTAGCGAATATCTTGCGTCATTTGAACACCTGGTTTCTCGATAATGTGTATTTACTGAACTGTTGTGATGTGAACTGTTGCTTTAACACTTTCTTTTATTAGAAACACTTTGCACAACAGAACTAGGTACCGATTATTCATACATCGTAACTATTACCGACAAAATTATGTTGTAGGACGACTAATTAACTGGCAAGCTAACCTACACAAACAACCTCCTCCATCTTATCGTGACGTTACATTGTGAGACATAAAAATCTCGTTCAAATTTAACTTGTATTCGTATCTCAGTGCTTAGGGTACATTATAGCTTCACATAATTTATATCAACGTTCTGTTACTATTTTTACTTGTGATTCGTCGCTGCACATAATCAAGATTAAGGAAAAAAAATTATAGTTTAACTAAAAAATATTTTTCATGTTTTTTAGTATGTTTCTTTTGAAAATATGTAAATTTTCATGTCTTTTCTATTAACTAGCAAACTCTTATCATAAAATATAACTAACAAGGGGATTATTTGTATCGAATACTTACTTATGCGTGATGAGACTTTGATACATCCTCTCAAGTTCAAACGAACTAATATGAAGTGGTGAGCGAAAGATTAAACTTCCACCCATCAAAGCCACAACGAAGCTGTTTGTGAATAAGGCTATTGTAATAATGTTCAAACTTGTAAATCACGGATTTTGATGCGCTTCGAATGTGTTGTAAGGGTACCTACCCTGGCTATCCGCTTTTCATGCGACGCGCCTTGGCTTTCGATAGATTGATTTCGAAGTTTTTGAAAAGCACTATGTTCCAACCAAGCGTGCGTAGCGCAGCTGTTAAGGTTCACAGCTACCACGCTGGAGGTATCGGTTCGATTCCTGCCCGTGACTTTTCTTCATTTTCATTTTACATGATAGCAAATAAAGTTAGAAAAAATTATTGAGGCTTATTCAATTTTGTCGAACTAATTTCATTTTTATATCAATTATTACAAAATCATCTTACATAACAGAACAGAACTCCGGATAGTATTTATCGTAAAAACAAAGAAAACACAAATTTTGAAGGCACCAAGCACATTTTATGAAAGCTGATGTTTTGCGAGCGCACGGATTTAATAGGAGCGAGATCAGGAAACACATTTCATTTAAATTCATGAAAAAAGTCACGGGCAGGAATCGAACACAAAGCCTCCAGCGTGGTAGCTGTCAACCTTAACCTCGCTTGATTGGAACATCCGTAAACTTACAGGTATACAAAGTGCTTTTCAAAAACTTCAAAATCAATTTCGAAAACCAAGACACCTCGCATGAAAAGGTAGGTATCCCTACAACATATTTGAAGCGCATCAAAATCCGTGATTTACAGGTTTGATGGTCCTTTTGTAAGTCGCAATAAAATTTACTAGAATACCATAACTTTTTCTATACTGTAATATGATCAATATTTCAATTTGGCCCACTTAACATAATAGTAGATATTAAATGAATGATACTAACAATAATTGAACGATTAATGAAGAAAAATGACTAAAAACCTCTCTCATTTCAAGTATTTTGTGTGTACATTTTTTAAATATATTTAAATAATATTTTGCAAAATATAACAACTAACTAAACATTATAACAAATCTTGAGCCTCGTTTGTACATTTTTTACTTTACCATTATTAAATTTCGCTGCCATTTGACGGGTTGTCGAAGAGTTTGTAACATGGTGTGTGGAATTTTCTACTATCTACTACTACCACTACTACTACTGCTGCCATCTGTATACTACTACTGCTACTAACAAAGGTTGCGTTATGTGGAAGACTAGTGATTTTGTTGTTCTATATTTGGTAACAAAAAATCACTAATCATCCCATAAAACTTCCCGAAAAACCTGCTTCTTCGAGGATCATACTTGTGAGCTCCATCACTGGTATAGTTTTCATTTCATTTGGAATATAATTTTGACAAAATGTGTTAACTTCTTCTAATTGTATACCACATGCTTGTAATATTTGTAATATATTTCTTTTTTGTAACTATAATTTTTATACTATACAAAGAGGATTGATTATTAACAAAATTAAGTATGCAAAGAAATTGCTAAAATGCGCTAATAATTAATTGGTTAAAAATAGCGTAAAAGTATAAATTGTAGATGCTATGTTAATATCGTGTATTTAAAAAAACTTGCAGAGTTGGCCATGAAATTTTGAAGTATGCCTCAATTTCATATTTTACTATTGTTCAAGTAACTGTCACTTTGATTTATACGTCTAATAAATTAGCAAAGAATTCGCTAAATTAAAATTTAAGTTTTTAATTTCTGTGGACATATCAATGTTAGATAATGATTTGAATGCATCCAGTTAAGTTTTGTCAACGTATACTGACCCATACGCAAAATTCAAATCCATGCTGGTGCAATGGTTATATGAAATGTAATTTAAGTTTTCAGGTTATGTTTTTCTCAGGCATTCGGAATATTGGAAAACACCAACAAAAACAGTATCTATGGTGTTGTAAATCACCGTATATTTCATAAAGGAAAATAAGAGAATGCTTTTTTAGTACAAATTTATTTATAAAAGATATTGAAAATTATTACTTTGTTCATCGAGACATTTTCTTACTCTACATCGAACATTATTAAATACATTTTCTAAAATATGTGGATTAAATAATAAATATGGGATCAATTAATCATCTTCTTGATATGACTGCCCAAATTCCAACGTTTTGTGGATGATTTGCGGTGATTCAATAGAAATATGAGGATTTTTATCAGACAACATTCACATGTTTGGTAAATTAAAGTACTCTGGAACATTAAACCACGATTCATCTGAGAAAAAGTTTGATAAAATATAATCATTGCCCAAAGGATTAATGGACTATTCACGATAATCGAGCCTTTGAGATAGATCAATTGGCAAAAGTTCTCGAACGGATGTTATTTTATTTGAACTTAGATGCAGATATCATAAGCTCCAATGGAAAGTTGAGTTTGTTGTGCTAGCAAACGTATTGATGTTTTATTAGTTTGTATTTGTTGTATATTTTCAATTGCTTCCTCTGTGTGAAAGTAGGATTCGTTAATAAAACTTATGTTCTTGAGAAAATGGCATTGTTAAGGACCAATATTAACAACCAACAATATAGTGTTTATTTAAACAAAAACATTTTTGCAACTTTCATTTAACATATAAGATAAAACAGAATATCAGAAACTAAATACGGAAATTATAGTTAAATGCAATGACATGACAAACGGCTAATTTTTTGAATTACGGTTCGTGACATAAAAAACGGGACACTTTTGTTACCTATTGCGACAGTACTTTGTTCCATCATAGTAACTTAATAATGACAGATACATAACCTTATATTCATGGCTACTAATATTGACAAAAGACTTACTTACAAAACTAAATTAATGTCAAAATCGTTATCAGTTATGTCCCGTTTTTTTTGACGTGGACAGTAAGTTCAAACATACCGTTTGACTTCTCATCGAAATTAAACTAACTAGATGCTGAGTTTTTTTGAACGCACGATATATGACATGAGAAATTAAATCTACAGAAGTACTTATTAAAAAATGAACTGATTGGATAAATTGATATGATATACAGCAAGCAATTCTTAATTTAGAGAAACAATTAAAACCCAAGCAGAATTTTTTTTAAATTTTGCAGGTTTTGAGTTGGTAATGCTAGTAATAAATATGATTTTATTTCATTAAAGAAATTAGTAAATATACGCCGTTCATGATTCGAAGACGTGCACATCATCAATGTTGCGAAATCATTTGCAAAATCCATGGGCAAACTCAATTTGTTTACATTTTAGGTTAGGGTAGTGAACGCTTATGTGTCAAATGATGTTAAAGCAATGTTGTGAAATCATTTGCAAAACCCATTGGCAAAATCAAATTGTTTACATTTTAGGTTAGGGTAGTAAACGCATATGTCACCCTTGCAATATTAAGGTTATAAGTAGAGCAGACCAATTTCCGTGCGCGCCATGAGCGCCGGTATGGGAGTGTAATTCGTAATATATTAGAATATGCGATAGAATAAGGGACGCAGCATGAGCTTGTTACCGATATAAGTATTGACGTAGAGACATTTATTCTATCAGAAATAATTAAATATATATATTTGGTTTTCTGCTATTAAAGTAATATGCATAAACACACGAAAAATAAGAATAGTACATATTATAGCAGCGTTGTATGTACCCATAAATAACATGGAAAATGTATGAAATCAGTGATTGTGTGCACGACAGAGGATTTAAAAAACAATACAAATAAAAAACAACGCAATACAATCATCCTCACATCGGCGCACATGTCGCGCACGGAAATTGGTCTGCTCTAGTTATAAGTGCAATACGAAATTATAGCAAAGTACAACTACGATTATACTTCTGGATCCATAATTTCGCGTTCTGCTTCACAGTTTGCAATCGAAAATACAACAAGTATTGCTTGCATTGGCTGTAAACCGCTTTCGGCATTGCAAGAGTAAACAAACAGACGCAAAATATGACAGAACGATATGTGTCAACACTGAACATTCGCACCAACATAAATATGAATTCGCAGTTATGTTGATACAGTTCTCGATAAATAAAATGGGACACTTTTTTTAATTATTGTAAGTCAGGATTACAGCTATTGATATAACATTTATAACATATATAATGACAAGGAAATTCATAATACTAATTGTTTTATAAAAAGACACAAATAAAATTAAGCCAAAATCGTGATAAGACGTGTCCCGTTTTATTTGTCGAGAACTGTATAATTATTATACGTCGTTTATTGTTTTTGTGTTGGCGATTCCGAAGATACCGTTGATGACGTGCACGTCTTCGAATTGTGGACGGTGTATAGTAACGGGTGTCCATTAATGATTGAAGCTGACAGTATGTGTCAAATTTCGGTTAAGTTAACAGTTCTGCAGTTGATTTCGACCGCAACAATTAACATGCGGTAATCACTTTTGACGTAAATATAAAAATTGACAAAATCAAACACAATACCCTTTTCGAAATGCTTATTGCCAGTATTTGCTAATTATAATTATTTAAGAAAATTGGATACATTGTGTTGCGTTCCGAACAACAAGTGTGAATAATAAAAGCTAACTGAGAATATGCACATACGCCTATGGCAACAGATGTTAAACAAACACCAATTGACAATAACTAATTCTGAGTGTGGCAAATATTAAACAAAGAAATTTCCAAAATTTAACAAATGTCTGCTTCAAACATTAACGAACACCTGATTAATACATCCGGGTTCTAATTTTAGTTTCGTTTTTTTTTAATGAAATATGCACCGTTTTATTAATATTGATATACATTTTGTTGTGATTTTCTTCCGCTGGCAACATAAAATGCCCGCTTAATAAACAAATTTCTAAGAAAAGGAGTTTTTCAATTGTTTAATGATTATCATATTTATTTGTTTAATTTCGTAGTAGTTCACTTAGTCTTAAGATCATACTAGTCTATTAGCCTATACTTTATAATTTATAATAATATTAATAATAGTAATAACAATAATTTACGCCTTAATATCGCTTTGGCCGTAAAACGTTCAAAACGGGTTTTAATCACTATACTGGCAGCAATTTAAATTCAAAAGTCTTAACACAAAGCAAATTATTTGCAGCATGATAAGTCTAGGGAAAAAAGTTTACAAGAAAACATGTAACTTGAAAAACTTATCATTGGTTAAATAGTCTATGGAGTGACGAAATAGAAATAAACCTTGTGTCAAAGCCTAAGTTAGTTTTATGACAAAATTTACTACTCAATATACAAGTGTCTGTAAATGGTCATTACAAAAACCTACTACACATTCCTTACAGCAAAATAAGTCGTTTTAAGACAACTTATCTTAGTAGAGGAGAGGTGCCATGAATGGGATAGTTTTTTTCTATTGCTCGTAAAATGATTATTTTTAAGAATTTGCTAACTGCGTAAAAATTCTATATTGATTAGAGCTATATAAACGTATTTCTCAACCAAAAAATAAAAATGTGTAGAATGTAAAAAAAATGATAACTTACAGAAAATTTGATTTTGTCCCATTCAATCCTTAATATGTTTTGAATGGGACAGTACCGTGGATTGAATGGGACAGTTACAAAATCAAAGCAATAAGACACAAAATGTAAAGATTTTATGGAGTAATATAATATGTATAATTACAAAATTCTACCAAATTTGGTTTCGTAAGTTGAAAAGTCAATATCAAATCTCATAGTTGCTTGTGTTCGTGGTGTTTCAGGATTCGTATATGGTCGACTTAGTTTTCTAATAACTATAGATACTCTCTCAATATCTGAAATGTCATCTTCAATTGGATAAATAAATTTATTGGAATTTCCAAATCGTCTTAAAAATTTTACTTGAAACTCACAATCACCTAAAATCTTTTGAATGCATCCTATATAAGAGAGCTTGTTCTTTTTTGTCGAAAAGTCTACTAAGACAAAATCGTTTTCCTTTAAAGTTAAAGCTTCATAAGTATCATCAACATCGCTTCTATTATCACAATCCATGGCACTTTGATCCGATTCTTGAAGTTCAAAGTTTTCAACGTCTGAGTCGCTGCTTTCTTCAAAAATTTTCCGTTTGCTTCCCTTTCCAAGTTTTTTAAAATTATTTTTTCTGAGTTTTGCATTGTGCTGTTCTTCAATTCTATTCACTTCTGGGGTATCAGTTAAAATCTTAGTGGTTCCTCTTTTTCTACCTTGCTGAACTTTTCTTTCTGGGACTTTTGGGTACGGTCTCACTGATTCGGGTGTGACAAATATCGAATTTTTATCGGATTTCGAATGTGATGGTGTGGAGGGTCCTGGAATAGCTGCTGAGGGTGCCTCACAATCTGTCACGAATGAAGATAAGAAATCAGATTCTTGGAATACATGGCGATTAAGTGGATGTATCCCTGTCGATGGAAAACAAGACATAATATTTTTTTGTGGTAAATGCATTTATAAATGCTTTGTTTGCAGTTGCTGCAATTTGATAAATAACGAATGTCTTTCCTGGGTTTGATAGCATCCATTCATTTTGGGCGCTTTTGAAATAATTTTAAAAGGCCCATAGACAGAGACATCGAGTGGTTGCAGCTTGTGGCTGCAATGTTAATAAAACCACGGGGTGGCGCTTAGCATAATTTATCACTTCCAAAATAATATGAGATTCGTGATTATCAAATAGTAGCAACATCGGTTCTTCCTTAGTTGGCTTTGTATATTTTACAAAATGCTAAAAAGCTAAGAAAAAGTTGTTCTTCGTCATCCATCCAGTTTTATTGGCGAGTCCAAGACTCCCTGGTGGAGCACCATACAACATGAAATCTTTAAAATATACCCTCGGAAAGACAAAGGCTGGTGGAATAGTATTTCCATTAGCACATACGAAATTCCGCATTGTTACCAAAGTTCCCCTCTCTGCCGATGTAGCCTGGCCGACTTGTTTTAAACCTCTTTGACAAAGAACTTTCGGCGGATCTGTGACCGTAAGTAATCCAGTTTCATCACAATTGAATATTGAACTTGTAGAAAATTTATGTTTTTCCATAACTCGCTCCAAGTTACTAAAAAATGTATTAATATTCATTGGATTAAAGGCAGTCGCTCGGATTAAACTCGTTTTCTCTGACTTTCTTAAAGACAACAATGATTTATGTCTGACTTTGAAATGTTTTAGCCAGTCCAGTCCTGCTTTAGATTCAGCATCCCATTTCGCTGGATAGGAAATTTGCAGTTTTTGAGCATATTGATATGCAAGTTGCCAAAGTCCTGTGTGTCCAATTCCATAGCACATTTTGGATGCTGTAATTAAATATTCTACCAACGCACTTTCTTGCTCTAACGTGAAAATACGCCTATTACCAATATTGGGTTCATGTTTGAAATCTTCTACATCAGAAAGTCTTTTAGCACATTTTACTGCTCGATGCAATGCTGATTTTGATATATTATATTTGTCACTTGCACGACGAATAGATAGTTTATTGTTACACACATCTTTTACGAAGTCAGGAGATACTCTAACAATTTTCTTGCCCTTGGCGACCATCGTAAATCTAAAAGTAATAAATAGGTATAAAAAGATTTTTGTAGTTATTTTCTTTCGAAATGTTGCATCAAGAATATTTAATTTAAGATTAGGATGCCATACTATTTTTCTCGAGTAACTTTAACAATTTGATCGCTGTACAGCGTCTTGAATGGCGTCCCATTCAAAGCACTGAATTTTGTCACATTCACGACTCTCATAACATTGTATGGAAATAAATCGATTACAGTTACCTTGAAGATGCAGCTTCAACAATTAGACAAATAATTTCAGTAAACTCAAAGCTTAAATTGGCCAAAACTTCAAACAGATTTATCTTAAACTTTTTAGTTAAACAGACTTGTGATTAGTTTCCTAACAGGTTACATTCCGCGTTCTAAAACTAGTCTGACTGATACTGTGAAAACTAAATTGGTGAAGAACATAAGAATACTTATTAAAGTTGTAAATACTTGTATTACCATCTATAAACATAGCAAAGAAGTAGTATTTACTACCAGATAGCAGAAAACTGTATTGTCCCATTCAAGACTTGTCCCATTCTTGACACCTTGCCCCTACAATGTTGCTTGGTTTGCGCGCTATACGGCGCTGAAGTTACACTTCTGAAATCGTTTCTTTATTATAAATATAAAATAGCTCACTCGATTTTGTTGAAATTTGGTACGTTCACATAATTTTATGAGACGAAAGACCCATATCAAAGTTTTGAGCAACATCTTACAATACAAGATGTTTTAAAACATCGTTTAAAAATTTTAAGGGCATTTAGTACAATCGAAAATAAGGTTATAGTCATAATAAACATATGTCCGCAACTTAACTGTTTACGAGATTACAGCGAGTGTTCCTAGTAGTACATGAAATTGTTAACGATAGCATATCCCAGTAAACAGGTGCTTATCTGCTATTGTTTTATGACAGTTTAATTTGACGTTTTTTCCAATTTGTAACAATTACAATGGTAGCCTATTCTAATGCTGAAATGAGCGATATGGTGTTCATGTACGGTCGTGCCAATGGGAATTCTTTACAAGCACGTCGTCTCTATGCTGAAACGTTTCCTGATCGCCAACTGCCTTCGCATGTGATGTTTCAGACGGTGTTTCAACGACTAAGAGAAACTGGTTCGTTTGAGAAGCGGTCTTATGATACTGGACGGCAAAGAATAGCATGTACTCCACAGATAGAAGATCAAATTTTGAATATTATCGATGAAAATCCCGAAACTAGTGTTAGAAGAATTTCGTCTCAAGTGGGTGTAAGCAGCAATCTTGTTTGGAGAACTCTTCATGAGCAACTCCTATACCCCTACCATATCCAACGGGTACAAGCCCTTACTGCTCCGGATTATCAAGCGAGAAGGACTTTCTGTGAGTGGTTTTTGCGAACAACTGCTGATCGGCCAGATTTCGCTGATAACATGCTTTTCACTGATGAAGCTGGTTTTACTAAAAATGGAATATTTAATTTCCACAATAATCACGTTTGGTGTGACGAGAATCCTCACGTTACCGTTGAAGCCAGACACCAGCAACGTTTCTCTCTAAACATCTGGTTAGGCATGATAGGGGACCGGTTGTTAGGACCGATTGTTTTGCCACAACGCTTAACAGGTCCTGCATACCTCGAGTTCTTGGAAAATACTTTACCTGAGCTTTTGGAAGATTTACCTATAAATCTGAGACTGAACCTCTGGTTTATGCAAGATGGAGCCCCGCCGCACTTTACGCGTGCTGTTAGGGAACATCTTAACAATGAATTTCCTGGGAGATGGATAGGGCGAGGAGGTCCCAAGCTTGGCCTCCAAGATCTCCCGATCTAACCCCGTTGGACTTTAGTATCTGGGGTTATTTGAAAAGTTTAGTGTACGCAACACCGGTAAACGATCTTCCAGAGTTGCGCCAACGAATAGAACGCTGTTGCCAAATAATTCGAGATAAACCCTTGTTTTTTGAAAGAGTGCGCGTTTCCTTTGAAAGAAGATGTAGATCCTGTGTCGAAATGGAAGGACGTCATTTCGAACATCGTCTTTAGTTATAATAAAAATTTTATGTTAAAATACCGCTAAAGCAAATTTATTCTGCAATTGCGATAAAATCGCTGTTATCTAATAAACGGTAAATTTGCGGACATATGTTTATTAAGACTATTAACCTTTTTTTTGATCGTACTACATGCCCTTAAAATCTTTAAACGATGTTTCAAAACAGCCTGTATATAAATACAAAGTTCAGGAGTGCCCAAACGGTCGATCGCGATCAATCGTTTGGCCAGCCCTGATGTTAGTACATGAATACGCGTACAGCTATCATAGTTAGGGTAAAGTTGTTTATAGACGAATTTACAAATGCGGTAGGTGTAATTCGAACTATAAGCATTTTTGTAAATAACGCGCCGGTCTTTAGTAATATACTATACGATATTATCTTAGAAATCTAACGGAAATAAACATTTATCAGAAAAATACTAGAACTACTTCAAAATTGCTCATCCCACAAAGTCCCATTTATTTTGGAAGCGCTGTTAACTAAGCCAAGCCTCTCTACTACTACATGTCTCTGGTATATTTTTATGTATTTATATAACTATTTATTTAATAGAAATGAATTAATAAAATTGTGAAATTAAAATTCTGGAAATAAAAAAAACATTTATAATGTAAACGTATAACATAATGATAACGTAACCAAAAACATGAAAGTAAAAAATTGATTGTGGAAACCGTTACTTTGTGTTAGTTCTTCATATTGATACACAAAAAAATTATTATTTTGACATAATACATTGAAAACATTAAACACGTTTCTCAAACGAAATTATGAGAAACATGGCAACAATTATACAGGTATAGCAAACGCCAATTAAGTCGGCGCGAGGAGGGATAAGTTCGCGCAGGATTAAAAGTAGTAGGGAGATTTGTATTTGGTTTTACATCAAATGTCGGATAATTCTAACCTCTGAGTTAGTGGGGGTGGACGTTTTTAAAAACGGCTTCTGCGCAACCCCTCCTCGCGCTAACTTAATTGGCGCTTGCTGTACATACAGTGTTATTCTGAATAAGAGAATTTAATTTTAAATTTAATTTCTTATTTAATATTTAAAAAAATTATCTGATAAGTCCGCTGTGTAATTTTATTTTTAATTTTAAATTATTTAATGAAACCGTTTTGGGATCGCAAGAAATACTCAGCGCTGTTGTATTGAGAGTCCAATGAACCCTACTCATCGTAAATACATCGTAAATATCCGCGTTTACTATATTGTTCAAAGAATTATTCTTCCATAAATAAACATTTGTTTATTCATTCTTCGAAAATGTGTCCTTGTATATTCCTATTTCAAAATATAAAGCCAACTTCTCTTTCCATTTATTTATGCAGGCAAATGAAAATAGATTTCTCATTGCTTTGTCGATGTTCGTTCATAACATACTTTTGTATACATTCATTCATTGTAAACAAACCTATGTAAACAATACATCTGCATATCAGCAAGGAATACGGATATATACAGATCATATCAGCTGAGTGTGGAAGACCAGCAGTACTCACAATTTATGTGTTGAAATACATTTTTTTCGCAATTTTTTTTTTAATTAAAAATAACAATTGGCATATATTTTAGTAGTATAATCTAATAATTAAATTAATGACATTTATTCTAAATAATCCTGTATAAGCTACAACCAAAAATAATCCAGGCCTTAAGCGGTAATTGAGTGACTATGGGGTATAATAAGTAGGTGAGGTGCGTATAGTAGATACTAAGAAGAATACATTGAGGTTATTGTGGATTAGTAAGAGATTAGTTTTAAATTGGTCTAGCATTTCATTAAAAATAACGTCCTTTCAATTTTTAATACCTTTAAAAATTTCTATGGATTCTAAGATATTCAATTTTAAATCTTTATTTTTCTCACCGTGTAGAATTAATCTGTTATTCAAATCTGGAAAAAGATATCCTGTTAAATGTTCATTATATCTTATTGCAATAGAAAGACCAGTTTCACCTATGTATCATGAAAATAACAGTACGTGCACAATATCTGCACAACTAAAGAAGTTTATTTTGAGAGGAAAATATGCACCCTAGAGTTGCCAATATTGTAATAAGACACAAATTATTAAACAACAGCGCCCTGAATTCAAATACCCTTCAATTATTCTATTATTTATGAACATGTTATTATACATGTGTTCATTAGATTAAAGTTAAAATTGTGAAATAATTTTGAAATTAGTTTCCATACACCTATTGTTACATTTAACAATTTTAATTCCATTCATTTCTTTATATGTGTATAAGTGTATTTTAATGTTTTTCCCTCTTTCTTTCAGTGTACACAACAACTCCGAGCGCAACAATTATTAATGGATGTGCGGACCAGAGAGAATTATGATTATGAATAATAAAATACATTAAAACATAATATATATATATCATCATTTATATATAAAGTAAAAATAAAGAAGATCGAATTATTTTTTATTCTAATAGTATGTAAGTTTTACTATTATAATTTACGAATTATTTTATTTTCTGTTTTTAAATTTTCATCCCAACATTCCAACAAATAATTATATAGAATTTATTCTCTTCTCATATGGGCATTATATTTGGTATTTATACGCAATTAAGAAAGTAATAATAATTCGTTTATATTATTAAATAATATGCGACATGCGCATTTTGTCATAGTTTTTGCTCATATTTCTCTTATAATAAATATCATTTGTTTTCTTGTTTAATTAGTTAATAAAAATAGTATTGCTTTTATTTAAACAGGAAATATAATAGTAATTTTATTTTTTAAAGTTCGTCTTAATGAGCACGTTTCACAAATAGATTGGTGTACAATTTTTTCGTTGTATGTAATTGATGCAAATTTTTAAAAATAATAGAAGACAGTTTTAACAATTCCCGTCTATTCGTGAAAGGAAAATATATTGCTTTATTTTCCCGTATATTATATAATCATAATCTTTAAGAATATATAAGAATTATATAAATATTATGACAATAAAATATGAGTATGTTTTATGTTTGTTATAATTACAAATAAAAAGTCGTAGGTCTCTGTAATCAGCAATTTTACTTCTGTTCATTTTTTGTTCTTTAGCTAGTTCATTATTCATATATATTATTGTAGTACTATAATACAACATGATGTACAGTTCTACTAATTGATTAAGATTACTACTAACAACTCTGTGTATAATATATATTATATATATTTTATCAGGGAACAAGCAGTACAAATCTATAATCACAATAATTGTTCCATGATTAAAACTGCATAAGCAACCAAATATTTTTCTAGTTTTAGTTCGATTCTTGTTTTTTTTGTCATTCACTTTAGTTCTGTATTATGTATATTCAATATGTAATAAAATATGAAAGTATAAAATGTGATTTTTATTTCTATTACTATTACCACATAACCAACTTTACATTATTGTCTGTATAGATACAAGGGATGTCATTTTAATGTTGCATATAGTCTCATAGAGGGCGTTAGTAATAAAAAATAGGTGTAAAAATTAATTTCTATCTGTCGTTATAGGCTGACCAGACTCTTTTTAAAAGTATTGCTCGCTTTTTCAAAATCAAATACTCTATCTTATTTTTTGTGTAAATGTACTAAATATACTCTTTTTCTAAATGAATTAAATAATATAGCATGTGATATAAATTAATATGAAATTATAATAATAATGGTAGATAATAAGTAAAACGCAGCCTGTCTGAAAACGTTCCGTATACATTTGAACATGAAAAAAAAATTTAGTGACCTCCGACCTCGAGCTGCTAACAAAAAATGAATCATCCCAAAAAGTGCGAATTATAAACTTAGGTTCGTGGTCTATATTTCTTGTGATTCCTTATGACGTCAAACATTTGCAAAAATCTGTGTTCTGAATATTACAATTTTCAATAAATTAAAGATTTTACGAAATCTGTTTTCGTTTTCGAACTCAGTATGTACTCTTTTCCTCAAGAGAAAATCTAGTCATCTTTTAACCGAAATCTAAAGTTTCATCAAGATACGGCAAGTGATTTAGTCGCAACCGCTAAAGCACACATACTTGGATGTATTTTGAAGGTAAGAACCCTTAATTATAAATAAGGACTTACTAAAACCAAATGAGCTGTCTTGGAAAAAGAATATGATCTATTGTATTAACAGCTTGTGAAAAATCGGTATAAATAGCATCATTAATTTGCTTTGCATCATAAATAGCTCCACACAAGTTTTATTATTGACCATTTTATGCATAAATAGACAAATTGGGCCAAACATAGTGGTAATATACGCTTCTAAAATTTGAAGCTGCAAAAAGTGGTTGAAAAGCGTTATTTTGATTATTATATTTATAAACAAACCACATAACCATCTAATTACAGAATATATAATGATCGTATTATTATCATATTGTGAAATTACAAAAGTTGAGAGAATAATATAAAAAAAGTGCAAAAATTAAGATTAAGAGTAATTACGAGAAAATATAAAATAATAGCATCCACAATACATGCTACTGCCCCTCGTCACTTGATCATCAAAATAATAACAATTAAAATATTTGATGAAAATATCTTGTATTTCTCTTCACATTTTATTATATGTTCGTATTGTTTTTCCCAAACTTCAGTAGAAGTTCTTTCTTCACTAGCGCTCACATATCATCCAGTTAAAAGTAACGTTTGTAGCAGCAACATTTTTTAACCGCCCATATTATTTGTTTGGTTTAAATCAGTATTCCGCTAAATTAGTTACTGAATTTGTTAGATTTCGATTTTTACCATGACTGCGAACTTTCTTTCATCAGGATTTGTTTCTGCGTTCCTTTTTTTAACAATTGTCTTAATCGGAGGCACTGATATTGTCAGTTTTATGTTCACAAAAATAATTATAATAATAATTATAACATTGAAAACAATTTTATGCGTTTTGGTTATAAACTATAGTAAACTAATTTGTAATTACTAGAGTTGTTATTTTTCCCAACATTCTAAGAGTCCTATTGAGTACAAGCGTTGAGTGAATGAGTATATACTATATCACTCAACGGTACAAGTTGATATGTGCAAACGTTTTCTATATACATCGCGTTTTGTAAAGAAGGGGTGTCCGTAAGAAATTATAACTCAGCGAGAAATAAAAAAAACACTTACCTAAAATGGATGAAATCGGCAAAAAGCTTACATCATTACTACAGAACGGACACGCTTACCACATGGCGCAATGCCCAGTGCTTTACTGGCGAAAGGATGTATTTCTAAAATATTTAATTTTATTTATATAATTGGAAAACGAACGGGTGGTGATCTATAAAATTACGAAATACATATTTATTTGTTGAAAAGTTGTATTTATAAAGTTTTTAATTTTATTTCTATAATTGGAAAACATACGGGTGGTGATCTATCTATCTAAAATTACGAAATACATATTTATTAATTAATTTTATTTATATAATTGGAAAACAAACGGGTGGTGATCTATAAAATTACGAAATGCATATGTATTTGTTGAAAAGTTGTATTTTTAAAGTTTTTAATTTTATTTCTATAATTGGAACATTTTTATTTGTTCATTTTGTCGTTCAAGTTGAGTAAAGGAGTATTAATATTGACTAGCAATAGTTTCTCAAGGTTTTCTTCTGTCAATTTTGTTCTCGTTGAATTAAGTACATCCTTATAAATAGAAAACGTCCTTTCTACATCGCAATTGGTTATAGGTGCATACTGGAAATATTCTTTTATTTCTTCATATTTAGCCGTTAGATTTTGTGGAATTGTTAGCAGTGTTACGAAATGTTTTAGACTATCGAAATTCTCAGCATAATAACTAGTAGCTTCCAGCCATGTTCCCCACCTAGTTATTACTGGAGTGGGAGGCAGTGACAGAGATGGAAATCTTTCCCTGAAAAGAGCTACTCTCAATGGTGCTTTTCTGAAAGCTTTTTTAAAAGCTGATACAAGTCTATCAACTTCCGGAAAAGTGTCTCTGATATATTCACAGATTCTGTGGAGAGCATGTGCTACACAAGTAATATGCAGCATATTAGGATATGTTTTCTTCAATAGTCTGCCTGTTTTTAACATATACGCAGCACTATCACTGACAAATAAAAGTATTTTTTCTTTGTACGTGGCGTCCGAATGAAGCATTTTTTGCATATTCTCCTTAATGGTTTCAGCAACTGTTTCCGCATCAACTCTATTTATAACACTTGTTGCTATTACATATGAGTTATAGTTGGGTGTAGTACACCAGCTACAACATTTACCACACGGCGTCCTAACATATCCACCGTTTCGTCGGCGCTTATCCATATGTATTGATTTAAAAGATGGCTGCTAATGCGTTCTACTGTTCTCGTATAGCACCTAGAAATATAATATTTGCGTAAATTTGATTCATCAGGAACATTTCGACCAGTATATTTTTGAAGAAATATTTTTAAAGTGGGATTGCTAAGTTTATTTAATGGAATATTAGCCGCCATAAAAGTTTTACAGAGTTCAGATGTGTTTGCGATCCTAAGTGACGAATTTTTGACGATATTTTACGGATTTTGTAATAAATTTCGGAATCACTGACAATGGACATACAATCAGTATGACCGTCAATCCAACTCGCCATTGTTTTACAATGCCGTTCTCGACATTCTTCCATATCATGTCTGAAAAAGTAACTTAAACAATGCTCTAGATCTAAATAAATGAAAACTAAAAATGTGTGCGTAAGTTATTGAAACTGAACGAAATTCAATGCACACTTACGTCGAAATAATTGGTAGAAATAGATTCAATCAAACGATATTAAACAGGATCTATCACAAAAATTACGATGTAATTAACAGTTAAAACTATGAAAACAAGAAACTTTCTCACAGCACTTTATTTATCTTACGAAATATAAACTAATAAATAAAATACATTATAAAAACCCCGCTTCTATCTACGCTCATGAAAACACTTTAAAAAACACTATATTCTCTGAATACAATAGCTGAGTTGTCCATTGTTATCGTGCGAGACCAGGTGGCCGAGTAAGTCAAACAAATATACACAAATTATACACAATTCCAATTGCCGTTTGCGTTTTATGGAATTTGCATCCGTTCTCTAATCATTACATAAGTTTCTATATTTGTCTCGGTAGGCAATGTTCGCTGTGGTGAGCTAGCGCGGCTCGTGATGACGTACTGTAGGGGCACGTACAATGATGCGAGTGCTTCGTGTGTTTTCGGTGTTTACTAAGAAAACGCTACATTAGTACACGAGAATACACGAAGCACTTGCATCATTGTACGTGCCCCAACAGTACGTCATCACGAGCCGCGCCTGGTGGTGAGAAAAGTTTCGTATACTAAATATAAACATCTGGCCGCCATATACGACCTAACATAATGCATACAAATTCGCAATCTTTCTTTTGTAACTGGGTGTAATTTCTTTGTTAATAGTTAAATATTATGGACTGTATATATTAACAAAAATACTGAATTGTAATTTTATACGAACACGTGTTCTTTTATCTTTATCACTCGCCAACTTAATGTGTAGAGTTACATTTGGCCCGAATGCAGGGATGCCAATAGCAGGAGTGAGATTAGTTAGGCCCGAGCCACAGTATAAACTTTAAATAATGAGATCACACCTTTAATCTTTTGAAATGAAAACGTAATGCGTGAAAGTATTTTGGCATGTTCTCTTTCTCTGTTAAACATGTGCTGCAGTAAGCGTAAGGGTTAGCAGTCTGTTTGACTTTTTTAATGAGCCGTTCAATTTACATTCCTTAATTACAACGAGGGTAACACCGTACATTATGTATTTTAAGATTATATTCCTTTGTAGCATTAAATATATATATATGTATCTTTCTCATGACCAAAAAAGAGTAAAACACTAATTTTTAACATAAGATGATTTTTATTACGTCATTATGTTATTAGTACATGTATATAAAAATAGCATAAAATACTATTTATATTCGTCACATTTTATCACATTATTTCAAAAAACAACTTTCTGATATGTGTATATCTATATACAAGATTATGAAAATAAATTACATCTTACAAGGTAAAACTGCAAAAAAGGCTTAAAAGATAAAAGTGACCACTGAACAAACAGAAACACTGAAAATTTAACTGTTGGATTTGCTTTCACCTTTTTTTAGAATATGTGATGAATTATGACCACGCAAATGATGATATTCTTCGGGATGTTCATAAATGTAAAAACTATAAATTAGAGGCACTGCAACTATCACAATTACCACACAAATTATCAAAGCTATCCACGAAATATCAGCATCTGCTCCACTACATGTATATTTTGATTTAACTGTATTCATAGTTGGTTTGGCTGCAGTGTTCGGTAGTAGTGTCACTTCCTCATCTTTTTCAAGCTCAATTTCATTTATACTTTCACAAGGTTTATTTAAAATCGTACTATTAAATATAACTTCATTAAAGTTTTCATTTTTACTTATATCTAATGGATTTAATAATGTACTCATTTTGCTTTGTAATAATTCAATATGATCAATCTTTCTGGGAGTATTTGGAGAATTTCTGCCACTATTATGGACGCCAGCTAAGATTGCACTGAAAGGTCGATCTGGTACTTTCACAACACCTTTTGCATATATTTCATTGTCATTCAAAATCAGATTTAGCCGTTTCAATTCAGCTACCTAGGAATAATGGCAATAACAGTGTATTCACTCATGAATTAAATATATTATTCATTCTTCTTACCGAACAGTTATATCGAATAGCTAAGGATTGTAAGGTGTCACCTTCTTCCACAATTTTCTCAACTGTTGGCGGCTTAATATATATTTTCTTTTTTTCACATAATTCCAGATCATCACCACTATCATCGCTATGCTTGTCACTTAACCTTTTGTATGAATACTCGTAGTCATCTCTTCGGGGTCTAAAACGTAAGAATTTTATCATAAGAAACCAAAATAATTTTACAAATATTTAACGATTACTTTTGCCTTTTCATTTTTCATGTTTTTAATTAAATTACAACTAAGTAAACATATAATGAATGACGTCGTCAACATAACATTTTGTAGGTTACAATTGATGAATTGGTTGCAAATTTGCAATATGACAACATAAATACGATTCAGTCAGGAAAGAATTTTTGTTGGAAAATGGCTTTTTAGAGCATACATATCTTGACATAAATTAAATATTTAAAGACTTTACATTATGACTACAAAATAAATTGGGATGGCATTAAATTCCAGTTTATTTATTTATATAATTGTAAAAGTTTATTACTATTTGGATTATAGATGATAGTTTTTTCAAATACCATTCCTTAATTATATAAATAAATAGCAATTACACTTAACTTACGTTAATACTAAGCATATATCTTAACTCTAGACTGACTATTTTTATATAAGAAAAATTTTTATATTAAGTAAAGTGGCAAAGATAAGAAAGAAAAGATGAGGAATATGAGGTTTTAAATTGAGTCCACGTTTCGGAACCATCTGATACGTAAGGGTACGCTAATAAACACCAAAAGAGGAATAGAAGTAAAACGAAGTAAAATATTACTTGATATTACAGTGATGATTGATGATTTAGTTATTTATCGTTTTGAGTAGCTAGATTTATTTTCATTTGGAAGCTATATAATCTAAATTAATACATTTAATTTGCTATCACCAATGCATTTTTATGATATAATAGTAAGTAATAATAATGATTTATTAATATTTGACTGTAAACATAGAAACAGGTAACAGCAACAATAATTATATTAATAAACAAATACACAGACAACAAAAGCAGAAAAAAGGAACAAATTAAAATAATTGCATATGTCAAAATAATACATTGTATATCGACTAGCAAAAGCCTCACATTCCTGGACGGCTACGAAGAATGATTGATCAGGCCACAATCTGAAACCAAGCCAAGAAAGGTCCTTGTTTTACATACTCTTCCGCAGCAGATCGTTCAAAAATCAATAGAAATTAAAATTTTGCTTAATTTTTCAAAAAGCAGGACTTATTCACAAATAAATTGTGCCTTGAAATTCCAAATTAAACTGGTTGTGTATTTTGAATTGTTAAATTTAAAGTAGGTATAAAAAAAAATCAAAGATTTTGGCGAAAGACGAAACCTACAAATTCATCCAGGAAGCCCTAGATAAAGATGATTAAGCCTGTTTTAATATTTGCTATTTCTGGGGCTTGTATAATGGATGAGTTAGTTCGAATGGTCCTACATGATATAGAAGACATATAATTAATAAGGTTAATTAGCATACTCGACACGAAAACTAACAAAGCAAGATCATTTGTACTTAATCCAATTTATGTTGCGTTAAGATCAGAAAATATTAATTCAATAGTCAAATATACTTACATGAAATACTAAGGGAGTGTTTTACACCAAATCGATGTTATTAATAATGTTTAAAAATTTAAACAAATACTAGTATATATTACCTATACAATATACGGTTACATAGATATATAGGCTTCATTCGAGCAGACAGTTTCGGACGGTTTCTGATTGTTTTGATAAATCAGTGATAAAATCGTGATTTAAAATCACGATTCGGGATTTCCAGCAGCCTAAATTTAAATTGAAACTTTATTGGTCAAAACAATATGATATTTCCATTATTTAATTTAGTTAGTGGTCCGATATTTTCACTATTTGTTACATATTTTTACTTTCAACTTATAACTGATATTTGCAATAAATAATATAAAGAACAATAAATGACTAGATGTAATAAATAACTGCATAACAAGAGAACATTTCAAATAAACGGTCAGCAAAAAACTGCAAATCACAATATAGTAGCATAGGACACGACATATTTGCAACGCAGGTGACATCATTGAGCAATCCTATTAGACATGTATTAAGCAGGTTTTACACTTACGGGTAAATCTGCAGAATCCAGTTCCCATCCGAATTTCTCGCTACATACATACCAAATTATCGGCAACGTTGCCAAATTTTGGTAGCTTTCTTCTGTGGCTTATATCAGTGACAATTATATTATTATATATTTGAATGTTATTTGATTTATAAGTATTTATTTCAACTTAATTTTCATTGAAATGGCAGGTAGAGGACACATCATTGATAAGGAATTGTGTTTACTGAATAAATTAATCTAATTCTATATGTTGAGTTGTTAACCTACAAATCACATTATATCAATTTTTATTAAAAACATTCGATTTGGTAAAATGTCGATATATGATTGGTAATGCGCATGCTTAAATGAGTCATTAACTCATTAATGTCATTATTACAGTTTAAATGGGAACTAGATTTTGCATATTGCTTACCCACTTACACTTACTCGTGTACAATAAATAGTTTAGACATTTACTGTACTTGGTTGTTTGTATAGTCTATTTTTAAAGTAGAGAGACGAATTTCTGAACGTACGCCTGGCCCAAAGTACATGCACGAAAATCTTGAAAACAATTTGTACGCGGCAAAATTCAAATAATTTTTGCATTTGTGACACGCATATATTAAGTATAGACCTATGCAGAAATCAACAACAGGAATTTATCTAGGATGACAGAAGAGGAAAGAAATTAAGTAAATATTAGAAAGTGTAAACGGAGAATAGATAAGATACATAACATTTATTTATTATAATACAAAATATACATTAATAATACATTTATTGTAAACTTACCGGTTCAGCAAAAATTACATTCAAATATTTATTTACAGAAATGCAAATGTAATAAAAATATTTATCATAAACTTATGAGCTGCTCATAACTATTAGAAGTAAATTAATATATCTCTAAATTATGATGATGATATCGAACTACAATCAAAATCTTCACTGTCACTATCCTCTTCAACTCTAATGATGAATGGTTCTACTACTTCGTCAATTATTGCATCAAGATCTTTCATACGGGATTCTTCTTTTATAACATGGTTTATGCATTTTAGCCAAGTAGTAGCTGTTACATTTCCCAAGGCATCAAGTAATAATTATATATATATATATATATATATATATATATATATATATATATATATATAATATATATATAATTTAAATTTATAATAACCTAAAAAGCATTAAACGGAAAAATATAAACAAAACTTAGCAACAATGCGTGACCGATTATAACGTATATTTATAACGCAATCCTAAATAGACAATAATAGGTGAAAAATTGGTCACATACGAAATTAGGGTCGAGCCAAACAGCGATATTTGCATAACGACGTTATCGGCGATCGCGATTTTTAAATAACGGCGATTTAAAAGCGTTATCGCGATCGCGACTTTTCGCACTAGGCCAATACGTTTTCATCATTTCGCGGCTATGCTCTCGCGTGATTCATTTTGCTGCTGCATATTAATTTCACTACATTTCACTACTTGCCTGCCTTCTATTGTACATCATAAACTGTAAAACTGGAGCTGCTGACTAGGAAACTTGATTTTATTTTGAAAAATAAAGTAAAACACTTACATCTTTCAATACACCTTCTCTTTGTTAACTATATGGATTGGAGTCCATTTTTTTGGTACGAAGAAATAATAACATGTATTTCAATCAATTAATGTTTTATTTTAACAAAATATAAAATGAAATAAAAACAAAATAAAATACATATTAATAATACAATTTATAAAAACAAAAAAATTAAATATAATATATTAAAGAAACAAAGAAATTTTTGGCATTTAAAAAATAGTTGCCACCTATAAAAGACATTTATTTGCTATATTTGTAATTAGCATTTAAAAATAATAACATTTGAGTTTTCCTGTCACTTAATCGTGTTCTACGTTCATTCAGGACCTGACCAGCTTTAGAAAACAACCTTTCACAAGGAACTGAAGAAGCTAGAGCACATAGTTTTTCTTGTGCAATTGTAGATAGATTAGAAAAATGAAATTTATGTTCCTGCCACCACTTTAGAGGATCAGAACTTCGTGGAATAATATCTTCCTCCATGTATCTTTGAATTTCAATAATTGCGCGGCTTGTGACGGTTCCACGAGGTCGAGCAACTGCAACACTTCGATCAAAGGAACCCCATATTGAACATTCATCATCCTTAGCATTATCATCTGGTCTATCAACATTAACCTTATGTAACTGTGGCGAAAGTTTTTGTCCAAGTGCTTCTTGGACATTTTTTCTCGCATTGTCGGCAAAAGAGAGATTAGAAAACGTTAAATTTTTAAATCTTGGATCTAAAAATGTCGATACGCTTAACGTATTACTTTTTTCTACATTTCCCAAGCGCTCATTTATACCGTTGCGACAAGCTGCAATAATTTCTTTTATAAGCGGTAGGAAATCTTTTTGCAGTAAATTAGTGTAAACATCAACTAGACCATTAGTAATTGGAATAACTAAAGATGCTGTGCAATAGAATTCACCGCTGATGGTTTTTGTAGCGTTTTCAAACGGTTTTAATATACTACATAAGTCTTTAGCTAATTGCCATTCGGATGAACTTAAAATAGGGAGATCCTTATCAATTAAAGCAATTGAAGTCTTAACCGCAGTTTCTAATTTTGTAAATCTCTGCAGCATATAGTAAGTTGAGTTCCAACGAGTTGGGACATCGTTAATTAATTTTAAAGGTGTTTTCAGCAGAAGTAAATGCTGAAAATACGAGGTGTATTGTCCATGTGCATAGTTACAGATATGTAAATTATTTACATGTTTGTTTCATATTGTACAAACGCTTTATACGTGCTTAACGTATTGTCATACTTAAACAAAACCTTTTTGTATATTTACCGCCAGCTGGCTGGTTGTTAATGGACTACATCTACATACGTATTTTATCGTTTCCCGTAGCAGCTTAGCTGTTCGAACGATAGGTAGCCCTCCAGACAAAGTCTCTTTCGCCCGTAAGATGTCAATTATTAAATAGTTGTCTTCTTATAGGACGGAACTTGCTTGATCTATGCGGGCTATTTCAGTAAATTTAAATACAGTTGTATTAAGCAATTTGTATACATTGCTTTACTAGCTTAACTGAGGACGCCTAGATGGCAGAAACATATGTATTAAGCAGAAGTAAATGCTGAAAATACGAGGTGTATTGTCCATGTGCATAGTTACAGATATGTAAATTATTTACATGTTTGTTTCATATTGTACAAACGCTTTATACGTGCTTAACGTATTGTCATACTTAAACAAAACCTTTTTGTATATTTACCGCCACCTGGCTGGTTGTTAGTGGACTACATCTACATACGTATTTTATCGTTTCCCGTAGCAGCTTAGCTGTTCGAACGATAGGTAGCCCTCCAGACAAAGTCTCTTTCGCCCGTAAGATGTCAATTATTAAATAGTTGTCTTCTTATAGGACGGAACTTGCTTGATCTATGCGGGCTATTTCAGTAAATTTAAATACAGTTGTATTAAGCAATTTGTATACATTGCTTCACTAGCTTAACTGAGGACGCCTAGATGGCAGAAACATATGTATTAAGCAGAAGTAAATGCTGAAAATACGAGGTGTATTGTCCATGTGCATAGTTACAGATATGTAAATTATTTACATGTTTGTTTCATATTGTACAAACGCTTTATACGTGCTTAACGTATTGTCATACTTAAACAAAACCTTTTTGTATATCTACAATGGACACCATAAGCTGACCACTTGTCATTAGTAAAATGTCGTTCTTCACGACAACGCAAAAATTCATACAGCAAAAATAAAACAAGAAAAAGTTTCAGAGCTTGTTTGATCTGTTTTATCTCATCCTCAATACTTACAGGAAAAAATTTCCTAATGACAAACAAATTCGAGATGGTCAACTATAATGTCTATAATACATTAGGATATACATACATAATTCACTTTCTGTTTCATTGATAAAAAAAGTTGCCTTACTGAAGCGCTTTTTTTGTGATATTAAGGTTTTGAAATGTTAACGATAAATATTATTCACATACAAATAAATAAACTTTCTAAGTACTTCTTTTTCTAACACTTCTTACACACAGAAATATATTATGACTATGTAAGGATTTAATGGAACTATGAAGAAAAAAATAAACGAGTTTTTATTATTTCCAGTATTGGTTGAATCATGTCGTCTGATATTTATTATCATCCTCTTCCTTGGAAAATTATTGGTTTCAGTGAAGTGAAGGGAATACATCACAAATGCTAGTATAACATTGATATATTTTTTCAATTTTTTTTGATCAATTGTAATTATCAGTTGTATTTAAGGTGACTTATTTTCGAATAAGAAAATGTAGAATAGGTAAGTTTGCAATTAAAAATCGAATTATATTAGGTAGACATATTTGTTTTAGATCTACAGTATAACAAATTTCAGTATGGGGTAAGGACAACAAATTATGCAAATATTATTCTGTCGTAAATATTTTGTAGACATATTTGTGAATATAACGGATGTTCATTTGAAAAGTCAATCTAGTAGCATGTGATTTACTGAGAACATTTTGAAGTATGTCGTAAATTAAAATTTACTACTTAACCTACGAAGTCGCATATTTTGGCAGTTTCATACATACAAATAAATAATAAATAAATGTCATTTGGATTTACGTTTATGGAACAACAAACACATACTAATATATATGCGTCTTATTCTATCAAAATTTCAAAGTAATCTAGATTGACTTTTCAAATGAACACACGTTATAAACTTCTGACATTTTCGTTCGGTTACGTTTACGAAATTACATACAATATTAGAATAACAGCTAAGTTTAAATAAATAGATAGATTGGAACAAGGAGGATGGAATGGAATATAAGCCCATGACATTTGTACATGTAGGAAAACACGCTGGATAAAACAAAATTCCTCTTTGCTATCTAACTAGAGAAACTCTTGCGCCTACAAAAAGGTCAAGTCCTGATAAAAATGACAAAGATTTTAAATGAAATCAAAATGTTGGATGCTGTAAGTGCATATAGTATACTGTACTAATAGTTGTTTACTATTAAAGTATAGATGGCGCGCAAATTAATTAATTTTCAAATTTCTTTGTAACACAAAACATCCCTAAAGTAGAACGATCCTGCCATATAATGTAAAAAAAATATTCCGTTTTATGCGACATCTAGGAATACTGATTGTAACTACAACGTGTTTAAAAAAGAATTTAATCTCGGTAGGCATGAGTAACCAGTACGCGCAAATTATTATGTCATTTACCTTTTATCTATAACTATTTATCTAATGCCATTTTGACATTTATTATTTTGTGACTAGCAATATAGTTTTTTCTTACAAATATATTTTTAATTAATAAACAATACTACTAAATAATGTATTATCGAATTAAAAAAAAAGTGTTACAGTCATATTTTAATTGGTTTAAATTAGGCTGCCTGAAGTAGGTATAACAAGTGTTCATTTGAAAAGTCAATCTAGTAGCATGTGATTTACTGAGAACATTTTGAAGTATGTCGTAAATTAAAATTTACTACTTAACCTACAAAGTCGTATATTTTGACAGTTTCATACATACAAATAAATAACAAAGAGGTAATAGGTATTTATTGAAAACTATAACAAATGTTGAAAATGTTGTCCTTCAAGATCAATGCACTTTAAAATCCTCCGTTCAAAATTTCTGATGGTATTCTGCAACATTACTGGATTGTTATTAATTTCCATGCATTTCTGTTCGATTCTCTGTAGCATTCAATCATTCAAATTCAATATAGGTGTTCGAAATATGTTATTTTTTAGATAAGGCCACAAAAAGAAGTCGCAAGGTGTTAAATCGCATGAACGTGCAGGCCAGGCAATTTCAGTATTTTGACTAATTATACGCTCATAAAAAAATTACAAAACTCTAGTCTACCTGCGTAATCAATTTCTAGCAATTCTTGTACTGCTGTGACACGGTATGGATAAAGTTGCATATCTTTTTTTAATAACTTGTGAGTTGTACCAACAGAAAGGTTTATTTGTTGACTCAAATGTCGAACAGATGTTTGTGGTTCATTTTCCATTATTTCTTCAACACGATTGACAACTTGAGGTGTACGTTTCTTAACTGCTCCGTTGCCTGATTTTCTTAAGAGACTACCAGTTTCAGAAAAAAGTTTTAAAGTTCTATCCAAAGTATTCTTAAATTGTATATAATCTATTACAAAATGTGGAAACTCAACTTGAAATTCTACCATGCAATCTTGAACTGACTAAACCCATAAACCATCAATTTTATTACCACTTCGAAAATAAGCCTGGACTAAACAAATTTTATGCTCTAAAGTGAAAGCCATTTTAAAACTGAGAAGCAATTTATTTAAACCAAAATCAACACACGATTATTTTAAGCACTAACTGATATTTGTGATTGACATTATCAAATGTCATTTGGATTTACGTTTACGGAACAACAAACACATACTAATATATTTGCGTCTTATTCTATCAAAATTTCAAAGTAACCTAGATTGACTTTTCAAATGAACATACGTTACCTACTGTAAGGCTCAATTTGGAACAGACTTATTATATCTTTATAGGCATTCACGACCTATTATATAATTTATTAGAAATTAGTGATACTGTAAATGAAAAATACGTAAATATTATGTTACTTATTTATTTTATTCACAATAATTTACAATTCGAATTTACGATTGACATATTACAAGTATAAACATCTGTGTATAAAACAATGAGGTACCTATAACATAGGATTTAAGTTTAGATATTACTAAGAGTATTCTAATTTTCTGGCTCTCCTGATCCTTCTGGGTCTTCTGTATCATTACATAGAACATGGTCATCACATGGACGTAATAAACAATCTATTATGGTCTCTATATTTCCTTCAACGCAGTGGTGTAATATATCTTCGATATCGTCTATTAAACGACATTCTCCTTCAGAAGGACATTCTCCAACGCGATCAGCTATAACATTGAAATTAATCGATATAGTTATTTATGCACCAAGGGCGTTATGGGTATTATATTGCTCCGAGGTCGACGTTAATTCAACCCGAGGGCCTCTGGCCCGAGGGATGCATGTCGACTGACCGCAATATAATTGCCATAACGTCAGTGGTTTATACAAGATTTTATTTTTTACAAAGAATTAATTTTTTAAGCGGAAAATTCAATTTACATTGGAAAAGTTCCGAAATTTCTGTCAACTGTCACGTCGTTGACAGTCATTACGCATCATTACGCATCTATCATGAGGACTCCTTGAATCAACGATTTAACCTTCATTTTATTTTAAACTGACTCGGCGAATTTCCTACCGCCCAACAGCCAATAAATGTCTCGTAAACTTTTAGCTAAACTTAATTTAGGATTTTATTAACGTAGTAAAATGAATACCAAAAATTTATTAAGTTCAATAGTTTATTAGGATAATATATATAAAGAAAATAAAGATTTAATAAAAGTACAAAAATCAAGTATTTCAATGGCGTGTCAGCAAGACATTTGCTTTATTGAAGCTATGTATTTTGCTGCATGGGTTGGACTCGGGTTGATTCTCTTCAGTGAAGGATCTTGTGATATACGACATTTTTCGTTTTGTTATCAGGTGCAAGAATAAATAAAGCGGATGGTTTACCGACACTTGAACATACCACGTACAATTGATCATGAGAAAAACATGCATTTTCTAGATTCAGACCACAAACACTCAAGGATTGGCCTTGTGATTTGTTAATCGTCATGGCGAATGCAAGGACGAATAGGAAATTTAATTAGTTTAAACTCAAAGGGCATATCAGTTAGAATGATGGGAATCCTCGGAACGAGAACTTCCTCACCTTTGAATTGCCCTTTGAGTATCGTCGCGTGAATCACATTGATCATTAGTTTTCTTATCACCAAACGCGTTCCATTGGATAGTTTTGGTTGGTTTAGATTTCGAAGCATGATGACTAGGGCTGGGCGATACCGACGTTTTCGGTATCGGGTACCGATACCAATCGAGGTATCGATACTTACCGATGTATCGGGTCTGTGCACGGTATCGATTCTGAGTACCGGAATCGGTAAAGTATTGATAGGTATCGATGCTTTGGAATCGATACCTTGGAATCGATACCTTGGAACCGATACCTTGGAATCGATAGGTACCTTTGAATCGATACCTTGAAATCGATACTTTGGAATCGATACCTTAATTCGATACCTAGAAATCAATATTCATAACCCGTTTTCTAGGTGTTGATTGTTTGATATCGGTTTCAAGAGATATAAAATTAATTTACCGATTCTACCATAACTACGGTATGAAATTTGCAATATTGTGAGATTTTTTTTGTAATAATTATAGTTATGTCATAATAAGGATATTTGCTACATACAATAATAACATCCTTTTAAATATATATTATACTAGCAATGCCCCGCGGTTTCACCCACGTAGATACACATGGAGCCGTTAAGTTCTGCTCTCCGCACGGTCCATGCACCATATTTTTTGTTATGATATCGAACAATCCTGGATCAAATTGTGGGTTAGGTAGTTCGGCAACTATAATACTATCAATTTCGTCTGGCTGGATTTTTCTTTCCAGCCAGAACAACAAATGACAGTGAGGTAAGCCGCGCTTTTGCCACTCTACACTTGCCATGTGGTATTTTACTTTGCCGAAAATTTCGTTTTTGGTAAATAATTTTATGAATTTTTTCATTTTTAAATGAAACACCCTCGCTATAATATCATGTCGGTCGAAGGACCGTTGACCTGGTAATAGCAATGCTTTAATTTCATCCTATTCCGGGTTGCATGTCAATGTGACAAATAAGTCAGGTCTCCCATAATTTCAGACGTAAGTCATTGCATCTTGTGTTTTTTCATGCAAATAATGCGGAGAACCTGTAAAAGATGATGGTAATATTATATGTTGACCAATATCTCGTTTACATTAGGAGCATTATATCTACCTCTGTGTGCTATCTGTGGTGTGCGATCAGAATGAATAATTAGCTTTAAATTTTCCGAAGAGTTAAGTTCTAAGTTTTATTTAAAACTTTGTATATATACATTGTGACTATTCAACATGATCTGCAATTCGTTTATCAAATCTGGTTTTAGCGTGGGGGCTATGTTTGATCGCAGAGATAATTGGTCGGCATCAGAAATAAAATATATCTGCAAAAATTGAGGGCTTTGGCCAGATGGCGGTAAAAGGCTACCTATCAGATGATAAACTTGTCCTTCAACTTTAAAGGTTGGCATAAAATTACCCTCTCGAATTTCTTTTGCCCCAAACGAAGTCATCTGAAAAAGGCTATTGTATCTACGTACGTTATTCAAAAAATGCTTCGACAATGTATGATTATTTGTTAAAAGGTTTTTATTGGTTCTGGTGGTTCTTCAATTTCAGGAAGAATAACTTTTCCAGACGCGCAGCACATACCGATCGCTTCATCAGTCAATTTTTTTGCAAAACATTTAGGACAAAGCTTATTCATTGCTCCTATTTGAGTGCAGTTCTGGTGAGCATAATCAATTTGAAGATCGTAACTAAATGCCGATCTGTTACTATGTGCTAAAATTCTGTTGCGCGTCCTAGTTGTTAGTGACTGTTGCCTTTGTCTCTGTGCCATAAGCTGTTGCCAGCGTTCAGCGCTAGATTCCCGTGCACGCACTTGTGACATCCTAACTCTATTGTCAGCAAGACGCTGCGAGCGTTCGGCGCTAGACTGTCGTTCGTGTAATTGTGACGTTCTCGCATTTTGTTCTGTAAGACGAAAGCAACGTTCAGCGCTAGATTCCCGTGCACGCGTTTGCGAGATCCTAACTCTATTTTCAGCAAGACGCTGCGAGCGTTCGGCGCTACATTCGCGAGCCCGTCTCTGCGAAATCCTAGCTCTATTGTCAGCAAGAGGGAGCGAACGTTCGGCGCTACATTCGCGAGCCCGCGATTGCGACGCGTACTCTCTCTGACTCGCAAGGCGAGTAGTATTTTCAGAAGAAGATTCTCCAATACGACGTATTTTTGCTATTCTCGCTTGGGAACTACGTGTAGATAGTTGCGAATTTCTTTTTCGCGACATAATTATTTCGTGAAAGTTTTATTCAAGTCACAGAAAATAATAAGTAATGGAATAGGTTGTTTTATGATGACATGTGAATAAAATGGTACACTGCAAACAAAATGAATATGGCCATCGCTATACTACTACATTATATTATAACATTATTTTCTTTAGATTGACAATTTTAAATTCGTTATATCTTTTGAATGGAATGTCCGATTTTAATAATTTAAAAAATATTTTACTGGTATTGAAATGGTCTTTAATAAAATATCATTTAATAGGATAAGGAATAATACAGAGGTATGGATAATATGGTTTGATTATTGTCGGCACTTTTATTAACTTTTAAAATGTAAAAAAGTTGTTATAGTGGCATAACTACAGTAGTTGGACATATGGTATCGCGGACTTTTTTGTAGATATTAATACGTTCTATAATACTGTAAACATTTTTTTGTTCTATCAACAATAGTTTCCGCAGCGTACGCGATGACAGATTTTTTGTGACTAATTTTTTCACACCTTGGCTTACATTAATGCATTTTTATTGGGGATCCCTTTTTTTTTTGAAAATGTAATATAGCCTATGTCACTCAGTGAAAATGCAGCTTTCTAATGGTGAAAGAATTTTTGAAATCGGTCCAGTAGTTTTTGTGTGAAAACATTACAAACATACATACAAAAACACAAATGTTTCCTCTTTATAATATTAGTTTAGATAATAACGAGCGTTCAACTAAAGTTTACCTCGAAGTTGCCCATGGAAATTATACGTATATCTTAGCTTTTTACTTAAGTTCTTAATATGAATTTTGTTGGTTATGAACTATTTGAATGACATGATAAATGTCAAAATAATAAAATTAAAATATTTAACTAAATGAGATACGTTTATTTGCAACAAACAAGTAACATTTTATAAAAATTGTTGAAAGTGGCCACCACCTTGTTCGAGACATTTCTAACATCTTCTTCTAATGAAGGAGAAAACGTTTTGTAGTAGCATATCGTCGATTTCGTTAATTATTTCAGCAATTCTGATCTGAAGGTCTGCAAGATCAGGTATCTGTACCCAAAAAATTGAGTTCTTTAAAAAGGCCACAGAAAAAAATCACAGGGGTTAACATCACAAGATCTTGTTGGAAATTCATGTTCGATGTTTAAACTTATCAACCGATTTTGATAAATTTCCGTATCATATTAATTGTTTCACAAGCTGTGTGCACTCTAGCTCCGTATTGTTGAAAGTAACCCTGATTTATTTCTTCTTCATTAAGCTGTTCAATAAATGTCATAATAATTTCTTGTCGATACCTTTCTCCTTTAAATGATCTTCCTTCGACTAATCGCACACCATACACCAATTTTCTGTGGATGAACAACATAACAGTCATGCGGTTTCTTAGTATTCCACATCCTTATATTTTGTGAGTTAACATATCCATTCAAATAAAACCATGATTCATATGAGAAAAATTTTGTCAAGAATGTCATTAACAAAATTATTTAAGAACCACTGACAAAATGTTGTTCTTCTAGGATAGTCAATTTCTTTGATTTCTTGATAATAGGCCATGCGATATGGAAATAAATGTAAGTCTTTTTTCAAAATTGTATGACAAGTGCCAATTGAAACACCCACTCGTGGAGAGAATACTCGTATGGATGTTCCTGGTGTATCATTCATAATTTGCGTTACATCGTCAACTAGCTCTTCCGTACATTTTTTCGGACGGCCACTGTCTTCTTTCCGTATAACACTCTCTGTTTCTCTGAAAACCTTAGTGCAATATTTAACTGTGTACCAAAAACTATCAAAATCAAAGACGAAGTTTGGAAACATATTTCTAAATTCCTCTAAGCATTCTTCAAGAAAATAGTGCCATTGTCCGTTAATATTACGTCCGTTCCAAAAATAAGATTCAACCATAAATGATTTGTGTTGAACAGTGAAAACCATTTTAAATCAATTTTAAATTACAAAGCAATTTCAAAAAGCTCCAACTAAGTATACATCAGAATAAATAGTCTGTCAAATTGACAACTGATGCAAATGTAAATAGTACAAGTTACGACAAACATTTTTATTGTCATGGACTACTAGAGGTAAAATTTATTTGAACGCTTTTTATATATAATGCATATACATATACTTAAAAATTCTTTACTTAAAAAGTTATTGCATCCTTTATGTACATTTAAAAAAATGCACGAAGGTAAGCTATCCAATACATGGCTACCCGATACATCGCTACCCGATACATCGCTAACCCGATACATCGATACTTAGCGAGTACTGGAATCGGTAAGGTATCGATAGGTATCGATGCTTTGGAATCGATACATCGCTACCCGATACATCGCTACCCGATACATCGATACTTAGCGAGTACTGGAATCGGTAAAGTATCGATAGGTATCGATGCTTTGGAATCGATACCTCGCTACCCGATACATCGCTACCCGATACATCGATACTTAGCGAGTACTGGAATCGGTAAAGTATCGATAGGTATCAATGCTTTGGGATCGGTACCTTAGAATCGATACCTTCGTTATATGAAGTATCGGGTACCCGATACCAGTTATTGTATCGGGTATTAGACGATGTATCGATACTTCGCCCAGCCCTAATGATGACTACCGAGCCAACCTTCAGTTGTAAATTTACGGTGGTAAGCCAGGCATATCCAAGGAGTTTAAAAATTTAGTTGGATAGTTGGTGGCTTCATCTTCGTTTGTTACACAGTCAAAAGATGTGAATGAATGCAAAGTACCAACGATTTCATTCTGAATTACTAAGTTTAAGTCATCCACATCTTTGTTCTTAGCCGCCAAAATTGCTCGCTCACTCAACCATTTGTTGTTTTTGTGGGTGTTCTTCGATAATGTCTGCTCCAAATGAAGTCATTTGAAAACAGCCATTGTATTTTTGAGTGTTCGCTAGAAAATGTCGTGATTCTGGTCTTTCGCCACGAAGCAATGAGTGCAATGGCTTAGTTGGCGGAGTCAATAATGGCAATTTCACTTTACCATTAAGGCAGCACAATCCAGGCGTTTTCCAGCAAATTTCAATGCGCCACAATGCTCGCAAACAACGTCTATTGGACCAATGCGAACGAAAGGATGCGAGCTGTAATCAATTGTGCAATCGTATATAAACGGTGCTCGATTCAAATCAACACTTGAAGCAATTCTTCTTGCGCTTCGAAGATTATCTTGTTGTTAATCTGTGCGATAAGCTCGACGATATCTCATTGGCAACCGAGCTGCTTCACGGGCTGCCTCTCTTTGTGTTTGTGTTTGAGAAGCACGAAGTCGGGCCATACTAAAGCGGCGCTTTTCTCGTGGGATTTCTGGTTCTTCTTCAGTGGATTGATTCGCAATGTTCCTAATTGTATTACGGCTTTGTTGGGAAAGACTAGATTTTCTAGGTCGCGGCTTCGTTAATAATAATACTCGCACAATAAGATTTATTAATAACACTCGCACAAAACAAACAAATCGTCCGGTAACCTTTATATGCTTTCTTCAAAACAAATAACAGACAACACGAAACAAAAAAAATTACACTTTTATGTCACTGATATAAGCGTGCGTGATGTAAGATGTAAAAATTAATTTTCTGTATAATTTTTTTCCGTGAATTCTTCCGATATTTTAGTAGTTATTCTGTTAATCGGGGCGGAGACGAATCCAACAAATTAGACATCATTAAAATAGACCCAGCCGCTCTTGAGTTATAAATGGTGTAACTAACCGACTTTGTTTTACGAATTAAGATGACAGTTGTTGACACTTTGAAGATTTCAAGTTGTCAATGCTTAGATATTTTCATTTTAATAAAGAGTGCTGCTTCTTCTTTCTTAAAAATTCAAATTATTAGGTCTGTAAAATGTATTCTCGGGCCTTATTTATACTCACACAACATTAAAAACTGAATAAAGTAGCGTTATCAGATATATCGCCCGGTTATATCGCCCATGGGCGATATGACCGTGTTTATGGTAACCGTATCCAAGGTAAAATTAACAAATAATACTTAAGTTAAAAATAAATACATTTAGTTAACGATCAAACCGAAATTCTATTGACAAAATACAAATTAATTTAAAGCTCAAAATATATGTTAAAGTAAGGGTTAACTTTGATAGCGTACCTGACGTGTAGAAAATAATTGGCAAAAGTGCTAGTAAAATTACCGTAAAACCTAAAACAGAAATAATCATTTGCAATATTTTTTAAAACAAAGATAATTCTTACCTTTCATTTTGCTTATTTCTCATTGAATAATTGGTTGAAGCTGAAAGAAGTGACTGCATATGGTATTTTCGCACGCGGTTTTATAGTAAATTTTCAATAAAAATTACAGATAACACCCTTGTTCTTTTGCATTACATTTTATTATATATAATATAATAGACGAAAATACTTATAAAATGTTATATACAGGGTGACTTACGGGAAACTGACGTTTTTAAAATAGATAATATAAAGGCGTTAGTGGTGGGAGGAAGAAGGTGGAGGGGTCATAAGCGTCGGCATGACTTACCGTTTCAGTTACAATGGAGCAGTGGACAATACAGCACCGCATATTCGCGTACGATACTTTTGTCAAAAATGGCGAATCAGTTATCATAACACAACGAATTTTCCGCCGGCATTTCAATATCCGCCGGAATAGCGCGGTTCCAAGCCGCAATACAATCCTGAAATGGGTGCAAACGTTGAGAACAACAGGGAATATTGCAAAGAAGAAGCCGCCAGGCCCTGCAAGAACAGCGAGAACGCCCAAAAACATCGACGCAGTGAGAGAGGCAATGAACAGGAGCCCAAGTCGATCTGCATGGCGACATGCACGTGAGTTGCAGTTAAGCCGTGATTCTGTGAGAAGAATTTTGCGTTTGGATTTGAAATTTCACCCATATAAAATGCAGATTGTTCAGAAGTTCAACGAGAGAGACTATGTTGAACGCGAAGACTTCGCCGTACGTATGCAAGTGTTGTTTGAGGAAAACCCAATAGCGATAATGAGCGATGAAGCTCATTTTAGCTTGGATGGCTCAGTAAATAAACAAAACTTTCGTTACTGGGCCCCACAAAATCCTCGCATTACCCGTGAAAGGCCTCTTCACTCACACGGTTGCGGCTTTTGGTGTTATTGGACCGTATTTTTTTGATGAAAATGGCGTTACGGTGACCGTGAATTCGGAGCATTACATTCACATGTTAAATACGTTTTTTCTACCTGAACTACGAAGAAGACAGATAAACCTCAGAAATGTTTATTTTCAGCAGGATGGTGCCACAGCACACACTGCAAATGCATCAATGGAAGTTTTGAGAAACATGTTTCCTAGGCGCCTCATTTCTCGTTTCGGTGACGTGCCGTGGCCCCCAAGATCGCCGGACTTGTCGTCTTGTGACTTTTTCTTGTGGGGGTACTTGAAAGAACGTGTTTATGTTCACAAACCCCGTACTTTAATTGCGTTGCAAGATATCATTACAGAAGAGGTACATGCGATTGACCAAGAGCTTATTGGCACGAGTTGTGAATGAATTTTGGCTGAGACTTGAAATCTGTATTCAAGCGAACGGCCGTCACTTGAGTGATATAATTTTCCATAAATGACAATGTTACATTAAATGGTAAATATTAATCTTTCGTTTTGTAAAAATAAACTTCTTCTTTACTGAAAAACAATTGAGTAATGTTCATTTGAAAACCGTCAGTTTCCCGCAAGTCACCCTGTAGTATCAGTATTTTGTTTTTATTAATTAAGTACTTTAATGCCCAACAGATAATAGCTAATCACAGGATAAACTTAAAAAATCTAGTAATACATATTACATATCTCAAGAACATAACTTTTTTATATTATTGTTATTTGTAACTGTCTAGTTAAATTGGACGAAAATTTTGGTTTCACAGAAAATACTGGTTATAATAAAAAGTTTATTTTAATATAAAAAATATACATTGCACATATATTACTAATCTATACACTGTACATAAGTAAAATGGACGTTGGGAAGCTTATAATATGTTTAATACATTCAGCGCTGTTGATTTACAAAATTCGACAGAAATGGTTTTATTGGTACCCTGGTATGTATTAATTTTTTTGTTTTAAAATAGTCGTTCATAAAATAAGCAATACATAAAACAGTTGAAGATAAAAATTTTCCTGATATGTAAATAAATTAAAATCACATAAGTTTTCAGAAATCTCTGTATGAAATGAAATTAAGTTAAATGCAGAAATGTATAAGTGTCACATTAGATATTTAAGAAATGCTTGATATACAATAGGAGCCTCAAGTTACTAAACATGACAGTAAAATGGTCCTAGGTATTACGAATCTCACACATTGAATTTGTTTTGATAATTTATTATTTTTCTGTTAATTTCGTTGTTGCCCAATATGTTATTGGCGCCATTTAAAAACATTTTATTATCAGATTGTTTTTTTGCTAAATATTATAATTTTTAGCTTACTCCGAAAATAGTCTTAGTAAAAGTAATTACTTAATTCCCAAAGTAACTGATATAATTAATTTCGTTACAAATAAGTGGAATTCAATACTAATTTCAAATTTTGTTTATGTTATGTCTAGATAAGCAATTACTTCAATTATATAAATATAAAAAATTAAACAAAAAATATTCGTCTAGACACACAAAATTTATAGAAAATATGTATTTGAAACAAATAATAATACGTTCATTTAAGAATTCAGCTAAACTGAAAACAATTAAGATTATCTATAATAAATATTAAAAGTGCGACATAAGAATTTTCAATTAAGTCTCTTAAATCTCTTAAAAAGTGAACAGTTAAAAACATATTCTCCGGAACATTATTCAAAACATATAGTGTCAAAAATAAGAAAAAAGTTCATTTCCTTTTTGGTGAAACATGTTATCCGTTATCCGAATGGAAGAGCTCATTGTAAAAAAACTCAGATTGTCATAATTATCGAAATTTGTCTCTGTCTTGACATTTATAAAAATGTCAAGACAGTAAATTTCAATTTACAAATCAACGGCATGCGGTTATGCGAAGAGTATACGAAGAGCGTTATCCGAATAGAATATCTCTTTGTGACAAAACTATCCAGAACAGTTTCCACACGTTTAGAGAAAGAGGATCTTTCCTCAGACCAAACAGCGAATGCAGCGTTGCAGAGATAATGCTAAATCTGTCTTACTGAAAACAGATTTGGATCAACGAATAGGTTTTCGCACAATCAAAGCAGTAACAGGACAGTCAAACTCATTCACACACATACCGTGAGTTTTTTTTATATCATGGAACATAGCACATGAATACAAGTATGTTCAGTTTTAAAATAAATACGTCAATGCATGGGAACGTTATGCAACCAACAATGCGAGTGTCATCACTTGTAATAAGGCATTTTAGTTATCTCAGTGTCAACAAAGTGTGAAAATAATTTATTTAACATTTAACTTATACAAACAATATTAAAATTAATTTTACGGTAAATTGAAAAAAAAATTGTTTTGATTTATAATTCTTTAACTTTTTCATAAATATTCGAAATGTTCACCTTCACATTCCATACAATATGCGAGTCGATGAAATTCCTGCAAAAAGTGTGTTAAAAATCCAGTTTGGTTCGTAATTCGTCGCAGGCTATACTTATGCGTGCTTTTAAATCTTCGATGTTAGTGAAAATTACATTATCATACATTTTAGATTTAGAGTATCCCTAAAGAAAAGTCATTTGGCTATAAATCTGACGAACAGGCCGGCCAAACTATCGGACCCAAACCTCCCTATCCATCGATCAGGAAGACTTGAATTTAGAAAATTTGTAATTGCTGCAGTTGAATGAATAGGGGGTCAATCCATTTGAAACCAGGAACCTTCAATAGCTAGATTTTTAAATCTAGGAACAATATTAATAATTAATAATAAGTATTTTCTTCAACATATTATGATTTTCATTTAATAAATTAAATAGTGTTTCGCGAAAATCAAAACGTCTTATTCTATCTTCATGAAATAATTGTTGGTAATTAGAAAACTTGTAAGATTTGTATTTGTACTTTTTGAGAATTTTAAATACAGACGTCTTCGAAATATTAAATTGTTGTGCTATTTTACTTAGTGGTGTTATGAGGCATTCTTAATTGTAACATAACACATTTAATTTTAGGTCTCCTGAAAGAATGTGGGGGTTTTAATTTTCTTTCTGTGTGCATTTATTATGCAGCCAGTAGAATCAAATTTCCTAGTAATCTCCTAAATTTCCGATGGATCGTATGAGCCTATAAAGATATTTGATACAAAACAAATCCCTCACTTTCCTTAAACTGTTTCCAGCATTATACTAGTTGGAAATTTCTATTTTTTCATCTTTTACATATATACGAGGCTCATTTTTAAAGTAAGTACCGTTTGCGCATAGCAACCGCGCAGGCTGTCACGTGACGCCCGCTCTAGGTCAGCCACTCTTGCCCGGTCCCCAACTACGCAGTCAGTTCATTTCATGTCTCTGCCACTGTTGGTTCTATCGTAACACTGCTTTGTTTGTCGCCATGTCAATCAATAATCCCGCCGATTGTGAAGTGCGCTCGGTTATTCGGTTTTTAAACGCAAAACAAGTTCGTCCCGCCGAAATTCACCGGCAGCTTGTTGAAGTTTATGGTGAAGGTGTAATGAATGACAGTAATGTGCGTAAATGGTGTAGGCTTTTCAATGAAGGAAGATCAAATGTTCATGATGAAGAACGATCTGGCCGACCAACTGTCATTGATGAAGACTTGGAAAAAAAAGTTGATGAGGAAATTCGCCAAAAACCGGCGCTTTACGATTGACGAGCTTCATGGGAAATTTACACAAGTTTCAAGATCGGTTGTTTATCACATTGTTTCCGACAAACTTCATTACAAAAAAATTTGTGCGAGATGGGTGCCAAAAATGTTGACAGAAGAACACAAAAAGAAGCGTTTGGCATATTCTTTGTCATTTTTGGAGCGCTACGATAAGAGTGGTGATGAGTTCTTGAATCATATTGTTACCGGTGATGAAACGTGGGTAGCGTACTACACTCCAGAGACTAAACGTCAATCCAGTGAATGGCATCACTCAAATTCACCAACGAATCCACGAAAATTCAAACAAGAACCTTCGACACGGAAAATCATGGCCACGGTCTTTTGGGATCGGAAAGGCGTTCTTCTGATTGACTTTCTGCCAAGAGGAATGACCATAAATGCTGAGAGATATTGCGATACACTAACTAAGCTTAGGCGCGCTATTCAAAATCGCCGGCGGGGACTTCTGTCTAGCGGCGTCGTACTGCTTCACGGTAGCGCTCGGCCTCACACTGCAGCAACGACAAAGACGCAACTGGACAAATTTCGATGGAAATTACTGGACCAACCCCCCCTACAGCCCTGACCTGGCACCATCAGACTTTCATGTTTTTCCTAAACTCAAAGAATATCTTGGTGGAAAGCGATTTGAAAATGATGACGTGTTGAAAGAAACTGTTACTAACTGGTTAAATGCTCAGGCGGCAGAGTTCTATGGTGAGGGGATCCAAAAGCTAGTGCCACGACTTAACAAATGCTTAGATATTCTTGGTGACTATGTAGAAAAGTAAAAATATGTTCATACTTCAGTTTTTGATACAATTTATGTTCATAAATAAATTTGCTGTTACTCCACTTAAAAACGGTTCTTACTTTAAAAATGCCCCTCGTACATACATATATTCTTTACATTAGGTGAATAAAAATGTCAAATGCTAAAATATGTAAAATGTTTTAAAATTTTGTTTATGCACATTACTGACATTGATTTTGACATTTGTCGAAACACATAATCGAGCGATGTTGGTTGCATAACATTCTCATGTATTGAAGCGTTTTTTTTAAACTGAACATAGGCTATGTATAGAGATAAGAAAAACTCACGGCATACTACGCTACACGAAAATGGATGGCTAGGACGCAACGGTTCCGTGCACTGGCTGTTTTGTTCGCCTTTGAATCCTTTTGGGCTTTTACTTATGGGGTCATGTAAAAACGATTGTATACCGACTACGAAACCCTGATAGCAGAGAAGAAATAGAATCGAGCAAGTATTTGAAGACGTAGGACGAAGAGTAGAAAATGTAAATTGGTAGGAAGAGCAAACTATGTGTGGCTGTTTGTGGTGGGAACGTCGAGCAATTGGGAAACTTCTACTTTAGGAATTGATAACATTTGTATTGTAGCTTAATTAGTTTTTAGTTTTGCTTTTGTTAATTACTATTTTCAATTTAAATATTAAAAGTGCCTGAAAATGCATTTTAAGTGTATTAGTTTAGATGCTAAAAATTTCAGATTTTTAGTAATTAATCTGTGAAAATGTGCCACCCATATTGCTAAACGGTTCATAATTGGAACCAAGTTTATTGGAAGTTTTTTCATTATTTATGATGAACAAATCATTGTACTAAGTTGGCGCATTATGCGCAAACTACATGTTTAATCAGTTAAAAAGTGGTACGTCTTCCAATGAAACGGGTGATAGATACTACGGGTGGTCCAACCGCGTGGCATCTTGTATCCACTAAGCTTACACTTCTCAACTTCTATGTTTTGGGATATCTGAAACAATTAGGGTACGTATGACCTGTAAAGAATTCGGGAGAACTCAGGTAACGAATCGTAAATTGTTGCGAGGAAATTCGGAGGGCTCTAGCAATTTTCGAAAGGGTACATCGATTTTTGGTAAGGAGGTGTGAAACATGCCTAGAAGTGAATGGTGGACATGTAGACCAAATTCTTCAGCATTATTAAAAATTGTCCTTTGGTTTGTGTACAGCAGGTAAATTATCATCAGAAGTTCTTCGCAATTTTTATTCTAATAAAGCAATATCAAATCGACTACATTCATGTTGACTAAGACTTTTTTGGTACTGGTTTCCACCAGTACAATTGGATAAAATATTCGACAATTTCAACACCCGGGTGTTTGTATGTATCATTTAATTGTAAACATAATGCAAAAGTATTTTTAATAATATAAAAAATATTATTAAAAATGGGGTGTGAAGAACACAATACAAGTTCTTTTATGTATTTTTGAATGTATCTTCTCCAAAGACGTAGATACGTATTTCACATTTCTACATGATTGTCAATACGCCCCAAAAATACATAAAAGAACTTGTATTGTGTTCTTCACACCCCATTTTTAATAATATTTTTTATATTATTAAAAATACTTTTGTATTATACAAAATTGTTGGGTTGTACCCACTCAAGTATGTTTCAAATTATGTTGTTGTAAACATAATGAATAAAAATACAGGACTACAGTTATTCCTCATTAAATTTCTGTTTAGAATGATTGCAGTTTGAATATTTGAAATTTTTATTTCTGGTTGACTTCCACTAAGATTTTTCCAAAAATAATATAAAAATTTATTAACAACCCGTAGTATTGCTAATAAAGAAATCAATTAAATAATTTTATTACTTCAAAATAACCATCAATTTGACATTAATCTAAATTACCTTCACGAGTAAATATAGTATTGCTGCCAAGTCTTTTTAGTCTCTGTATGTAAAGGGATTATAATCAAACATCTAAGAAGGTTTTGATATGAAGAAGGAGATAGTTTTTAGAGTTATTTTCACCAAAAAGTCTTTTTGTTGCTGATATTTTTAAGAATTCAATAAATAAATATGGTTAACTGTAAGAGTATACGACATGGCAACAGTTAACGGTACCGAGGATACAATAAAAATGCAAATTGTGATGACGTAGTGTTTCCAAATTATTTTTAGTATATGATGCAGCGGAGTTAGGTGAGGTTATGTGAGAAGAAGACTGCGGTTATGAAGAGAAGAGGAACAAGTTCTGGGTAAGTTTTGTTATTATTAATTGTTGTTGTATTTAATTTATTGTTGTTTTATTTTATTAGTTGTTGTAGTTATGAAAATAATCTTGGTACGTTGGCAAGTTTAGGGTTTTCTAATCTTTTGTGCATATGAAGAATTGTCCTTATTTTATATTGCTATTTATTAGAATTTCTGTTTATTTATTGTTATGAGTATATAGTTTATGGGTTTTTTTTTGCAAGGATATTACATTTTTTTATATATTTTATTTGTTAAATTTTAAATATTTATTTTCCTTATATAGAGTTTAAATTTATTTTTTATCAGAATTAGATGTTATTTATATGGATGTAAATACGTGTCTGTGATTTCTATATTTACAGATATATCGCACTGATGAGGTCAAATAAGATTTAGAACAAAAAAACATTATAATAATTTAAAAATGCCGCCATCGCGGTTGTATATGAAGTTAGTACTACCATATCCACATCAGGGTGCGCTAGCGTAAGAATATAATTTTTAGCGTGAAATGAGTCATTCATATTATCATATATGATATGCGCCTTGGTGGATATTCTGTATACGGATAAGCTGTCACTCTTGTCTAAAAAGGAATAATAGTAAATAATCCAATGTGTTTTACAAAGTTAATCATTTCAAGGTCTTTGGATAAGTGGTTTGTTTAATAGAGCACTTATTTTCAAGTGTTTTTACATTGCTTTACTTAGTTTGAAGTGCTTTTAGTTTATTTAATTTTCAGTGCTTTATCATTACGATATAATAGAAATATAAATAAAATAAATAAAAAAGGCGGTGAATCTACTTTATCGATACATGCGAGGTTGATAAATTTCACGTGCTGCAATTATAAATAATACGTTTAATATGACACCATTTCACCAAATACAAATAATAAATAAAACTAATGTTGCGATATTAAACCCAACATTAAATGATCTTAGATTTTCAAAATCGATCACATTGTATTGTAAGATTGTGCAGCAAATAATAAAAATCAACTAATTCTTGGACGGCATTTTAACATTAAAAGAAGTAACAAGGAGAAGAAGTTATTGTTGAAGGCTCAGTTACGTCAATGCATGCGATTTGGATTATGAAAAAGTCAATAGAAGCTTGAAAGAAAAATAATAGAGCATCTAGTTTAGAAAAGAAAATAAATTCAGGGTTGTACGAACTCTTGGGAGAAAATAAAAATGGATAATTCATTCAAATACATATACCGCCTCATTCTGAGCAAACGCAACGATCCGAATGTATGAATATTTCTCGCGCTCCGAATAAAAATCCCCTGAACGCTTTTAGCCAATCACAAAACAGTCTGTCGCGCAACCATTTGACAATTAAGGTCACAAATTAGTGTCATCACTGTCACCCTATACGGAGTCTCTTAAGCTTTTGAATAGTGATCATGCCGCGTTATACACTAGAAGAGAAAGCCGAAATGATGAAATGGTATCACGCTGGTAATTCTTATGAAAGAGTATGTGACTTATTTGCCGGAAGGTATGCCGACAGGCCCATCTCGAACAAAGCTACAATTTGTAGACTTAAAAAGAAAATAGACATTACTGGTTCTGTACAAAATTTAAAACCATTATTCCCAAATCGCAGAGTTCCTAATGATACGTCCATTTTAGTATGCGCTGCAATAGAACTAAATTGAAATTTGACACTTAGCGATATTTCCAATGATTTAGGCATATGCTGCTCTTCCGTTAACCGCATACTAAAATTAAATGGTTTTCGTAATTATAAATATTCCAAACATCATCAATTATTTTACGGCGATGAGTTTAAACGGATGAATTTCCGTTATTATATAATTAATTTCTCATTATGAACAATTTATTTTATTATTTGTAAGAGTAAATTTTTCTTTACATTACTAGAATTTAATTTAGTTTTTATTAGTTCTGAAGTTTATTTAGTATACTATGAATAGTTTTTGTGACCTTTATTATTAAAATTTAATTTATTAAATCTCTTGATGCCTTATTTGCAATTTTCTTGATCGCTTTGTGTAACCATCGTCAGTATAACGTATTGCAATTTACTCATTACCATAACACAGGACTAAACAATTTATAGTCCTTTAATAGTAATTTGGTAATCAGATAATTTTTCTTACGCGGCTCCATAATATGTAAGTATGTATGACATATGACATCGATTGCACATTCGTTGCGTTTGCTCGGAATGAGACAGACTGTGTTGTGATTGGCTAAACGCGTTCAGGGAATTTGTATTTGGAGCGGGAGAAATATTCATACATTCGGATCGTTGCGTTTGCTCAGAATGAGGCGGTATATCACAAACTATTACAGATATAATATTCAATGATACATTAATCGAACGAGAAGTTAAAATTTACGCACAGGAGGTAGATCGAATTCAGTTTGTAAAATGGCGATGGTGCAAGAAAGGCGTTTTGCGGAATCGAGCATGCGGGGAGTTTCTCGGTAATTACAGTTCAACGTGCATTCAGAAGGCAGCCGACGGAATACGTTCTGTGTTGGTATCGTTAATTTAAGGATACACGTTTCGTAGAAAAACACAAAAGCACCGGAAGACCACGTGTTGCAGACGACATGGAAGCCGTTAGGTAAAGATTTGTGCGTACCCCGCAATAATCAATGCGCAGAGCAAGTCGAAAGCTTGGGTTTCTGCAGAAAACTGCGTTTTAAATCATAGCGCCTACAGTTGGTACAAAAGTTACGTCCCGCTGACCATGCGATTGGGGGGGGGGGGGGGGGGGGGGGCAGATCAACTTAAAGCAAGATTTCATCTCAACGAAAATTACAAATAATAAATAAAACCAAAAACCAACGTTGCGAAATTAAACACAACATTAAATAAGACTCGAAATTGATCACAATGTATTAGAAGTATTTATTATTGCTTGTAATTAGGACAAACTCTATTATTTGCTGTCAATTATTTTGTGTTGTATTTATTTTTCGGATATTAAATTTTAGATATCGCCACGCATATTAAATGACCATTCGTTTCGCTTCAATTATGTATTTCTAGATTAAAGGTGGACTTTGAAAAGACATAATTTTTTATTATATTTGGCATGTCCCTGACATTCTGTGATTAATGGAAGGTTTTTATCATATAGATTAAATCAAATTTTTTACAATTGGGGTTATTCCTACAAATTTTTAGTAATATCGGGTGTACCTCAGGGATCGAATTTAGGTCCATTATTATTTATAATACATAGACGATTTATATTCTCAAATGTTCAGCATTGGGATATCAAGATGTATTATTCTATTTCATGCGACACTGAAATTTGGGTATTACATAAAAATGTCGACCTTTTGTAGTAGTGTCGAAATAATAGATTGAAATTAAACGCTAATAAATATCGGGTAAATATACTAGAAAAAATACATACTTTCCTTATTATATAATATTGATGAGTAAGTTTTATCTAAGGTCGACGTATTTAAAAATCTTGGTGTGGTTTTTGATCGACGTCTGAGCTTTAGAAATCATATGGAATATGTTTCTACAATAGCTTCTAAACGATTAGAATTCATAATACGCAGTTCCAGACAATTTAGAAACTTTATGACGCGAAAGTTCATATTTCGCTTTTATTATGAGTCGTTTGAAATATTGTTCCACTATCTGGTCACTATATGAGCTAACGGTTAGGGCTATAGACTATAATTCATTTTTACCACGCCATAGTTTCCAATATTTATTTCAACGGAGAGGAACATATCAATTAATACAAACAAGTAAATATAATTATCGACTGCAGTGATCTCCTGTTTAAACTGACTTCCATGTTCCTAACCGTCAATCTAGATATATTTCAAGGCTTGTATTGTCGACCTCGAGAACCAATTTGTTGATAAATTCACCTTTGTATAATATATGTACGTGGGATAGAGTGAGATTGCACGATCGCCACATTGCACATGTACGCTTGCTCCCAACATGTTTTGCACACGCTTAGATGCCGTTTGCAACGGTGTCGTCTGTCTACAGCAGCGGAAATTCGCTGTCAGATTTGTGAAGTTTACGGTGAAAATGTTATCAGTGACAGTTCGAAAGCGGGTAAAAATGTTCAAGCACGGACGAATTAATGTGCATTTCTGAAGATTTGGTTCGTGAAGTGGACACCAAAATTCGAGAGGACCGACGATTCACGATTTCAAAGTTATGAATTGATTTTCCACTGGTTTCAAGGTCAGTTTTATACATCATTGTTTCGCAGAAACTGAAATCACAAAACGATCACAAAACAAAAAGATTGGGCCGTGCTTTATCATTTTTGACTCGATACGATCAGGAAGGGGATGCATTTTTGGACCACATCGTTACAGGAGGTGAGATATGGGTGCCTCAGATAACTCCTGAGTTCAAGCAATAGTAAGTGGAATGGCGACCCACATCGTCGCCAACCAGAATGAAAGCCAAACAGACACTTTCAGCACGAAAGATTATGGCAGCTGTATTTTGGGACGGGAAAGGGATATTGTGAGTGGATTTTATGCTGAGAGGCACAATAATCGATTCTAATGTCTAATGTGAGACGCTGAGAAAATTTCGGTATGCCGTACAAAACAAGCTGCGTGGCCTACTGTCTTCTGCTGTGATTTTGCTTCATGACAATGTAAGACCATATATTTTTGCACAAGCACAAGGTTTAATCAGGTCTTTTGAATGTGAACAGTTGAAACATTCACCTTACAGTCCACACCTTGCACCGAGTGATTTTCACTTGTTTCGGTACTTAAAGATGTTTCTTGGTGGTTTAGACGACGACGAAGAAGTGAAAACTGCAGTCATGGATTGGGCTTCTTCCCAGGCGGCAGATTTCTTTGACATCAGAATTTAAAAACTTGCTGAAATAAATACCGTCTGTAAACGTGGTGAGTTAACGGTGGAGACGTGAACGATACCCCACCAGTACACTAGATAAGAGAGAAGGGAGGTACCATACTAGGCGCCAGGCATGTCTGTGCCCAGTCTGATACATACATACGCAATACTTATGTGTATATTATACCTACTTCTGACCTATTCCTATTGCTTATCCAATCAAATGCTACACTATACATTGAAGAAACATATCGGGGAAGTAAAGTTGGCGGGGACGCGTCTTGCGCACCAGTGTCGTTAAGTTACCACGTTTACAGACGATATATTTTAATGATATTTATAGTATTTTTTCTTATTCAAAAACAGATTTTATTTAAAAAATATCCCTCGTAGAGGACTTGAAGTTTATTGTACAGATACTTTTCATGGTTGAAAAAGAAACTAAGTTATTTATGTACATGTAATGAAATATAAGTTTTTGTATGTTAGTTTAAGTAAAAATTTATAATGAAGTATGTATAGATTAAGTTCTGTTTATTACTTTTCTGTAATTGTTATTGACTATTAGGCAATAAATATTATTGTTGCTATTATTATTATTATTATTATTATGGCGTATTGAGTTATCTTGCACTTCTTCAGCCTGTGGCCGGGAAACATTTTACTCTACCCACATATCTGAGGGTATGAGTTCGGTGGTATGCGGCTGATGTTGCAGTATTCCTATCATCATATAACGGTATTTACTACAAGTTTTATCTCAAAAAAGGTATCAAACCATTTATCACAATAATCATATCCTAAATACGTATTTCGACAACTAAGTTGTCATCATCAGTAGGTAAACCACTACTTTACACGACATCCAAGTATACACTGGAGTGTATACGTAGACGCCGTGTAAAGTTGTGTGCGATTCTATGTATTAGCTTTACTGTGCCACATGTTCAACACTTTGATTTGTGGTTTTACCTATTGATGATGACAACTTAGTTGTCGAAATACGTATTTAGGATATCATTATTAATTGTAGCAGAGGGTTTTATACCTTTTTTGAGTTTTTACTTAACCACAGTCTCCAAAGAAAGAATTTTCACAACGATGTATATGATGTAATTTATTGTTATAGTTTTTTTTTTGTTATTTTCATGGTTCTTGAGAATATAGAAGTCGGTATCAGGGTGTTTAATCAGCTGTTCGGATTTATTATATTTGTAGAAATTTACTAGACTACTTGTGTTGAGTATTATTGATCGCTGCGCTGCATTAATTCGTGGACTTTGGATGGTTATTTTAATGATTTAAGGTTCTTAGAGAACGGATGGACTGTAATTCCGCTAACTGACATAATGAAGGGTATTATATATACGCTTTTCTCTTTCCGGATACGCTGAAGTTTCATCTCCAGTAGTCTGTATTTTTCAAATAGGTTTGAGTCTTTCTGCAAACGTTATTAGCTGCTGGTACAGCTATTTCTATTAAGTATGTGATGTGTTCCACTTTATGTTGAAGATATTATTATTATTGTTATTATTATTATTAATATCTTGGTATTTAATAGGTTAATTAATTTCCTTATTTTGATGAAGATTTCTAAACGATTAAAGTATAAATTATGGAATAAATTAAATCAAGATAATGTTTTATAACGAAATTTTATGATAAAATATGTAACACATATGGTGTTAGTAAAATCTTTAGAGAAGCCTTAAGATTTAACGATAGCGAACAAGATAAATGACAAACTTTTAGAGGAAAAATAAGACAATATGAACACGACTAAAAAAAAAAGTAATACTTCACATTTTGAGAAAGAAGGTTTGTATGAAAAAAGCATCGGAGAAAAAGTTTAAGAATGGGTTGATTTGGGGTTTCAGTATATTGAACAAGTAATTAAAGACTCTGATAGAAATGTAAATATATGAAATGGAAAGTGTTACGTGAAACTATTTATAAATTTATGATTAGAGTTTGACTGAAGTAACGGTGGAAATTGCGAAGGGTATTACACACATTAACACACGCATATTTACACGTACATGTGACTCTAATGCCCGTAGGCGTACTTTAGTTACAATAGTGGGGATACATTCGTCAGTATTTAATGTGCTTAGTACGGCAGAATGAAAGTGTGGATGTACAGATTTGCTTTAAGGAATTGGAGCCGCTATTATAATAATTGATGTATGTATGCGTTAACATTGAACTGAAATAAAACTTTTTAAACATTGTAACTAAAATGAAGTTATTAATGAAAACTAAATAAAATTCTTATAAAAAAACTAAACAAAATTCTAAATGAAATTTACAAAATTTATTTTAGTTTTTCGCGAGAGTTTGCTCAGACGCACGCATCGAGATGCGAACAACGAATGTCATCCCCGCTCTCCACATACCACACGACATGAGTGAAAGCCATCCTTACCAGCATTCTTGAAAATTGTTATGCATATACGTATATGAATATGTGTGTGAATTTGAATCTAAATATCTACTCTTAACTACGCCAATCTGTATATACAGGATGGGGCAGAATGGAAGAGCGTTTTTGGAACGAAGGGAGTCGCGGCTAACGTCGTTTCATTCAGGAGGCTTTACCGTTCGTTAGCCACAATGGTTATCTGGATAAGAGAGCATCGTGCGTTCGCAGTTGAGGAGTATATAAAATTGGGCGAGTCTGTTATTGTCGTACAGCGGCACTTTCGCCGACGCTTCAATATTGGCCGTAACGGTTCTAAAACGTGACACCATCAACAGATGAATACATAATTTTAGAACGATGGCATCGGCAATGAATCCAAAAGCTCGAGGTCGTCCCCGAACAACTTCCGTAGAAAGGGCGAAACAAGCAGTAATTCAAAGTCCAAGGCGGTCTGTCCGAAAATGGGCTGCAGAAATCCGAATGAGTAGTCGAATACTTCGCAGAATTCTACACCTAGACTTTCACTTTCACACCTATAAGCTTATGGGTGTCCAGCGCCCGAATGATGAAGATTTTATACAACGCCAGCATCTCGCCGAAAGAATGCAAATGATTTCTGCTGGTGAAAATGAAACAGTAATAATGATGGGAGATGAGGCTCATTTTCATTTGAGCAGTTATGTTAACAAACAGAACTGCCGAAATTGGGCAACACAAAACCACTGTGAATTGCATCGACGCCCACTTCACAGTGGGAAAGTCATTGTTTGGTATGCTTTGAGTCGTGATCGGACCTTATTTTTTCGAAGACGCAAGAAGGACAATCGTAATTGTAACTTCCGAGCGATATGTTTTCATGTTGGAACAATTTTTGATCCCAGAATTGCGACGACGAAGAATTAGCACCAGAAATTTTCCCTATACACGTAGTCTCCCGTTTCGAAGAAGTGCCATGGCTCCCTCGTACCCCTGATCTCACAGCATGTGATTATTATTTATGGGGACACCGAAATGTGAAGGTCTACACTAATAAACCTCGAAATCTGCAAGAGTTGAAAGAAGCCATTACAACAGAAGTTAGGGCAATTAGCATCGACTTGCGTATGAGGGTGATGCAAGAACGACTACACCAGTACATTGCAGAAAATGGACGCCATTTCCCTGATATCATTTTCAGACATAATTTCACTTTTTTATAGATAAATGGTAACATATAAGCTTTCATTTTTCATAATTAATTTTTTTTTTTATTGAAAAACAGCTAAGTTATTTTCATTATAAAAGCCCCATTCCCTTCTGTCCCGCCCTGTATTTTGTCAGTTGCCGCCGTACAACGTTGAGCGCACTTCGCACTAGACCGATTTCATGTTTTCAAGCAATACGAAAAAGTGAACTTAACACATTCGGACAATGGACGAGACCAGAAGATGGACTGTAAGTAAGATACCTCGGGGATAATAATATCCAAGCAGGCCGAAGCTTCATTTAAAAAGGTGTAAGATATAATTCATTGTAGTGTGTTTAATTTTCTATTGTAACATTGTACATGCTAGGGTGAGAAAATATAAGGCTGGACATTGAAATTATTGCAATATATCAGAGTAAACCAGATGTACAGATATTGTTTAGGGGTACAGTTAAGCTCACATAAATCTAGTATAACCTAACTTGTCAAAATTTTCTAATAGTGCTTAGTGTTCATTAATCTTTTTTTGAAAAACGAACTAAATGTCAAGTAATTTTTTAATACAATTTAGAAAACACAAATAAATTAATACTTAATTGATCCGCCATTTGCATCAATTACTACCCTTAACCTTCTAGGTACAGAATCAATGAGACTTCTTAGAAAATTAGGTTTTTCAACAATGTTCTCCCAGGGTATTTTCAATAGATTCCCATAATTGTTCCCTATTAGTAAATCTTATACGAGATCTATGAATTTGCTTTGGAATTTTTTTAATTTTTTCTCAAATATTCGAACAAACTGTGATCTTCTGCATCAGTTGATATTCTTTTAAAACCAGTTTCTCGTTTGCAATATATACTGCCTTCATTTTCACATATTTTTTTAACTTGTTGTACTGTAGATTTGTTCAAATTAAATTCTTCTGGGACTTGTTTAATGGTGTGACTTTCCAAATTTAACAAAATTTGTACTTTGTCTGCCGGAGTCAGTTTTCTTGCCACTTTGGTTATCAAAAAGTGACAAATGTCATTTTGAAGTTACAAGAATGAATTACAACAAAACAAAAATTCAAAAATGGTTTATACGAGATTTATGTGAGCTTAACCATACGTATTTGGTCCATGTATCTGTGAGAAATCGAATACTAGGATTCTCCCCCTTATGTCTAGACACTCACGCAAATAAGGATTAAATGTATTGGAAGAGGTCTTGCATTGCATATCGAAATTCTAGAAGTATGTTACGTTTATTCTATTTTTAACTTTGAAAGAAAAAGCAAATAACTAACTGGGTTTGCGGGGAATCCAGCGCTAATGAAATTATTACACAAATGTTATTTTATTTGACGACAAATGTTTCCACAAGGTTCACTGTATACAATATTATACACAAGTTTGAATCTACCAATTCGTTTAACAGACGAACGTGAACGTAGGAAAATACAAATTTGTGACTTAGCGGAGTTAAATAAACATTGTTCGAGTATCCAAATTTCTGCCGAAGTTAGTGTAATTCGTTGAACAGTTAGAAATATTTTGAAACAAATAACTATTAAGTATAAGTGTTACAAAATACAGACAACTCAGGAGTTACTATTCGACGGCCAAGATTGTTATTTTGGGACCAAATAATGGAAAATGTAGATTGTGATGAAAATTTTATTAATAATATCTTATTTACTGATGAGGTATATATTTTCATGACGCCGACAATTCAATTTCGCAGTTGTGAGGCACTTTTCTCATGAAAATCAACATATTGAGTGTCCGAGAAAAAATCACCAGTAATGAAATATGGGCTGGCATTTTGTATAATTTTATTTCATGACCTATTTTTTTATTGAAGGCACGTAGAATGCAAAAAAAAATATTTATACTTATTTCGTAATCAAATTATTAAGAGGCTACCTGTGAATTTGAATGAAATTTAAGTATTTTGAAAATGCTTCCTCAATCATATTATTAGCGGTAAAGGCTCAATAAAATGGCCAGCTTGATCGCCTATATTAAAGATAAAATATATTCGTCTAGAGATCGTGCGGCAAATTTAAGTTTCTTTCGTGCAAATATACGAAGTGTCATTCCAGAAATACTAGGTAGAGTACGAAGTGAATTTTACAATCGTACGTTGCCAAGAAAGGTAAGGATGGATTTTCGAACCATTTGTTCTTTTTTTTTCAGAAAAAGTAAATTAGGAAAACGTTATTAGTTTTCATAAAATAACTTTTAATTTATACTAAATTCAAGAATTATTTACTATTTTGATTTATTTTTATTAATCTGAACTTACGTAATCAATTAATCCTATATTTAGTAAAAAAATTGGTTCGCCAAAAACTTCTAAAGAAATGCAATTTGTCCCTAGTACAAGTCAAGTTAGGTACTGTATTAGTGGTATATCGTTTAGTTGAAAATAGATAATGTGCTTTACCCCATTTAATAAATCAAACCAATAGTATATGGAATAATTCCACATATAATTTCTATAATGTTCAGTAATATATTTTCCTACGTTCGTATTTTGTCTATAAATATGGATAAAATTATTTTCATCACTTTCAGATTCTTGTTATATTGGATTAATATTTTAAAGTTTTAGTGTTAAAGTTTGACTTCGTTTATTTAGAGTATTTTCTTTAATTACTATAAATGCCGAACTATTCTCATTCAGTATAACGGAGAGATACCCATACTAATATCTAGCTAGGGCTCAATGTTTCTAGATTTTTCTGCACCAGGAATGACATATAGCAATGGGATAGCGAGAACAATGATACTGACTTTTCGCTACTCACGTCAACTTTCTTAAAAAAGAGTAGGTACTATCTTATTTTTATAATAATTTAAAAGAATTTAACTTTTTTTCCCATATAGCTTTTACTTTTATTTATTTATTCTATTATTTATTTACTTTAGTATGTTTCGTTATTTTTATTTCATTAATTTCTACTATTGTTTAAAAGGAAAATGAAAATTTCGCCGTTATTTTCTTTACAACTATGAAAGTTTTATTTGTTAGAAATTAAACAGAATAGTTGATGATAATGGAGAAATAAGTGTTTTGAGTAGTTCATATAAATAAACTCTAAAAAAAGAAACGGTAATGATGGTGTTTGGTAGAGAATAGGATCTCTTCTAGTTTAATATAGCTTTCAGAAACAAATACGAGCTATGGAAAAGAATTTATTATTTTATAAATTTAGAAAAGGTCTACGATAAATGTCAATTGATAAGCTATGGACAGGAGTAAAATATTATGGAATAAAATAGCCATTAATTTATAAATACTGCGAAGGAATTTTTTCAAACTGGAAAAGTAGAATTTAAATAAAACATCTATTTTTAAAGAATTTTATTTTAGCAAAAGCTAACGGCTGTTTTATGAAAAATATCATCTAGAGTAGGTTGTTATGTTGTAGACTGTATGTATGATTGTAAGGCGGGCGTAGCAAATTGGAAAAGTATTATGACTTTGAGAATACAGCGATAATTGACTGTTTTATAAAAATAATATATAATATAAAATAAAACTGCTTTATTGCTTCGTTATTTAAGAATAATTTTTGATAAATAGAAGGATGAGTTTTTTATTGGAAGACATGAATGGCGTTGGTACCAAAGTAAATGAAGACGACGCAACGCGAAGTGAGTTTCGCGTTGCGTTTTGCGTTGTTTGGACCACTGTGTTGGAAATGCTTTTATATAGTCCATTGTTAGGGTTGATCAAATTAATAGAAAAATATGGTTGAATGAATAAATGAATTAGAGTATATTTTCGAATTGCGACAAAGGACTGACATTTAGGCAATTAATAGAAAAGAAAATATAGACCTAGAGATGTTTCGAAAAAGACATAAACTTGATCACGACATAGAAATGATTTCTTTAGACGAAATTATGGAAAAAATTCGGTGAATATTAGATGAGCATATGGATGAGAAGAATAGCTTAAAAAATACTTAGATATGCAATTCTTCTTCAATAATATTATCGTATTTCGAGTTTTGCTGTGTGATCGTTGTCATCATCGTTTTGATATTATATTCCAGCATTTTGCCTGAAAAAACTGACAGTATGTACAGCGAAATATTAATTATATCAACAACCAGACGTAACCACATTGTCCTTTAACGAAGCATCTGATCATGGGCTTGGTTACCGAGCCCTGGTGTAGGAGATGTAAAAAACAGGAGGAAAATAGCCCTCATGTAATATCTACTTGTGAGGAAGTGACGGGACTCAGACATAAGCATTTCGGGAGGGTACTCAAATTTACTCAGAAGAGGATAGTGGCTTTTATCGAAGACACAAGACTATCTGAGTGGAACTGAGGGATATATTTGGAGTAGTATAAAGAGCACTGTGCTCTAGTGCTTGGACTTATTGGCGTCCAATCCAAAGAACCAAAGAACAAGAAGAACTACACGGAAAAACTCTGAAAAAGCTTGTATTATTTTTACCAGACGTACATGAAAATGGAAATCAGAAAAGGTCTTAGATAATTTGATATTATCGTTATCAAATTATACATTTCAAGATCATGACCACTTCGTCATAATTCTTAAAGTTTTTGCTTCTTCAGATATTCATAAATAATCTCAGTTATTTATATCATCGTTATAATTTGATAACGAAAATATAAAATTATAACGATGATATAAATAACTGAGATTATTTATGAATATCTGAAGAAGCAAAAACTTTAAGAATTATGACGAAGTGGTCATGATCTTGAAATGTATTAGTAGCAATATATTCACAAAAGAATTATTTCGAAGGTGGCCATATCGATTTAAAATAAAAATACATTTTCTTAAATTAAGTTTTACATTGTCAGTCCTAGCAATGCTTAATTAAAAAGTCTTTCGATTGGAGAGTGTGGCAAACTAAATACTTAAACTAAAAAAGAGTATGAAACCTCTTACCATATAAATCTATTCGTATTCTAAATACGTATTTCTGCAAATAAGTTAAAATAAGGGATTTTCAGTAGGAATAGATCGTAATGCTGAACATGGGGCTCAATAAAGGTAACACAGAGATACGGATGTCTACGAAAGTGTTTCGCGCTTTTTGTGTGTTACCTTTACTGTGCTCCATATTCCACACGGCTTATTTGGCAAATTCGGATTGTTTTTTCGGGCTTTAAGTCATTTGATCCTGAGAAGGGTCATGGTTCGGAGATATGTGAATCCATGTACTGCCAAAGTTCATACTAGCTCATTTAGCATTGCCCAGGGTGTATGTGCAGCGTATTGCCACGGACGCAAGCTAGTTTACACCCACAATTCAATTCTTAATTAATAATGAACTAATATAATTAAACAATTCAAATGAAATAAAGGACTGTAGCAAAGTTGTCACTTTGACATTTAATTATAAACTTATCCTTTTACGCCAAAAAACTAGGTGAAAAACGATAACAAGTGAAGTAATAAATTAATAAGCTAATATTAAACCAACTTAAAACGAAACATCTAAAAGAAAAATTAATAACTACAATAAGGACAATGGGTATTAACAAAAATGTAATTTTTATGTTATCTTTAAAATGAAGTTATCTTACCGAAACTTGGCAAACAACCAAATCCACATTTTATCTGGGACACAACCAACAGCTAATCGAAGTTCTATTAATAAAAAACACCACAAAAGTATAACCACACAAAAATTATAAATTGAAAAAAGTAGAAAGAAATCAACACAGTGAATTTTTTCTACTGCAGGTGACAACTTAGTCGTCGAAATACCTATTTTGGGTGCTAATATGAATAAGGTAAGGAGTTTTATACATTTTTAAAAATTTCTTGATTAAATTAGTACAGTTGAAGTAAAGAAACAACCCTCTTACGTCACTTGATGACATCGACATGACGTTAATTTTCAAAACTTAAAAGCCAATCACAATGCTCATAAAACTAGGAAAATATTACTCGTAGTTTTATTGGCTTTTAAGTTTTGAAAACTGAGGTCATGTCGATGTTATCAAGTGATGCAAGACGGTTGTTTCTTTACTTCAGCTATATATGTATATTGTTACCATATTTTGTCTTCAAAATGTTAAAAAGATACGCATTCAAAGAAACATATAATATGTTGATGTCATTTTTTGTTAGATTGAGAGCAGCTAACGCATCGTGTGTTGTATTTAAAAGGATAATTAAGATTTCTTTTATAAACTTAACAAAGTACAGAATTAAATTGATTTTAAATAATTGTTTATCTATTATTATACAACATTTTCTTCTGATATATTAGCAGGAGTTGTGTTACTTATATGCATATGAGTTCTGAAATATAGCATGCTTTTACTTAATGAGTTAACACTTATACACTTCCGCTTTTGATTCACATTTTCCGTATTTAAAAATTTTAATGGCGAACTACATTGTTCCTTAGGATTGTCCTTCATCAACATAATTTTCTATTATCACTTTCTTCTCGTCGGAGGGTTCTAAATCTGCACCAGATATGTCGACGAAACGTTCTAACTGTTCTGAAGCTTCCGGTTCTAACTCTACCTCAGTAGGATCTATAATTTTCACCTTACTTTCAACCACGTTTGATGGAGAGTCTTCTAAATCGACAGGAGTATCGTCGATTCTGTCTGTATTAAGGGTTCTTGGCGACGGAACTCTTACTTCAACTAAATTTGAAGCGGCTACTGTGGTGTCATCTGTATTGGCTTCGGCTGCATCTACGAAGGCTGACGATAATTCTCCATTTAATTTACTAACAGATTTAGTTGATACATCATACATGAATATTTCCCGGTCTGCTTTAGGTTCTTCTGAAGATCTGAAATGAGTATTATAATACTTTAAAAATAATAATAATCATCTAACGTTAATAAAGTATTTCTTTGCAGTTCGTATTGCTCAAAGTGCGAACTGCAAATTGTACTTTATCTCTTTCGAACACACATAAATACGCGCTGTAATACTATACACATTAGTCATTTTAAGGTATTCTTATGCCTTAAATTTGGTCTTGGACTGAAAAGAAATACCGAGGTATCAAAAATTATCTTGGTCATCGGTGGCCATGAAGTGAAAAACGTCTTAATTTATATCATCCTTTTGAAAAAATTCTGATAAAATTTTCAGGTTGTCATACTGACGTTAAAATTTGTCAATATATTAATCTTTATGTCGGTATGACACTTAACCAGAAAATTTTATCAGAATTTTCTCAAAAGGATGGCATAAATTAAGACAGGTTTTTCACTCTATGGCCATTGTTGACCAAAATAATTTTTGATATCTCGGTACTTTATGAACTAATACAGAATTATACAGTGATGGGAAAATGTGTGGAATATGTGTTAAATAAATAAATATGTGTTAAATAAAAAAGATATTGTTATAAAATTTTAGACGCTAAAATTATGGATGAAAACTCATCATTTAAAGTAGTTTTTAAATATACAGAGTGTTCAAAAAAGATGTAACGTACTAAAGTTATACTTTTTCAAATAAATTTTTTCACATTTTGGGGATTCTCCTTGATAACATGATTTCAACAAACTACAACACTTGGGGTCTAAAATATTTATCATAATTGTTAGAATATTTTATTTTCGAAATCGTAAGTATTGCTTGAACCCTTAAATAAAAACCTTTACAATTCGAAATGCAATTTCTTTTATTTCTTCTTTTGTTGTGGTGATAAAAAAAATGTTTTTTAATCACCACAACATAAAGTTAACGTGAATATTATAACCTTCAAATTTTTTTCACAAAGTCTAGTAGTTTTTGCGTTTAAAAGTGTCATTAAATAATTTTTGGGGAAAAAATAGGTATATAAGTAATATTTTTTCCCTTCTGTACCGGCATAGCTAGCCGAGAGAAAATCGCGATTTTCGGTGTAGTCTCTTTTGTGCGTGAGATGTCACTAGATTATCTGGTGCCACTTGATAGGACAAAATTTGCTATACCCGTGAGGCGATCCATCACATTTTACTTCACTAGCTAAACTGACGAAGTCTATTGAAACAGAAACACGTGTTCTTGGCTGAAGTAAACGTTGGAAAATACGAGGTGTATGTCCATGTGTACAGATACCGATATGTGTAATGCATGTACAGCTCACCGATTTTCATGTGGCCGCTTAAAAGTACCGCCCTCGAGATGCGCACGAAATTCATAGGTAGGGGAACCTCTGGCATCCCTTACTACGTCCCAATGTACGACTCGCACAAAGAGTTTGCATTTCATTTTTCCGAATACTGTCTCTATCTAACACCGACCTTACTTGACGCACGTACAAATTCTCCCACAGGCCACATGAAAATCGGTCAGCTGTATGTTTCATTTGTAACAAATGTGTGATATGTGCTTAACGTATTGATGTATTAAAATTTCTTTGGTCTATTTGCTAGATTTGAATATATACTCGTAGACTAAATGAACGCGATTGAAAGTTTAATATTAATTATTGTGTTTAGTTAAAATTTAATCTTCACTTTATAAAAGTGAGTATATAAATAAATCCAAACAAAACAACAGTATTCAAACTTACTTTTACACATACGCGACAGCATTTCTTACCTCGTGACCTTCAATGTGAGAAGAACTGTCTCATGGCGCCCTCTACATTTAAATAATAGTACTGCTACTACTGATATTATATTATTATGCCCCTAATTTTTGTTTCTACTGGTCAGGTCGAGGATTTCAATAGCTTTAAACTTTCTCCGGACAACGTAGATGATTTTGCAAAAAAGCCGCGCGATCCAGTAATTGTTTAGTCTATAACGGACACGCAAGTGCATCGTATACAGATATGACCGAGGAAATGATTAACAAAGTCCGATTGAAGTTGTGTGAAATATCACAAATTGTATACATCTTACATATTTCCATGGAAATTTATAGAGGTATTAAAAATTCGAAAGACTTTATTCTTAATGACCAGGTAGATTCATTTAAAAACTAATCTTTTCAATGTCTTACTAACCCATAACAATCTTAATGTACTTTTGTTAGTACTATACACACCCCCGCAGTTATTATTTCGGGAATTCACCATTTAATTACCTTTTAATATTATCTTAAGGCAAGGATTAATTTTAGTTGTAATTTATTCAGTGTGTCCTTAAAATAAAGAGACAACATATGATCAATGAAAATATGTAATTATATAGAATATAAATCCGAAATATTGTGAGTTAATTACCTGACACGAACCCCTAAATTAAAAACACTTTGAAAATTATATTACATGACGCCTATGAATTCAAAATATTCAGAATTTGTATAAATAATAAATACCTCACACATATATACGTTAGAGCGTATGTTTACATACGTAACAGCTGGACGAGATAGACAATAACAAAATTATTCTTACTGTTATTGTCGGTCAATTGTAAGGTATCGTTTCTGATACTTTTTATAATCGCGCAGTGGCGTGACAAAATTTTTTTATATCTTTGTCATTTTTTTCTCGCTCATAAGAAGGAATTTTGGGAAAATCGTTTGTCGAATGTATCGGACGTGTTTGTTTGGCTCACGTCAAGTTTAATCATAAACTTTATATAGCATTCAGTTAAATAAAAATGTTACATGAGACAAGATCAACAATAAAAAATAAAACAATGAATAATCCTGAAAGTGATACTGATACATTGACTCAAATTTTGAAAAAAATAAACAAACTGCATAAACTTGTGAAAAATCATCAGATATAATAAAAGAGCAAAGTGCGATAATTGAACAAAATAATAGAATAGAACTACTTGAAAAAAACCGTACGTATTACTAACGCAGGAGAAGAATCAGGGAGCAGATACGGTACGGGGGACCATGCACGAGACAAAATATCGACAAATAAAGGTATTGAAAGGGAGAGAAAAAGTGCCGTTGCAGATGATCCGTGCCGAGAAAAAGTTAAAAATACAAAAACTGCAGAAAAAGGTGAAAATACAAAAACTGCAGAAAAAGATAAGAGGAATAAAACAGCTCAAATAATAAAAGGCACAGGGAATACAGGCAGCATTTTTGTTGCAGGCGACAAAAAGGCCTGGATTTTTGTGGGAAATGTTAATGAAAATACGAAAACCATAGATATTCAAGATTTTCTTCAGAATAAATTTTCAAATTCTGTTTTTCACATTGATGAAATACCTGATAATAAAAGTAAAAACAAATCTTTTAAGTTAGGATTTGATTATAATATTCTAGCAGAAATACAACAACCAGAAGTATGGTCCATGAATATAAAAATTAACAGGTACCGTTTTTTTCGAAGATCAGTGCGCGGGGATTCAGTGGATATCACTAATGAACATAAATGTACAGAGTTTGACAAATAAAACAAATCGTTTAAGCTTAGAACTACACGACAATAGCATTAATATTGCTTGTATTACAGAACATTGCCTACACTACGATGTAGTAAGTCGATGTGTAGTAGATGGCTATTATACTGGCAGTGCATATTGCCGAAATAACCATATTCATGGAGGTTCGGCGATATTTTTACGACAAAACATTCATTGTTTTGAAAGGAAGCAACTTGTGGAGCTCTCTGTTGGGCTACATATGGAAATCGCGGCAGCAGAAATATTTGTATTGAACTGTATTATAATATCAACATATAGACCTCCAAGTGGAAATTTTTGTTTATTTATTAATAAATTGAATGATCTGCTATCTAGAATAGAGACGGAAATATCAATTAAACGAATCTTCATATTGGGTGATTTTAATATTGACTTTTTAGTGCATTCAGCGGAGAAGAATATCTGATTGGATTTATTGAAATCTTACTATTTTGTTCTAACTATGACAGAGCCATCCAGAGTTACTAAAAACTCTAACTAACTAACATATTTTCAAATTTAGAAAAAGATCAACTTGAAACAAGAACAATGAATCTCCATCTATCAGATCATTTTGCACAAAGTATTTGTGCGGACAATTCGTTTTCCGAACTTAAGAACAATCGAAACGCTATTATTGAGCGATGAACGATACTAATATTATTAAATTTAAAACAAAATTATTTAATTAGCCATGGAATACGTATGTGCTAAAGATATTTTTACACTATTTTTTAATGTGTTTTGTGCATACTTCGATGCGAGCTTTCCCAAAAGAAAAATTGTAGTAAACGAAAATAAGAAGTGCGAACATAATAAAATGACATTCGAACTGAAACAAATGCGCAACACACTGGATGCCTTGTCGACTATAGCAAATGTTACAAAGAACACCAATGATTACACACACTATCAGAAATATAAAGAAAAATACAAACATAAAAAATAGGGAAAGATACCTAAATAAAATACGTCAATGAGATAATAAACAACAGACAATTTGGAAGATAATTAATGAACACTCCAATATAAATAAGAAAAGTAAACCTTCTTCTCAATTAAATGCCGCCGAACTGAAGAATGTATTTGTAGCACAAATAGCAGGAATAATGGTAAAATATTAAAAAACTACCTAAGAAAAATTAATATACAAAGCGACAGATCGTGCTACCTGACACCGGTGAATGAAAACGATCTCCATAATATTGTCTGTAAAATTAAAGCAAAACCGACACAAGATTACTACAAAGTAAGAACTAAATTACTAAAGAATATCTCTGACAGCATGATTAACAAATGCTTGTTGGAAATTGAATTTCCTGCGGAGTTAAAAGTTTCTAGGGTAATTTCCATTCATAAAAAGGGTAACGTAAATTGTCCACAAAACTATAGAGGCATATCCATTTTGCTTGCGATATCAAAAATATTTGAACATTTGGTAGCTGCAAGACTTAGAATATTTTGAAAAAAAACAATCTTTTATGCGAAGCCCAACACGGCTTCAGGAAAAATAGAAGTACGAATACAGGAATCACAGAGATTTTGAAGTCTCTGTTAGAAGCTATAGATAGCCACCAGTATGGGGAGATCACATGCTTTGACTTGACACGAGCTTTTGACACAGTCGATCATTCCATTTGATTGGAGAAATTATACTATCACTATCACTATATAATTACATTTTCCCATTTCTTATACGTTGTCTTTTTATTTTAAGGACACTCGGTATATACACCAGTACAATTGTTCCTATGTTTTTCATACGTATTGTTAATTTCGTTTGATAATGACATGTTTTTAATGTCGAAACTGCAGTGGCGTTATTGCTACAATAAAATGTATCAATTTGATTTCATGTATCAATATGATTAACTATCAGGAAGTAACAGCTTCCACAATCATTTTTTTAGTTATTTAATGTTATACTCACCCTGTAACCAATAGGATCACGGATTGTTGATTAGCAGCCGTCTTATTTTCAGTATCCAAAAAGCTATTAAAATTCTCCTCAGATGGATTATCAATCAATTTTTTCAAAGGAGATCCATTAGGGAATTTTACACCTTCAAAATTTTCAGTAGTATCACGTGTTGCTCTAATATTCTCTTGAAAGTTATAGTCAACTGGAGCGAGAACAACGACACTGTTAATTTTCTTGCCCTTTAATTCAGGAATATCTGGTATAGGAAATTGAGATCCACTTACTCTCAAAGGCAAATACCTATTGTAACTACCATCGTTTAATTCAACAGGAGCTACTTGCTTAGCGTCATCTTTAACATAAGAGTTTTGAATGTCTTTTCCTTCTTCTGACTCTGGATCGTAATGAACTACTTTCATTTCGACAGAGGGTTTCTTAACTTCGGTACTCGTAATTTCCGAGGCTTCGGTTTCTAAATCTTTCGCGAGTTCGGGCTTTACGATCGATGGTATCGGCGCACTTCCAGCAGCTAATTGTTGGGCACCTCCCGCACCAAAGAAGTTCGCTAATTGATCTGGTGGTAAAGCTGATAAAGGTATATCTCCTACTTTGTCATAATCCAAAACAGAAATATCTGCATTATTCAAGATTCCTGAAGAAAGCAGTTGTTGTCTCAGATCATCTGGCACTTCATCCGGAAGTTGCAAATTTAATATTTTTGGATCTTTCGTTGTTGTTTCCGGGATCTTTTCAGTTGTCGTTATTGCAGGCGCTGTAGTTTGATATATACTTCTATGAGTAGTGGAAGGTAGTGGAGAATTATTAATAAATATTGGCGATTGTTGACGATTTTGGGTAGCAACGGCTTGTTGATTGAACTGCTGTTGATATTGTTGTATCTGATTTTGCCTTTGTAATTGTAGTTGCTCGACCTGTTTGTTTTGGTTTTGAATTTGATCAACCTGCACATTTTGATTTCCAGAGTTCAGTCTGAAAGTTTCTTGACTAGGTTGAATTTCTACAATTTGTTGGGAATGTTGTTGTGGATTCTGTACTTTAGATTGCTCTGGGTTTTGCGTAGGAACTGCTTGTCTAAATTGTTGTTGAATAGGTTGATTATGATTTAAACCCGGTGGTGCTTGTCTAAATTGTTGCTGTACCTGTTGCTTAAACTCACTAGGTGACAAAAATTGACCATGCTGCTGTTGTTGTTGATGTTGTGGTGCGGGTTTCGAATCCTGAGGTTGTAACTGACCATTTGCTCCGACCGAAAAATGTTGTTCATATTTAGGAACACTCTCTATTAATTCACCACCCGGTGGTATGAAAGGTGCTTGGGGAAACGGTTGTTGAAATTGTTGATTCTTTTGTTGCTGCAATTGTTGCTGTAATTGTAATTGTTGTTGCTTAATCTGCTCATGTTGTCTAACTTGTTCTTGCAACTGTTGTTGTTTAAGTATCTCGTCTCTATTCGGTTGTTGAAACTGCTGATTCTGATGCACATTCGGACCTAACTGTATACTTGATTGAGTTAAAATTGAAGGTTGTTGTTTCAGTTCTTCTCGTTGTCTAACGGGTTGGTTAAAACTTGCCTGATTTTGTACTAATGGTTGATTAAAAATAGGTTGTTCTGAAGGTCTGCTTTGCAATTGATGTCGATTAAATTGAGTAGGTGATTCATTCAAAGGTGGTTGTTGTCGAACTGGAAAATGTGCATGCGGCCTGGGAAATTGGAATTGATGTTCTTGTGATTTAATCTGATCGAAAGGCTGGTATGGCACAGGTTGTCTAAAGGTAATAGGTCCTGATGAGGGAGGATGGTTGAATGTTGATTTTGGGAAATGTGCGAATGAAGGAGGCACGTTTCTGTGACTTTTTGACGGATGACGACCGGGAAATGATACAGATGTGGGAGGAGGAGGAGGATTTCTTGTTAGAGAAATTTGACTTGCAGGGATTCTTCTACCAAATTGAGAGACTTGTGTTGAAGGTACCGATGGAGATGATTGAGGAGGTTGGTTAAAAGGTCTATAAGGTTGAGGAACTCTCGAAATATCTTGGTGAAAACTTTCATGATTCGCTTGACCAGATATATGTTCACTAAATTCTCGTCCTCGGGGTTGTTGAGGGAGAGAAACTGCAGGTTCGGGTGCAGATTCTTCCTTTAAATCATCATATACTTGTTCTTTTATATGTTCCTTACCAAACGTTATATGTATTCCTTTATTTGCGTGATAAGTTTCGGAATCTGGTTTGATTATGGCTCTTAATGTGGTACTGGGTGGAGGTGCAGATGTTATAAACTCCGTTTGTTTGTATTCTTCATAGTGAGTCGGCTCTTCATCTTTAATTAGCGGTGAAAGGGCTGGTACCGGTTTTTCGTATATGATACTATCTTTACCCTTACCGTGCGGATTCTTCTTATATTTTACGTAAAATACTTGAACTTCTTCTTTCTTTTTAGGAGCCGCTGTTACTACAGGTACTTCCAGAGGGGGGTAAGTGACATTCGATTCCTTTATGATAATTTCAATAATCGGTTCGGGTTCTTTTATATAAATAGGTCTTTCTATTACATGCCTCGGTGGTCCGTAAACATTTTCAGAGACGTGGTTATTCTCACTCGTTAAATCTTCAGTTTTAGTCAATTCGTTTTGATGAACAGGGGGTACGTGAAGTAAATTTGGATCATACAGGGGATCTCTTTGAGAATATTGAACTAAGGGTTCCATTTGTACCGCATATGGAGGTGGAGGAAGAGATTGAGGTCTACCCTTTCTGAAACTACCTGGTCTACCAGGGAAAAATGAAGGGTATCTTGTCAAATGCGGTCCTAAGGATATACGTCTTTCAGATCTGTAGCTAGGATTTTGATAATACTCATAAGAAAGGCTGTGATCCAGATTTCTCTTTCGTAAGCCTTTTTTCTTGGCTTTATGATGATCATCTGCAGCTATTGTCGTTGCTATTAAGCAACATATTAATGCCTGTAACGAAAAGAAAATGTTAATATTTTGAAATGCATTTTCTTAAATATATATATACATATATAGATAATTATTTCGTGGCCTTTGTATGTTATGGTAGATTCAATTAGTTGGCGATTTAAGGTCTGGTTTTACTTCAGAATGTATATATTTAAAACAATCTTATATGTTTCGGAATATGATGCCTTTTTCAAAGAATTCTGCAGATATCTTCTACAGATTCCTACAGAATATCTACAGATATATGTTTGTTCGTTTGTTTATAATAGGCATAATTTATATATATATATATTCATATATATATATATATATATATATATATATATATATATAATATTTTTGTGACCTTGGTATGATATGGTAAATTCAATCAGTTGGCGATTAAAGGTCTGGCTTTACTTCAAAGTATATATATTTAAAACAACCCTACATGTTTCGGCAATGATGTCTTTATCAAGGATATAAAATATAAATGACAGTATACAAATGTCAAATAGCAACTCAATTATTTGACATTTGTATACTGTCATTTATATTTTATATCCTTGATAATGGCATCACTGCCGAAACATGTAGGGTTGTTTTAAATATATATACTTTGAAGTAAAGCCAGACCTTTAATCGCCAACTGATTGAATTTACTATATATATATATATATATATATATATATATATATATATATATATATGAAAAATTTTGTGAAAAACTTATCTGCGCGGAATGTGCGTATATCATCAGTGCACCTTACCGAAGACAGACATGATATTCACTTCTATACTACGTGTATATATACGAACTGTAATGAACTTCATGTGTATGAGAATTAATAATTATTAAATCTCATTTTACATCGATATATGCACATTCCGCGCAGATAAGTTTTTCACAAAATTTTTCATTTGTACTGACAACTTGTACAGTTGATGTCGCGGCTTGTTGCGTCTACAATCTAGGGCAAAAGTGATTTGCCGAATTGTAGAATTAAATGCAACAAATTATAGCGACAATCGCATGTAAAATGAGATTTAATAATTATTAATTCTCATACACATGAAGTTCATATATATATATATATATATATATATATATATATATATATACATATATATTGATATACACCTACGTCGTATAATGAATACAAAATTGAATAATTTAATATAATGAAGCTGATAAGGTGAAATTTATAAATGAATTATAAATATCTATTTAAATATGGTATCAAATGTAACATATAGATGGAGTTGTTTTAAAATATTATATCTGTAGCTTGCGTATAATTCAACGGATACATAATCGTTTAATAACGAAGTATACTTAACCTCCACAGCTTGAAATGTATATAACTTCTTATATTTATTGTCGGGTGGGCTTAAATTTGCGTTAAATGTGCGGCTATATTAGAACAATGAGACTCTTTGGTTGTGCTTACAAAATACACATGAATGCAGGTTCGGTACTTCAATAAGAATACATACAAAATTAAATGGTAAACAACACAGTGAATAATGGTATTTTTTTAATTACAAATTCTACTAAATGAAACGAGTGAGTTAAGGAATAATGTAAAGGCTTTAATGAAAGTGTTAAATAACAGGGGTAGTAGCGTGTAGTTATAGAAAATAGACGTGTAATTTTGGCTCCGCAAGAATTTATCGAATACGAGGTTTTTGCGAGTGTAATAAAGTATTATTGTTAGTAAATAATTAGAAGTGATACACAAAGGTGTAAATTTGTGAAATAGTGGAAGAGATAAGTACATGATTAAAATAAATAATATATGTTAGTGTTTGCAATAACAACGGAAAAGGGATAGACAGAGATGTGGGCGGTTACTCACGAAAGACGCCAGCATCCGACAATATAAACATATGGCACAATAAAAACAAGGACTTGTAAGACATAAATAAATTTGTGGCGCACGAGCGAATTTCGAATTAGTGTGAAATAAAATCAAATAAATGTGATCCGAAAATTTTAAAATAAATATTTGAAATGGTTATACAAACATGAATTAAACGTGATTTTGTCCTTACCTGCTTTTTAACTATTAATTAAATAGCAATTAGTTAAATAAATGGTTAAATATATCAATAAGGAACAGGTCCGGCTTATAAAATATTAGGAAATATTAACGAGATAACTAGCTTAGTGGTTTGGGGGCCTGGATAGACATTGTTTGCGATGGACAGTGATGGGAGTACCACGGATGAAGGAAAAAGAAAGAGAAATCAAAAAGACGTAGCCGGAATCTTCAAAAAGAGTAAAAAGCTGACCAGAACACCAGACAAAGAAGCAAGCAGTGACGAAAGTAAATTAGATAAATTAATGGAAATGATGCGAGGATTAGTTACACAAGTGCAACACATAGAGGGAAAACAAGATAAATATATGGAAGAAATGAAAGAAATCAAATTAGAAAATGAGAAGATTAGAAAAGAAAACGAAGAACTGAAAAAATAAATTAGAAGTGCCAAAGGAAGATTAGATAAACTCGAGGGTATGAATAGAAGAAAGAACGCAGTTATGGTAGGCTTGAAAATAGATGGGAGTGATCAAGATCAATTAAAGGTAGCGGTGGAAGATATTATCAAGAAGTACATGGAAATACAAATTGAAATTAAAGCGGTGAAACAACTGGGTCCAAAAACTTGCTTAATAGAACTGAAGAATATAGATGATAAGATAAAAATAATGAAAAATAAGGGCAAATTGAGAGGGTTTATGGAACAAAATATATACATTAACGATGACATGACAAAAGAGGAAAGAGAAATACAAGAAAAGATACGAAGAAAGGCCAAAGAAGAGAGAATGAAAGGAAAAACTGTTAAGATAGGATTCCAAAAGTTAATAGTAGAGGGAGAACAATGGAGATGGAATAGGGAAAAGGGGAATTGGAATAAGGAGGAACGATAATTGGCACGAGAAAAGAAAATCCCAAAAATAGTGTCAAAAAACTAATAGTAAAGACTAGTGAAAATAAAGATGATTACCCGGACAAGAAAAAGGATATGATAAAGGAAAATAAACAAAATAATGATCAGTATGATAATGATGATACACAAAAAATTAAAAAGATAGAGAAAAGTAAGGATAAAGAAAGTGAAACATGGAAAATTGGTACTTGGAATATAAAGAGCATAACAGGAAAAGAAAAGGAATTAGAAAAGGAGTTTGAAGAGTTAGGAGTGGATGTATTAGCAATTACGGAAACAAAGAAAAAGGCACAGGGAATTATTAAGACGGACAATGGTCATATTATGATATATAGTGGTGTAGGAAAAGAAAAAAGAGCAGCTGCAGGAGTGGGATGCATTATACACAAGAAATTAGAAAACCAAATTTATAGATGGAATGCCTGGTCAGAAAGAATATTACTAATAGAGATGAAGGAAAGAAACAGAACGAAAACAATAATAGTGGTGTACGGGCCAAACGAAGATGATACATCAGAAAATAAGAATAAATTTTGGGAAGAACTAACATTAGTGGTGGAAGACGCAAAAGGTATAATGTTTGTAGTAGGAGATTTCAACAGTAGAGTTGGCATAAGAGACGATGAATATAGTGAAGTATTGGGAACAAACGGGGAGACTGTTAGAAATAACAATGGAAAAAGAATGCTGGACTTCTGCATTATACACAACTTGGTAATAACTAACACTCTTTTCCAACACAAAGATATACACAGATATACTAGAGAAGTCAAGAGTAGGGGGGAGAGGTCCATAATTGACTACATATTAGTTGACAAAAATAACAGAAGAATTGTGAGCGACACGAAAGTAAGAAGAGGGCCGGAAATAGGAAGCGATCACTTTGTGGTTATATCAAGAATAAAAGAAAAAGTTCAAAACAAGGAAAAGCAATATATATATATATACACAGAAACAAGACCAAATAGAATCACTTAGAATATACAAATTAAGAAGTGAAGTCATTGCTGAAAAATTCCAGAAAAGGATAGCCGAAAGAGTAGAAAATATAGAATTTAATGGGACTATCGAAGAAATTTGGAATAGGTTTAAAGAAATAATAATAACTACAACGAAAGAGATATGTGGCGTAAGGAAAAATAAAAAGAAAAAACAAACAAAATGGTGGACAAATGAAATAAGACATCAAATTAAGATAAAGAAAAAAGCATGGAAAACATACTTAGCAGAACAAACAGTGGAAAAATACGATATATACAAAGAAGAAAGAAAAAAAGTGAAACATTTAGTAGTACAAGCAAAAAAGGAGACATGGAAAGAATTTGGGGAAAAGATGGAAAAACACAGTAAAGAGAACCAAAAACTATTGTATAGAGTCTTGAAATCAGTAAGGAATGAAGAAAGGTCACAATCTACACATTATATACAAAATAAGAAGGGAGAGATCCTAAGCGATAGAATGAAGATTATAGAAAGGTGGAAAGAATACTTTCAGGAATTGTTAAGCGGAGGAGTGGAAAACGAGAATGCTAGTGAACAACAAATAATAGGAGAAGAAGAGACAGAAGAAATAATTACCATGGACGAACTGGAAGAAGCAATACAAAAACAGAAAAATGGAAAAGCGCCAGGCTGTGACAAAATATCAGCATAAATGATAAAAAATATAGGACAAAGAGGAAGAGAATTAATGTTGAAAATATATAACAGAATATGGAGAGAAGAGGAAATACCAAACGATTGAAAGAAGTCATTGATAGTACCAATATACAAGAATAAAGGAAATAAGAAAGAATGCAATAATTACAGAGGAATATCCCTTCTAAGTACTGCAATGAAGATTCTCGAGCAAATAATAGATAAAAGACTAAGAACAAAACACTCGAAAATACGTTACATGAGTCACAAAGTGGGTTTAGAAGAGGAAGGAGCACACAAGACCAAATATTCTCTGTGAAACAAATAATACAAAAAGCCTCTAGAGAACAGAAGAAAGTGTTCTTAGCATTTATAGACTTGGAAAAAGCCTTCGATAAAGTACCAAGAGAAAGATTGTGGAATGTATTAAGAGAAAGAGGTGTCAATGGCAAAATAAGACGATTAATACAGAAAATATATAACCACAATACTAATGCTGTAACAGCTAACAATTTAGAATCGGAGATATTTAAAACAAACGAGGGACTGCGCCAAGGGGGAAGTCTGAGCCCAATGCTGTTGCATTGTTTATATGGATGACATTATCAAACAGTGTGTATGTAAAAGTAAAAAGTTCAGGGTTGGACACCTTAACTTGAATGCAGTCGAAGTTTCTGAAGGGGCATTCGCAGACGACATAGTAGTTATAGCCGACAATGAGGAAGATCTGAAACGTAATTTAACAACATGGAATATGACACTAAAGGACAGTGGAATGACGATGAGTAAGAGTAAAACTAAAGTAATTGTAGTGGGAGATGAACAGGTAGATACGAAAATCGTAATAGAAGGAACTGAAATAGAACAAGTGAGAACATTCCAGTACTTGGGAGTACGAATTGATGGAAGAGGGACCCAGGACGCTGAGATTAATCAAAGAATAGAAAAAACAACAAAGCTGTACCACAGCATGAGGAATAATTTCATTAACAAAAAAAGAGATATCCCGAGAAACAAAACTAAAAGTATATAAGGCAATTTACCGACCGATATTAACATATGGCTGTGAATCCTGGATATTAAATAGAAGACAAAAGAATAAATTACAGGCAGTAGAAATGAAGTATTTAAGAAGAGTTAGAGGAGTTACAAGGATGGACAGAATAAGAAACTTGGAAATACGAAAAGATTTGAAAATACAGTGTACATATAATACATATATATATATATATATATATATATATATATATATATATATATATATATATATATATATATATATATATATATATATATATATATATATATATATATAGAGAGAGAGAGAGAGAGATAGAGAATTCCTTAGCCATTCATTTAATATATATATAATATATATTTAATAAATTCTTGGAATTTTCCGCTTTATATTAAATATTCTAAATATTTTTAAATTAGTATTTTAGATCGCGAAGTAATGTGATTGTAAACATTGCTGTCTACAATTACGGCACTAATTATTCGAAATTTTTAATTGAAAAAATTTCGCCCTAGGTGGGACTTGAACTCACATTCACGGTTTGCCGGACTATCGCTCTAACCACTGAGCTACGAGAAAGAAACCCTCAAATTTAGTTAATGATGTCATTGGTGGAACATAAATAGTAAACATATATACATTCTCCACATTAATTATGCATTTACACCCAGCAACATCAGTAGCATGAAACATACTCGAAATGTCGCATAGATTCAATAAATCACTAACTATGGAGTTCCGAACAGCTAGCAACACACCTTTTGCATGAAACAGTCGTGTTAGATCAAACCGTCAATCAGATCTGACGATATTAGGTAGTAGGTGGTAAATATTCATGACTTGATATATTTTCGGTGAACCAGGTTTCTTCAGTCAAAATTATAGCATATTCTCCAATGCACATCGATGTAAAAAATTCAGTTTGTTTAGACCGTTTTGGTAATAGCACGTAAGATAACTATACTGTTCGACAAGTTAACTAGTTTTCTGATATCAATTTCGGCATACCACAAATGTATTTTATTCTAGAATACATACATATGTGGTAGTATTAGGATTAAATGAACGCGGTGAATTGAAGCCATATTTTTGTCATATAAACTGGCATTAAATCGATTTAAACAAACTATAGATATTTTACGAAGAATATATTTTATTTATAGTTTTCATTTTCAATCTATCCTTATTTGTTAATTGAAATTGTTTGATATTACTATATGATTTTGTAATGTTAAGTGATTTTATCTGATTATTTCAAACAAAACATAGATTAGAGTATTTTATTATAATGAAGATGTAATTTATAAAGAAAAAATGGTAAATAATAGATACAAATTACTTAAATAAATTTGGCTATTAAATCGTAAGCTATTTGTAATAATTATCCTCCAATTAAGATATATCGAGTATTGATTTATCAATTACATAAGATGAAAATAAAAATGCAAATTCATTACGTAAGTATAGATATTGTTGTTGAGTTATGTTGGTATCAGTGTGCATAAATGCAAGTGTAATGCAAAAATAAACAAACGACAGAATAAATAAGAGAAGTATACAATAAAGTTTCGAATAAGTTATATTATAACTCTTTATATAGTTATGGAGTTCGATTGTCTTCTCTTTTATAAAATTACATTAACCTTCTAGATAGATTTCTCTGCGATTCGCACTGGTATGTGAAAACATGTGTACATGATGGCTTGTAGTACAAGTTTTCCTAAACAGTTGACGAGCCTTAGTTCTGTTTGAAAAGTTTCTAACAAATAATGTCTTGGCATGTAGTATCTCTCGTAATGTATCTGTTAGTAATTAATTGCCTGTTTTCTGGAAGCATTAATTTTCAATATATAGATTATTATAGATATCAATTATTTAATTTATATCGACAATATAATAATAATATATTTTCAAAAAGGAAAGGTGATTAACAACAGTCATTATGAAATTTGAAAAAGAAAACTATTTTTTTTTCTTTCTTTTTCATCGGAAAACTTAAATTGTGTATCAACTTTTTCTATACACTAGACGGGACTCGGAATGGAAAGAGAAAAAAATGCCTAACTAATCTAAATTCAGCTAAAAGATATAATATTTGTAATAGTTAAGCATATTTTAAGTTCAGTTAACAGAAAACTTAAATACAAAGATTTACGCATAAATAATTATGTTGATGAGTATCTAAAAATATATGGATCAAATATTACTGAACTTTAATTGTATTGTAATAATTATATTTATCTAGTTATACATGTTCCCATTTTTTTTAACTTGCCTCTCTATTGAATCTATGCTAACATATTAACGCGTTCACTTAAGTTTACCATAAACATGTAAATAAAAAATAAAATTATTTTCATGGATTGATAAATATTGATTTTTACGCCTTTATTTATTCAATTTTCCCCTGTAAAACGAAGATTATATACTTGAGATTCCCATATTTTTGTAATATTTATTGTTTCTATATGTATAATACAAGAAGTGTCTTAGTAAATATTTTTGACTTCTGTCCTTGCATTTTTTAATATTTCCTTTTGTTGTTGCACACTAATGTAGTTGTGTCCAGCGAATGCGCCACAAGCACAGCTATATTAAAAATATAATTTTGTAAAGCAAGTAAATTATCAGTACGCTATTTAAAGGAACCGCCAAGTTTTAATTTGCTTACCGCTTCAAACATGCTTCATTTTATATCGTACACTGTCCCTTTTTTCTTGGTTTGTTTTGTGAATAATGCGAAGCGATATAAGAAGTGCACGTACATTGAGAACGATATAAGAAGTGCACGTACATTGAGAATTGTTGAAGACAAGCGCTTCATCTCATAAGGCACGACAAATATACCTTAGCTATCTGAAATGAGTAAGAGCGCTTATATAATGCTTATACGACGCATTATAAGTGGTGTAACATTGATAAACACACATTTCATGACATGAACATTTGTTGGTGTTTCTGATGTATTTCGGCACCCCAAAAATGAATTTAAAAATAGAAATGCGGATTTTTAGTAATAGCATTTATATTTTGTAAGTATGCACATATACATATTGTTTTATACGAAAAGGTTTTAAATATATCTATACGTTAATGCACGTATAACGCTTTTGTTTCATTATGAAACAGACATGTAAATGATTTACATATCTGTAACTGTATACTTGGACAATACCTCGTATTTTCAGCATTTACTTCTGCTTAAGACATATGTTTCTGCCATCTATAGGCGTCGTCAGTTAAGCTAGTGAAGCAATGTATACAAATGATACAAATCTTTATAAATAGATCTGTATCTGTATATGACATTAAGCCGAAATCACTTACTAGATAAAGCAAATTTCATCCTATAAGGTGGCACTTATTTAATAAGTGACATCTGACGGACGAAAGAGACTTTGCCGAAAAAAACGATCTTTCGTTTGACCAGCTATGCTGATACGAAAAACGAAACAATACGAGTAGTCCATCAAAAACGAGCCAGATGGCGGTAAATATACAAAAAAGGTGTTAAATATATCTATACGTTAATGCACGTATAACGCTTTTGTTTCATTATGAAACAGACATGTAAATGATTTACATATCTGTAACTGTATACTTGGACAATACCTCGTATGAAATAACACATTTCTCTTTTGAAATTTTATCACCTTATAAAACTACTAAATCCATAAACTTTACAATTTATCAATTTAAATAAAAACACTGTGTCATACTTTAGTATTTTGTAGAGTATAAGACTCACTGGTCTAAAGTAATACACAGCTGTATTTGGAAGATTTATTGAAATCTAACAAAGATTTTCAGTCATATTTTTTGATATATAGATATGAATATATTTTGACTAAGATATAAAGATTTACATACCATGTTTTATTGAGAAAAAAATATATAATTGATGATATTTAACACATTTGAATATTAATGTATATTTTTGCAAAGTGTGAACAATAAATGTATTAAACTTAACATGCTATCGCATTATTTCTCTCTTTATTAAATTGGATGCTAGGCCTAGTTTCAAGGAAACTATGAATATGTGTGTATGATGATTCATGTTTAATAATGGACGATTTATATTTAATAATTGGCGCCCATTTTGAAAATCAAAGTACACAACAATATGAAGCTGCTGAAACGTTACGAAACGTCATTACTAACGTGTTTATTACTGTACTATAAATTAATGAGAATTAACGAGTAAGTACAATGCCTGGAAATTCGAAATTTATAAAACTATTTAAAGACCTACATTATTATATAGCTGTGAGACGTGGGTGGTAAATAAAAAATTAAAGAGAAAGAGTATGAGATGAGAGAGAAGAATTCTGAGAAGAATCCTTGGAGGAAAAAAACGGAATTCGGTAACGTAAAAAGAACGAACGAAGAAATACATATATTACAAAAAATAGACGAAGCAATAATAGCTGGAAGACTGAGGTGGTTGGAACATTTGGATGACGGATGATAAGAAACCAAAACAAATAGCTTGGAGAGAGCTGGTCAGCAAGAAGAAAAAACAGGAAGACCAAGAAAAGGATGGAGGGAAGCAGTGCTAGAAAATTTGAGAGAAAAAAGTGGTAAACTGGAAGATAAAAGTGAAAGACAGAAGACTATGGAAAAGTATTACACAGCTCTGGGCCTTAAGGGCCTGTTAAGCTACACTACAAAAAACGTACTTTCATCAAAATTGTACGGAGAACTTACAAACTTTACATCGGAGTTAAAATAGCGCGATCAAGATAAGTCATGGCTCCCTCATATATGCTGTAAGGCTTGTGTAAGATTGTTAAAACGACGGCGGGCTGATTAATTTGCGTGATCGTAGAGAAACAAAGGAATAATTTAAATAAACGAACTTCATGTTTCTGCATAATCTCTTCTTAATTCGATACATTTGGCCCAAGCTTCTTTATTCCATCTCGAAAGTGATTTTCTTTTAACACTGCAAAATAATTATCCACTGTTGAAGTTAGCTCTTCATTTGTGCCGAAGTTTTTGTCTCCGAGAAAATTTTTGAATTTAGGAAATAGATGAAAGACAGATGGTACTAGGTCTGACGAATATGGAGAGTGCGGTATTAATTCGAACCTTAATTCTTGAATATTTTTTGCAGTAACCGTACTGGAATTCATAGTTCCATTATCATAGTTAAAGAGAACTTTCTTTTTAGTAATTCCCGGACGCTTTTCGGCGATATCTGTCTTCAAACGATGTAGAAGATTTGCGTAATATTCGCCGTTTACGGTCTTGCCCTTTTGAACATTGTTTCTCAACAATGTTCAAAAATATCGATGCCGTCACCTTTCCCGCCACTAAAACTGTCTCGCTCTTCTTTGGAGTTTATTTTCCACGTTTGGTCCATATCTTCGACTGTTGTTTAGATTCGGGTGTATAATAATGAACCCATGTTTCGTCACTAATCGGCGAAAAAATCTGTTGTGCTGCGTTTAAAAAATTCTAAATTATTCGACGGTATACGTCTTTGTTCTGTCGTCAGTAGATGCAGCACCCATCTTGAAAGCTTGCTCATATCAAGTTCTTCGTGCAAAATATAAAGCACCCGTTTAAATGCCCACTCAATAAAAAAGAAAAGAGAAGAGCTCAATATCAAATATATAAAAATGTATTGGCTAATGGAAAAAAAAACTGTTCTGTCTATTAATAATAAGCTTTATTTCATAAGCAAATACTTAGACTTATATGGAGTTATGGAGTATCCACCAAACAGACTAATATCGATATTACCATCTTATTAATCGATATAAGGATTTCAAAACATAGTGGTTACGATAATTGTAAATGCACCCTGATACGTTAGAAACAGTTACACAGAATAAACTTCAAAAACAGTAAAACTACTTTCGTGTCGGCACCTTTGGTCTTTTGAAATAAAACCGTAATTCACGCATTCCAATGCGCATGTTCTGCATGTTCTCTTTCTCTTTTAAACATGTTGCTGTGGTGGTAATACCGTAACTGTATAAAACTTAAAAACAACGACGAGAGGAGAAAAAACAAGTTTCAGGCGACGTAGATTGCCTCACCTACCCGCCTCTGCCAACGTTTAGTGGGCCACCCGGCTACCAAGACAGCCTCAGCCCAGGGGTGGGAGACCCAGAGGTACTAAAAAGAAAAGGTGGTAAAAGGGCGCCACCAAATTTGGTACCGCTAGATGCCGCAAATTCAGAAAACAAGGTCACAAAAGCAGGTAAGCCACGCAGCGGGTAAATGGCGCAATCAAGCCGTCGGAAACGGGACCAAAAGGAAAAAAGAAAGAGTTTTCAGATTCAACTAGACCGCGGTTTATTTCTATTAATGTAACATAAACAAAAAACCTAAAATAAAATAATCATAGTGGTAAATACAAAATTGTAAGCCAGATTTATTGAGCAGACTTGGTATATGTCTGGAGGTTTTTGGTTATATAAATATTAAAAATAAACTAGATGCAAATTTAAAATTTGAATTATTGAAGATAAATTAAGCTAATGTGGGCGGTTTTATATTATTTAGAAAAAAAAAGAAGTGAATGCTTAAAACTAAAATAATTGACCAATAATTGAGAAATGTGTAATACTTATACAATTTTAAAACACAAATTAACAAAAACTAAAATACTAATTTTAATTTAACATGTCGATCTAAAAAACAAAAAAACCTTGCCCACGTTTTCTACAACGAAGAAAAAAACTCACCGGAAAAATCTTTCGATATATATTTTTAAAGCCAAAAATTGTTTTTTTGTCCAAGAGTAACAGGTGTGTAATTACGTTGTACTTTTGAAATAAATTTTAATCGTTTAAAATGAATATAGCGAACCAAATGAAAGAAAAATAATCAGTGAGGCTATTAAATAGTTCAATAAATTTGATTTGTAATTAGAATTACGTAGATACAAGAACAAAGGAAAATTGAATATGCAAAGAGGAAACTGTAACTTAATCTTTTAACACATGCAACTAGATTAAATATTTCTTGTTACTAACGAAATTATAATCCCTGAATTAATTACATAAAATGGATAGGTTGCTTAGATTTACGTAGTTACAAAAATAAGGTAAAATTTAATATATAAAGAGAGAGTTAAATCTTAATATTTGTAACACATATAGCTTAGCTTGGTATAATTATTTCCTAGCGGAATAAATTAAAACAAAATATAAAATCTATGCTGATTTGTTCGTCGTCGCCGGGGTAACCAGTCACTGTGAACAAAGCTTCTACTGTTACGCTTAGCATGTGAAATATTTTTATGTCATTTTAAATAATATTTCTTCTTTGAATATCTCGATATTAACTATAGACATTTCTTCTGTATATTCGTTTCCAAAGAGAAAGTATTTTCTTTTGTTACATTTTGACCGAGACCTTTTTCCTTCTACCTGGACCGTCAACCGATAACCGTAATGTAGAATTTAGAATATCGAATTTCTTCTAGAACATTCCATTTTTTTAAATTCTTTTAATTAATATTACATACATCTTCTATTATATGTCGTGTTTGATATCGTTAGGAAGCTTATGTCACAAGGGTTACTCTAATAATATGTATGATATCGACAGACCACGTCTTCAGGTCGCGCTTTCTATTAATTATAATTCAAGACATCGACCCCCTCTTCGATAGATCATAAACCGACCCTTTCCTTTTCGATACAAACTATCAGTCCTGCTTCTCTTTCGAACCTTTCGTGAGAAAACAACTCCTCGTGCTGTTCCAGTACACAATGGAACTCACCACGCCGTCTAGGCTCTTCCGCTTCTAAGGTAAACTGTATTGTTCTATATATTTATTCTTTTAAGTGAATGCATATTAATTTAACTAATTTCTTATTCCTCCGGTAAAACATCGCTCTGCATATACTTGACCAAGGTATATCTTCGAAGGCCACGTGACCATCATCGCCACATAAAGGTAACTGTATTGTTCTATACAGAGATTATTTTATATTCATCGTAATTAATTAACCCTTAATTTACTACTCCATTTAACGTTCGTTTCAGAGTATTTTTTGTGTTAATTTTAATCTACTTATTCACCGCCCGCGTGTATATAGTACTTTGTTTTATTACTGTTTCACCTTTCTATTTCAGATATTTTTATATTAATTTCTCGATTACTAATTTATCGCCCCTTGTGTATATATTACGAATTTAATGACTGTTACATACATCAATTTCTTTTATTTAAATATACGAATTTCGATTTATTATTATGTAAATATAAATACAAATTTTAAGGACGCCGCTGTGTTTTATTTAGTAACTAAGTTGTTGTATATTTATTTTAATTAACCACCATCACGCACGTCCTGGACCTTTGATGAGACTTCACCAACACCACAAATTATTGTATTACAAAATAACTAAAATATAATTTTATTGTACTTATCTTAGAATAATTATTATTATTATACCTAGCACCCCCCCCCCTATTTATAATACTACGTTGGCCGGGAAGACTCTGTAGATATGACCACGACCTGGAGTTCGAAGGTAACACCCCCCCCCCCCCCCAAAAAAAAAAACCATCTGCTATAGAGAGATGCAGAGAAAAGACAAACGAAAAAATTAAGGAAATTAAATTGGTTCAAAATTATGTACCAGCTTTGTTTCGGATGGTTTTTTGTAAAACAAGAATATCAGTAATGAGAATCGTCTCGCTACTCATTCAATACCCTATGGGTAATTAATAAGTGATTTTTACAATTAACGTGTCGCTAAAACAAATCCCGGACGACCGGTGGCAGCTCTACATAAAGAGACCCCACAATTAACAACACGTGTGTAACGAAATAGGATAACGACTTTTTGCTGTTCGGGTCGGTCTTGGACTCTCCGCTCGATCGACACTGCAAGCGTGGGAAAGCAATCAGAAAAAAACTGATGCGTAATCTTATTTTGTGGATATATGAAAACACGTGGTTACACTTACAGGTTGGTTCAAAATAAATAGAACGGAATGAAATAAAGAAAACGCTAATTAACGACAAATTAAAGCGTGTTTACGAACACGTAATGTGTTACAGTAAGCGTAAGGGATATCAGACTGTTTGACTTTTTGAATAAGCCGTCCAGTTGATTACTATCTATCTCGCTTGCAACCTGCATTTAATAAAGGGAAGAAATATATGCGCATTGGGATGCGCGAGTTACCATTTTATTTCAATAATTTGGGTTACTGATCTTACTGCTTAAGTTAATATTGTGACAGTGACATCCATCGGGAGATGGAAACTGAATATAATAATAAATACAAAAAATTCACGAAGAAAGACTACATCTACATGTTCATATTAAAGCAGTAAAGCTCATCGAAAATGCTAGGTTAAAAGGAAGGCTGAATTGGCAAAAGCCGTTTGAGTTAGTGCAGAATATAGTGTTAGTGTCAAAAGCGGAGTCTGTGTGTGCATGTGAAAAATGTGTATCTAAGTTCATTGTATTAATCGGATTGTAATATCAAAACCTTCAGGTTAATAAAATAAACCATTCTTCCCAAAATTCCTAATGTTACTTAAGAGAAATATTATTTCTCCCTTTTATTGCATATAAATGTAATAATAATCCTTACAAAAATAGAATTTCCCACTTGAAATGAGAGTGTCATTACTTGTGTAGGAAACGGTACGTTTCGCCGGCAACGTTTCGCCGGTAACGTTTCGCCTGTAATGTTTCGCCGGTAGCACGATTCGCCGACCTCACGCCGGTGGGTTCCTTTAGTTATCTCTTCCACAGATATTGTGCCCACAAATTAAGACAACAGAAAGAAACAACAGAAAAAAAACCATCAAGCAGAGTTAAGGTGGATAAATAGGTATAATTAAGCTTGTATAACAATGTTAATGTCTTTTTCCCAGTAATCTTACTAGGTAGAACGAATTGCAAACCCAAAATCAGATTAAAGTTTAGAAACTTTCTATTCTACTTTGAAGGGTTGTCGGATTAACCGATAAACAAATGGGGATATCCAACAAATGGGGATATCCAACAAATGGTATTAGAGGGCATATAATGTAAGTCACGCCTACTAACGCCTACATTAAGTGCAGAATTTTTCTAAAATTATTAGTTACCTTTTGCATCAAGTTTAGTGCAGTGCCAGTCATGGAGACTAAAAGAAGTGGCCGAATTTTTAGCGAAGACGGTTTTATGTATATTTTTGATTCTTTGAGTGCAAATGGTGAAAAACAATATTTTCGTTGCCGACGAAGAGATATACAATGTAAAGCGAGAGTGCACTTATCATTAAATAATGAAATAATTAAAAAAGTTGGACATCACGTACATGATGCTTCAGCCGCCAAAGTAGAGGTAAATATAATATGTTTTAATTTATTAGTTACTTGTAAAATCCTTTCATTTTTAAATAAGTGATTTATCATGAAATCTTAACTAGATAATTTAATTCATCTTTATTTTATAAATTTAGGTTTCCAAAATGGTTACATCCCTTAAAAAGCGAGCAGTTGAAAGCCAAGAAACTGCTAATGTGATCATAAATAACTGTCAACAAACACTTACCATTTCTGCAACTGGAATTTGCCCATCTGATCGAAGTTTAAAGATGCAAATAAAAAGAGCACGGAAGGTAATCAATCATGCCCCCGTTGCACCTAATTCTTTGGAAGAACTAGAAATTCCTCAAGAATATAAAGAGTACTCCACAGACGGTGGCAACACAACAGAACGTTTTTTACTAGCAGACAATTACCCAGAATTACCACGTTTATTAATATTTGGGAGACGCCGAGGAATTGACATTTTAAAAACATCATCAAGGTGGTATGTTGATGGCACCTTTAGCGTTGCACCGACGTTATTTGCCCAGGTGTTTGTTATGATGGGTGAAAAGTATGGAGGCATCCATCCTTGCGTGTATATACTTTTACCAGATAAAAGACAGAGAACTTATGAAAAAATGCTCCAAATGCTGATCGAGTTAGAGCCTTTATTAAATCCATCAAGAGTGTCAGTCGATTTTGAGCTTGCAATACACAATGCTTTCCGTGCAATATTTCCAGGAATGTCTATTGATGGATGCTTTTTCCACCTTGTGAAAGATTTGAAAAAAGTTATTGGACAAGTACACTTAACAAGGTTTGTAGTAACTTTACAAAAACCAAAAAAAATTTAACTTTTTTATTTTTAGAGAATATCGAAATAATGGAGATTTTGCGTTACAAGCTAGAATGATCACTGCATTGGCTTTTGTGCCTGTTCCAAATCTAAGTGATCCATTCGACTTACTCTGTGATCATCTGGAAGAAGCGTTATTGCCTGTTGCAAACTGGTTTGAAACAAATTATTTGGGAGTTCGCAATAGGAGGGGAAATGGTAGACGTATTCCAAATTTTCCACCAGAAACTTGGAACTTGCATAACCGGGTTTTGAATGCAATAGAGGTAAAATAATGTAACCAAAATTATTAAAAATAATAAAAGATGTGTTTTTTAGAAAACTAACAATATAGTAGAGGCTGCGCACAGAAGAATTCAAGCACAACTGGGCTCGCAGCACCCCACAATTTGGAAATTCATTTCGGAATTGAAGAAGATTCAAAAAAATAGGGACATTTTCTACGAAAAGTTAGTTGTTGGAAATGAACCCAATAAAAAAAAGACGTTTATATTAGGACAGACCGACAGATTCTCACAATTGTAGAAGATTTTAATAACAGAAATATATTAGATTTTTTGCGAGGGTTAGCTCACAATTCTGAAATGATCTAAAATACAGTTTTTTTATAACACTTTTGTACATAATATATTTTCTAAGATATTTTCAAATAAATTACTTGTGTGGAAATGAGTTATTCATAAATGCACTGCTGGCGAAACGTTACCGGCGAAAAATTCCCGGCGAAACGTTACCGGCGAAACGTTGCCGGCGAAACGTACCCCATCCTACTTGTGTATATTACAAAATATTTATTTGCAACTGATTTCACTGATATTCACGTAATACGAGTAGACTTCATTTTTCACAATAAATTTTGACTGCTCAATATTAAATCTCGCAAGTGTCAAATCTATTCTTTTCTATAAGCGAAACTTATTACAGCTATGTAATATGATATATTGCGTAATATATTTTATTGAAACGATTTGAATGTATTCACGTGCATGTAATTAACGTTTGCTTTTAACAATAATAACGAAAGAAAATGGAAGTGATACTTGTATGTTTATACACGCCAACATGAACATACATATATAATCGACACACAGGTGACACTTCTTTTTACGCAACCAATCTATAAGTATGTAATGGACAAAGACACTGATGATAATGAGATGAAAGTATTTAAGAGTTCGAGAAAGTTTCATTTCGGCGTTGTTAGGTCAGGTGCTACGTCTAAGCTTAAATGTTTGAATAGAAATTGAAGTCGACACTTTTTAACTTAATACCTGCGGCTTCTTCAGCCGGACGTACTTTACGACTAAAAAGATTTTATAAGCGTAACCATTTGTTTTTTAAAGTACGTTTTCGAATAAGCCAACGGGGAATTTAAAAGTAGTATATCTTCTAATGAATAGTGTAAAGAGTTAATATGTTAAGAGACACAACATATTAAATTTACTATTTAATTTTTAAGAAATTTAAGATTATTCTGTTTACAGAATCAATGAAATAATCCTATAAAAATGATGTATTAATGCTATCTTCATAAGTACTAAATGTTTTGGAGGTTATCGTGATACTTTCTTTAGACACATTACACTTACATAACGTGTGATGATTTGAAAAGTCAATCTAGATTACTTTGAAATTTTGATAGAATAAGACGCATATATATTAGTATGTGTTTGTTGTTCCGTAAACGTAAATCCAAATGACATTTGATAATGTCAATCACAAATATCAGTTAGTGCATAAAATAATCGTGCGTCGATTCTGGTTTAAATAAGTTGCTTCTCAGTTTTAAAATGGCTTTCACTTTAGAACATAAAATTTTGTTAGTCCAGGCTTATTTTCGAAGTGGTAATAAAATTGATGGTTTTTGAGTTTATTCAGTTCAAGATTGCATGGTAGAATTTCAAGTTGAGTTTCCACATTTTGTAATAGATTATATAAAATTTAAGAATACTTTGGACAGAACTTTAAAACTTTTTTCTGAAACTGGTAGTCTCTTAAGAAAAACAGGCAGCGGAGCAGTTAAGAAACGTACACCTCAAGTTGCCAATCGTGTTGAAGAAATAATGGAAAATGAACCACAAACATCTGTTCGACATTTGAGTCAACAAATAAACCTTTCTGTTGGTACAACTCACAAGTTATTAAAAAAAGATATGCAACTTTATCCATACCGTGTCACAGCAGTACAAGAATTGTTAGAAATTGATTACCCACGTAGACTGTAGTTTTGTAATTGGTTTGTAAATATGAACAATAATGGAGAACTTTCGCAAAGAGTCATCTTTACTGACGAAGCATAGTTTTATGAAAAGGGATACCTAAATTCACAAAATACAAGAATTTGGAGTAGTGAAAATCAACATGTAATTAATGAAGAATCGCTACATCCAGAGAAAATTGGTGTTTGGGCAGCGATAAGCCAAAGGCGAATCATTGGACCAATATTTTTTCAGGGAACGTTAACTGCTCAAAGGTACCGTACGGAAATTTTACAACCATTTTTCAATCAGTTGCATGATGATGAACTTCAAAATGCATATTTCCAACAAGACGGAGCACCTTGTCACTGTACTGCAGAATCTTTGGATTATTTAAGAGAATTTTTTGATGAGCGTATAATTAGTCGAAATACTGAAATTGCCTGGCCTGCACGTTAATGCGATTTAACACCTTGCGACTTCTTTTTGTGGCCTTATCTAAAAAATAACATATTTCGAACACCTATATTGAATTTGAATGATATGCTACAGAGAATCGAACAAAAATGCATGGAAATTAATAACAATCCAGTAATGTTGCAGAATATCATCAGAAATTTTGAATGGAGGATTTTAAAGTGCATTGATCTTGAAGGACAACATTTTCAACATTTGTTATAGTTTTCAATAAATACCTATTATTTGTTATTTATTTGTATGTATGAAACTGTCAAAATATACGACTTCGTAGGTTAAGTAGTAAATTTTAATTTACGACATACTTCAAAATGTTCTCAGTAAATCACATGCTACTAGATTGACTTTTCGAATGAACGCTTGTTATATTGTTTAGTCGTCACATAAAAGATTACAATATGTCCGATTATTGCTAAGACTGTAAATTATCGTGCAATGTAATTAGTGGGCACTCGTCTTTGTGTAAATATTATTTTGTAATAACACATTTTAATTTATTATTGTGTAATAATGTTGGGTATTAACTTGAGGTGTGTTCTTACGAATAAAATTTAAATGACCGATTATCGTTTATCAATTCAATCAGTTTTTTTTCACACATTTCAATAGAAACTGATCAACAATTTCAGTGTAAATGGCGTCAAAAGTAGTTGTGCGTGAAGTTGTCAGTTTTGTTAAAAGACGAACTAAACATAATTTCATTTAACATGAGTAAAAATGGTAAGATACGTCGTTTTTAAGCATGGTCGCGGGATTTAAGTAGAAATCGATTGGGAGCATCAGAAAGCTTGCTGAAGGAACTAGCATTAGAAAATTAAAGAAAGATATGCAAATCATTTATACACTTTACGAAAATTAGGTTTGCGTAAAGTCTCACCAAACTTAAAGCTGTAAGTAACTTGCTTCCGTATACCGAGTACTTAAAAATAACAAATTTTTTTATGGAAGTTTGTACGTTAAAATAGGTGAAAGCTAGTTTGACAGTCAACTGAAGTTCACACGTTTCAAGACAAGCTTCAAGTGTGAAAGCAAATGATGGAAACTCATCAATTGAACGATAAAGTCTATCTGGGTAAAATTATTCTGGATCCACTAAAAAGTTGATGAACTTTATTCAAGTAAAGGTTACTACTATAGATTTGATTCAACTGTGTTGATCAACTATTATCGGTCAATTAAACTTGATTCACGAGATTTTTTAGCGACAATGCCTCTAGGACGGACAGCAGGTAGAAAATATTCTCCTCCTTCATCTTTAAACGGCTTGTCGCAGATGTGTCTTACATTGAGTTGCATTTGGTGATCATTTTCTCGCTTGTTATTCAATTATTCATGATCGCTTAAGAGCCTCTTTTATTGACTTAGATTAAATATTGAAAATAAAACACTTGGCTATATTTCACTAATTTTATTAGAATAACTCTTAACATGTCTTGACTGTTATGCCATTATCAAAGAGATATATTTAAATCTAACTTAATGGATGTAAGTCTTATCTACCTTACTTAAGTATATACCCTACTTACAAGAATTCTTCTTGTATTAATTTGTTGTTTCTTCAGTTGTAATTTTCCCATTTCTAATACCCAATAATTGTATCGCAAAATGCTCTGCAGAAGGATCGTCTTCTAATTTAATACGCACGTTTGTCGTCAATGAAAATTTATTAATATGTCTCCACAAACGTGGTGCTTTTAAACGCATTGGCGCCCAACGTGGGGCTAAACTTGCTACCTCCGCGTGATACATGCGCTGCGATGGCGGCTGACGATGGTCGAAATCTAAACGAAACTCGTAGTTGTATCGTACAATGTCTGGGAGTTTCTATTTATTGTGTATGCCCTTAGTCAGTGGAGACGAGTGTGGGTGACTAAAATAAAAGATAGAAGGTAGCGCCACTCAGTTTTCTTACGGAAGCTCAGTCTGAAAACTGAGAAAATGGATCGCGCGACCTTAGGCGCATGCGCATACAGACTACAAAATAATCGCTTGATACCTACGACATGCGAAAATGCTGCCTATACAGGATGTCCAGAAACTCTCCTGACAAACGAAGACCGGAGCTTCCTCAGATAATTTTAAGACAATTAAACCCAAATTCACCTAGTCCGAAAATGCTTCCTAAGGGAGCTAGAGTTCTTTGAAGATGGCGCCTTGTATTTATTTTTTTTTAAATTCCTCCAGAACGCTTCTATTTAGAAAAACAAAAACTGGTATGCTTATTTATCCTCCAGAGATGAATCGATTCCATCAATTGCGAATTTCTAGTACCGGTCATAGGCGTCCGTTTTGGGTAGGTCAACGGTTATTTTAAGGCACAACTTTTTTGTCTTTAACTTTTAAGCATTTGTGACACTATATTATTAAATTTTCAGGTATTCCAGTACTAAAATGTACTCTTACTTTAAGTCGGTAGGATACACCGTTTTCTAGAAAAATCGATTTGTAAATTTTTCGTTTTTTCTTCATTAAAGTTCAATTTTTTATTTTTTGCAATAGTTAGCTCTGAACTGCCAACAGAAGTAAAACCTACGTTTTTCATTGTCAAATTGTTGTCAGTTCGCGAAGTTTATCTTTTCATTTTTTACTTTGTGTTATTCAAACACAACGATTTCAATTTAAAAAAAAATGGTTTTTACTAATGAGGAATACGCCGATATGCATTTAGTTTATGGCAAAATGAGGTGTAACGCTCGAGCGGCGCAACGTAGATACGCTGAAAAATTTCCCAATCGTCAGCATCCCACTCACTCAACATTTACAGCTCTTCATCAACGATTAAGAGAAACAGAAATTTTTCAGCGTGTCTACGTTGCGCCGCTCGAGCGTTACACCTCATTTCGCCATAAACTAAATGCATATCGGCGTATTCCTCATTAGTAAAAACCATTTTTTTTTAAATTGAAATCGTGTTTGAATAACACAAAGTAAAAAATGAAAAGATAAACTTCGCGAACTGACAACAATTTGACAATGAAAAACGTAGGTTTTACTTCTGTTGGCAGTTCAGACCTAACTATTGCAAAAAATAAAAAATTGAACTTTAATGAAGAAAAAACGAAAAATTTACAAATCGATTTTTCTAGAAAACGGTGTATCCTACCGACTTAAAGTAAGAGTACATTTTAGTACTGGAATACCTGAAAATTTAATAATCTAGTGTCACAAATGCTTAAAAGTTAAAGACAAAAAAGTTATGCCTTAAAATAACCGTTGACCTACCCAAAACGGACGCCTATGACCGGTACCAGAAATTCGCAATTGATGGAATCGATTCATCTCTGGAGGATAAATAAACATACCAGTTTTTATTTTTCTAAAGAGAAGCGTCCTGGAGGAATTAAAAAAAAATAAATACAAGGCGCCATCTTTCCAAAGAACTCTAGCTCCCTTAGGAAGCATTTTCGGACTAGGTGAATTTGGGTTTAATTGTCTTAAAATTATCAGAGGAATCTCCGGTCTTCGTTTGTCAGGAGAGTTTCTGGACAGCCTGTATAAACACGACTACAATCATTACATGATATGCTATAAACGACATGTGATTTCTTGTTCTGTGGAATGGGTGCTTTTAATTTTGTTTTAGTGAAATTTAAATTATTGTAATTTATGTGAGCAATGTGGATGTCACACTTTTTTATAAAAAATTTTTTAGATAGTTGCGGAACGTACGGTATTAATAGATATTTTTTAGTTGTGTTTGTTGGTTTATTAACTCTATATTGTTGGTAGTTATACATTTTGTGCACCTTTTGTTTTATTATTCTATTATATAGTGTGGATGGATAATTATTGTCTTTTTTATTACTTATTCATGCTGCAATAGATCAAAATATCATCTTAGATGTAGTTATTTTCTTTCTCGGAAGAATAATCACGGAATTTAAAAACGTCTCCTCGGTCATTAAGAAGGACTGTGTTTTAGCAGTTTTTACTAATTATTTTATAACTGTTTATTAACGTTAGATTGTATTATTAATTATATGTGATATTGAGGAAGGTTAGTTTTGTCAAGTAAGTAATTTTATTTGAATATTTTAGTGTACCAACTTGTTATTCTGCAAACGTTTCGTAGCGTTTCTTCGAAGAAAGTTTAGATACCTACCACATTCAATATGTATTCATTCCACGAGTATCTTCTCTTACCGATTAGTCAACTTTTTCCTTTCCTTTTTTTTTCGTTTGATATTTATATTCTTTACATTTAACTATATTAACCTGAATATTTCACCATGTTGAAAACGAATTATAGAAATTCACGGAAGCGATAATAAAGTACGTAAACAACCGAATGTATGCTGCATATGTCAATAACGTATTTTCGTGCGCTATTACCACATATGCATGAATAAAACACATATATTGTGTTGGCACATATAAATACATATATTTATCTAAAATAGATTACACTGCTTTTTCTACTGAGGATGGCAATATAGCGCTCAATGAGTGTTGTGTCTTTTTTGTGCTTTCAAGTGTTACACTGCTTTTTCTACTGAGGACGACAAGGTGGTTGTCGAAATACGTATATAGAATTGTTAAATTCTATTGTGGTAAGGGTTTTCAATTTTTTTATTCAAATATATTTATGCTAAATTAAATTGTGATAATTAATTGTAAAATAAAATTAATAACAACATTCATTAATTGAATCGGTTATTACTAAAATCCTATAAGTAATTTTTATTATATTTTCAAGAAACGAAAAAAGCTGCTGGTGAACGTATATCAGAAAGAAAAGCTATTGTTTTTATTTGACATAGTAAGTCAAATAATGATGATGAATATGTGAATTTGTCCAAAGGCATTAAAGGTATATAGCGATGGTATCATGATAGGTTGTGCCGTGAGTTGTGGTTACTGAGAAAGATGAATGAACTATATATTCTGGAAATTCACTTTGGGCTATACTTGTAGAAATTGAGGATGCAGATGCTCCAATATCGAATAGAAATTTTGTTCAATTAACAACAGAAGTGATATAAAAAATTTAATGAGTATATACTGTAACCTAATTATGTAACTATCTGCAATTTACTATCATAATATATGTTGCTGTTATATAAATATATATCTTATATTATTTAAATATCTGTACATTTGCTTATCATGCTGACAGTTCCGTGTTTAGATACCTGACTGGCTGTCCAAGTTTAAGGCGAATGCCGACAGCTTAACATCTTAAGCAGCTCCACGGGCGCAGACATAATAATAACTCATGGCTTGCCTTTCCCCGTTCTTGTTGTCTAACTATTTTTAAAATGCTAAGGCATGATTTATTATTATTAAACTAGAATGTATCTTTGAATAATTTTATCCATGACAACTACAAATGTATAAGTATGACATTAATATACTGTCATTTATATTCTAAATTCTTTTAAAAAGACATCATATGCCGAAACATGTAATATTGTTTTAAATATATACATTTTGAAGTAAAACCAGACCCTAAATCGCCAACTAATTGAATCTACCATAACATACAAAGGTCACGAAATAATTATCTCTATATATATATATATATATATATATATATATATATATGTATATATATATATGTATATGTATATATATATATATATATATATATATACACAGATAATTATTTCGTGACCTTTGTATGTTATGCTAGATTCAATTAGTTGGCGATTTAAGGTCTGGTTTTACTCAAAAATGCATATATTTAAAACAATTTTACATGTTTCGGTAAGTGATGCCTTTCTCAAAGAATATAAAATAAGAGATACATCTAGTTTAATAATAATAAATTATGCATTAGTATTCAAAAACAGTTAGATAACAAAAACGGAGAATGGCAAGGCATGAGTTATTATTATGTATACCCCCGTGGAGCGGCTTAAGATGTTAAGCTGTCGGCATTCGCCTTAAACGAGAAGGAAAACCTCGAAAACCTACTCGGACAGCCAGTCAGGGATACCTGAAGTAGCCTGAACTTCAGTGTCTGATGAAAAATCTTAACCTTTCAATACCTTCTTCAACTTTGGAAACAACCAAAAATCTGAAGGTGCCAAATCAGGACTGTATGGAGGGTGCTAAACAACCGTTAATTTCAGGCCCCAATGCCTTTATCGTTTTGTTAATGCAATGCGGTCTGGCGTTGCTGTGGTGCATGAAAAATTTTATTCTTTTCACCTTTTCCCTACTCATGGATATGATTCTTTAGTGATCTTATTGCATTAATCGTTTATTCATTCCTTTGGTAGATATTTTGTATGAATGACTCGCTTTGCATCCTAGAAATGGTGGGCATGATTTTCTACACTGATGGAACTCGGTCATACTGGTTAAGAAATTCTTGATAAATGTTTTTTCTTTGTTTTTTTCATGTCATCCGTTAATCTTCACCGGACCTATCTATCACAAATGTTTCTGTAATTTAACGTCTAGCAATGTACTGGATTCTTTCTTGGTTAATGCCTAATTGCAGAGTAATTTGATTTTGCGTAATGTTCTTGAATTAGTGCATTTACTTGTCTTTCATTCTTCTCATGCGTCTTATACTGATCAGCCGATCGATTTTCGGCAAACACTTTCATTTCGCCCCTATGACGAAGTTTTGCTTGTCGGACTCACTGACGAACGTTTTTCACATTCATATAATCGTTGCTACAAACAACTTTTAAATGCCTGTAAATTTTGAAGAACTGCCAACTTTCTATCGTTAAAAATTCCACCACGGATCCTTACTTGGCACGCATCTCAGAAATCGAACTTATGAAAAATGACACTGTTACTCAACGGCGGTACACAGGAAAGTGAAATTTTGCATGCTAAGACTGGATACCCTAAATTACTGTTTGCAACTTAGAACTTGTCTCCATCCCCACTACTAACGCAATGACGTTGTTGGAGACCTTACATATCAATCCTCCTAAGCTTATGCATAATAATAAAAAGGTATTTTTATTAATATAAAATATTATTAAAAATCTGGTGTGAAGAACACAAATACAAGTTCACTATTAATATTTTTTGTGAACGTGTCCGAACATATCCCTCCCCAGAGACGTAGATACGTATTTCGCCTTTCTACATGCTCGTCGGTACGCCCCTGCTGGAGAAAGGATATTCTCAGACACATTCACAAAAAAGAACCACATCACCACATCACCGAAATTATCCAGACCGGGCGTAGAAGTAAATTCAGCGCTGCCTGTTGTCAGACAGCCGAAGTACCTCGCCCCGTCCACATAACCAATGTGAAGTAACGACGCCCTTCCAATTGAATTTAGTTCTAAGCCCGGTCTGGATAATTTCGGTGATGTGGTGATGTGGTTCTTTTTTGTGAATGTGTCTGAGAATATCCTTTCTCCAGCAGGGTCGTACCGACGAGCCTGTAGAAAGGCGAAAAACGTATCTACGTCTCTGGGGAGGGATATGTTCGGACACGTTCACAAAAAATATTAATAGTGAACTTGTATTTGTGTTCTTCACACCAGATTTTTAATAATATTTTATATTATTAAAAATACCTTTGTATTATCCAAAACTGGTGGGGTTTACCTACTCATGTATGTTTCAATTATTCTGATACATTACACATGCGGTTAGTCTGTAGTATGAGTGAAGACACAAACAAAATGCAGCTTCTAGAGAGATTGGCTGTGCCACCTTTGGAAGGGCGTCGTCACTTCACATTGGTTATGTAGACGGGGCGAGGTACTTCGGCTGTCTGACAACAGGCAGCACTGAATTTACTTCTACGCCCGGTCTGGATAATTTCGGTGATGTGGTGATGTGGTTCTTTTTTGTGAATGTGTCTGAGAATATCCTTTCTCCAGCAGGGGCGTACCGACGAGCCTGTAGAAAGGCGAAATACTTATCTACGTCTCTGGGGAGGGATTTGTTCGGACACGTTCACAAAAAATATTAATAGTAAACCTGTATTTGTGTTCTTCACACCAGATTTTTAATAATATCTTATATTATTAAAAATACCTTTGTATTATCCAAAACTGGTGGGATTTACCTACTCATGTATGTTTTAATTATTCTGATACTTATGCATAATACTTTAGTTCTAGCAATCGGAACCACAAAACTGTCAGTAGTTTTTGCTCAATAATTTGAAGGAGACGGATCAATAAGGTTGTTCACTAACTTATCAAAGAATTTAGCTATTTGCTTCGGATCTGCAGTCAGGAAGAGATGTAAAATTTTATATACTCAGTATGAAGTTGCAGTTCAGTTCACCTTAATTTAGTTAAATATTTAAAAAGTATCTTTCGAGTCCGCCCTAAAATAATTTAATAAGAAATATAGTGCCCGATATCAAATTACCGCTAACGAAGGGTAAATAAAGTGTTTATAAAGTAAAACAACAACCTTTTCTGAATATCCAACAAGAGTCTGTCGATACAATCAGATTTTATTTGCTAAATAACTTATTAATATCAATATATGATCTGCGAAATATTAAAATTATGTTATATATCTGCATATTTCGAGAAACTTTATTCATATTTGCATAGTAATAAGAAACGTATTGATATAAAGTTCAAGAAATGAATTTATTTATAGTGAAATCGGAAAACTAATTGGAAAACATTTCTAAATTCTGATTTATGCGTTCCATTCCAGTTAATGTTAGTAAAAACATTTTTCTGTTCTTTTTTTAAATTTTGGTTTATAAATAAAATAATTTCTAAAAATTTCGACACGTTTTGTGAAAACATTTTATTGACGAAATTGAGTCAATTAGTATAAAACATGATTTATAAAAAAGGAAAGCGATGCAAAGAAAAGTTACAACTCTAAAACGTATCAAATTTATTTTCGTTACTATATGTTACCTAGATATTGCTGTGTATTTTCATCAATTAAGTATGAAAGTTAGAAAATTAAAAGAATAGAATAGTGTACATCATATACTTGAGATGTGTATATGAGAAAAACTTGTTTACGTGACGTTTACATTACTTCGCGTAAGTGAAACATTAGTGCTTTAGTTTAGGTAGTTATAAGTAGGGACCGGACACGAGAGGCCCATGATTCATTGTCCACGGGCGTACTAGTGAAAATTTGTATTTTTAAAGAGTTTTTAATTTTATTTATAATTGGAAAATAAACGGGTGATGATCTATAAAATACGAAATTCATTTTTATTTGTTCATTTTGTAGTTCAAGTTGAGTAAAGGAGTATTAATATTAAGTAGCAATACTTTCTCAAGGTTCTCTTCTGTAAAATTTGTTCTCTTTGAACGAAATACATCCTTGTAGATAGAAAATGTCCTTTCTACAACGCAACTGGCTATAGGTGCATACTGGAAATATTTTTATTTCAGCGTATTTAGCAGTTAGATTTTGAGGCATTGTCCCCATACACATTGTTATTAAATTGAAATTTCTGTTAAAAACTGCGTCCAGCTTTTGCCGAGGGCCACATCCGAAGTCACTTGGAATATTTTTCAAATTATTAATAGCCACATCTAATGTGGTTAATCCACCATTTAATTTGAGATTTTGATTTTCAAAATAAGTGATTAGTTTTGACAAATTTCCAAAGTGTTCCTGAAGAAAGTACAACTAATTTTTTAAATTTGGAATTTGTATTAGGTCGTTGCACTCAGAAATACTTCAAGCATCGTCATTTAAACATGTAACGAAATTTTGTAAATTATCGAAATTCTCTGATCTAGTTATTATTGGAGAGGGAGGCAGTGACAAAGATGGAAGTTTTCCCCTGTAAAAGCTACTCTCAATGGTGCTTTCCTTAAAAGCGGATACAATTCTATCAACTTCCGGAAAGATGTTTCTGATATATTCACAGATTCTGTAGCTACACAAGTAATATGCAGCATATTGGGATTGTTTCCTCAGAGACACCTTTCCGGAAGTTGATAGACTTGTATCCGCTTTTAAAAAAGTTTTCATAGAAGCACCATTGAGAGTAGTTCTTTACAGGGAAAAACTTTTTGTTACTGCCTCCCTCTCCAGTAATAACTAGATGGGGAACATGGTTGGAAGCTACTAGCTTCTATGCAGAGAATTACGATAGTTTACAAAATTTCGTTACATGTTTAAATGACGATGCTCGAAGTATTTCTGAATGCAAGGAACTAATTCAGATTCCAAATTTAGTTGTACTTTCTTCAGGAACACTTTGAAAATTTAACAAAACTAATCACTTATTTTGAAAATCAAAATCTCAAATTAAATGATGGATTAACCACATTAGATGTGGCTATTAATAGTTTTCAAAATAATCCAAGTGACTTCGGATGTGGCTTTCGGAAAAAATTAGACGCAGTTTTTAATAGAAATCTAGATTTTATAACATTGCGGCAATTGTGTATGGGGAGAATGCCTCAAAATCTAACTGATAAATACGCTAAAATAAAAGAATATTTCCAGTATGTACCTATAACCAGTTGCGATGTAGAAAGGACGTTTTCTATCTACAAGGATGTATTTCATTCAAAGAAAACAAATTTTACAGAAGAGAACCTTGAGAAAGTATTGCTGGTTAATATTAATACTCGTTTACTCAACTTGAACTACAAAATGAACGAATAAAAATGTATTTCGTATTTTATAGATCACCACCCGTTTGTTTACCAATTAATAGTTAAAATAACACAAAAAAGTAACTAACTCACCGTACTTTATTTATCTTACGAAATATAAGCTATAAATAATAATAAATAAAATAATTGTTAAAAACTCCTCCCTCTATCTACGCCCATACAGAAAGAAATTTAACTGTTATAAGTAATTGCGTCACAATTCAACGATAAAGAATAGATGTGCGGTTAACCGAATGAATAGTGCTATTAAATAACTGCGTATTGTACTTAGCGATGTTATAGACTATTTATATGGTCCATCGTAATTTCGGCCCGATGCGCCCGGTCTCTAGTTATAAGAGTTAAAATAATTTGTATATATAGTGTGTCCAGAAATATGCCGTTGACTTTTAAGTAAAATTTAAATCCTATTCAATGCACCGTAATTAACTCAGCATGAGGTCTAACCCTAACAGAAAGAGTGACGTAAGTGTACCAGAGTCAGTCTTAGTTTAAATTTCTGTGTATTAAAAATATTTGTTTATATATATATATATATATATATATATATATATATATATGTACAGGTTGATTCATTTTCGGCCTTCACCATGGGGATCTCTCTTATTATTGGAGATAGAGTATAGGTTTAAATTTGGCTAAGTTGTTAAATTTTGTGTTTGTTATAAATCCGTAAAGAAAATAGACCTGTGACAAATGACCTTCGTTATTTAAAAAAAAAGACGCGAAAACCCCATTTTCTTCTTTTACGTGTAGCGCCGATATTTGGCCTTGTAGAGAAAAAATAAAAACACATCCTTGTGGCCATTTCTAAACCTCTATCCAGTGGTGTACTCTAAATTTTTATACGACGTTTTGTTTCTTTCTGGCCATCATCAACTATCTAATTTCTTATAGGCGCCATATTGGATTTAGACATCTTCAGTAAGAGTTTTTTTTCTGATTTCAACCATGTACCACATGCTGACTATAGTTTTTGACGTTAGGTTTTATTTGAATGAATAAATTATAAGATTAAATGAGGTAGCCATGGAATTTCAATCTGTCAAACATTTCATTTATTATTCATTAATAATACAAAAATGTCATTCACTAACGAAGAGAAACGAGATATGATAAGTATTTTTTATTCTTCGAACCGAAATTTAATAGTAGCGAGTACAAGATATCTACAATTATATCCAGAACGACAACAGTCTCATCGTACCATTTTTCTAGATCTTGACAGAAATTTGGTCGAGAATGGTCCGTTTACTAAGCCGCGTAATGGTCAAGACAACAGGAATTTAAATGAAAATCGACAAGATATTTTACAAATGGTAAATTAAAAGCGTGTTTTCAAATTTCATGTTAATCTTGTATTTTTATAGATAAATAATAATCTATCAATTTCTACACGCGAAGTAGCGTCAGAATTAAATTTGTGCCAGTCCAGAGTTTGGAGAACTTTACATAAAAGTAGGTTTAAACCATACAGGATCCATGTTAGTCACTCTTTACTGCCTGGAGATAATTTGAGAAGGCTATAATATTGTAATTGGTTAATGGGAAGGATAGAAAATGACGAAAATTTTTTAAGCAAAATCATCTGGTCAGATGAAACAAAATTTACAAATTCTGGAATGTTCAACAGAAATACGGAGCACTATTGGGCAGTACAAAATCCCCGACAAAACAAGGCTAGAAGACCACAACATCGTTTTGGAATAAACGTTTGGATGGGTATTTTGGCAAATCGTCTCTTAGGACCAGTTATGTATGAAGAACATTTAAATGGAGAAAGATATTTAAACATTTTACGTACATACGTATCTGACTATCTTGACGACAATATCCCATTAAATCAATTACATTATTTATGGTGGCAACAAGATTGGCGCACCAGCACACAATGCAGCTGTTGTTAGAAATTTCTTAAATCAAGAGTTTGCAAACCGTTGGATTGGAAATAGGGGAGTTGTTGAATGGCCTGCGAGATCACCTGATTTAAGTCCGCTAGATTTTTTTTATGGGTATATGTTAAAAATAATATTTATAAAGTAGATGCGCCACAAAACATTGAAGAATTACGAGACAGACTTCAGAATGCCTTCGATGCAGTTCCTAGAAGAACTATACAAAGGGCAGTACAAAATGCCAGAACGCGTGCCCAATTGTGCATTACCGAAGATGGCCAGATAATTGAACATTTACTGTAATTGTTTATTGTTTACTTTTCTATGTATTTTTATTAATGTTTTTGTTATCTTGTACTCGCTACTGTTGAATTTCGTTTCGAAGAATAAAAAATACTTATCATATCTCGTTTCTCTTCGTTAGTGTATGACATTTTTGTATTATTAATGAACAATAAATGAAATGTTTGACAGATTGAAATTCCAAAGGCTACCTTATTTAATCTTATAATTTATTCTTTCAAATAAAACCTAATGTCAAAAACTATAGTCAGCATGTGGTACATGGTTGAAATTAGAAAAAAAAACTCTTTCTGAGGATGTCTAAATCCAATATGGCGCCTATAAGAAATTAGATAGTTGATGATGCCCAGAAAGAAACGAAACGTCGTATAAAAATTTAGAGTACACCACTGGATAGAGGTTTAGAAATGGCCACAAGAATGCGTTTTTATTTTTTCTCTACAGGGCCAAATGTCGGTGCTACAGGTAAAAGAAGAAAATGCGGTTTTCGCGTTTTTTTTTAAATAACGAAGGTCATTTGTCACAGGTCTATTTTCTTTACGGATTTATAACAAATACAAAATTTAACAACTTTGCCAAATTTAAACCTATACTCTATCTCCAATAATAAGAGAGATCCCCATGGTGAGGGCCGAAATTGAATCAGCCTGTATATATATATATATATATATATATATATATATATATATATATATATATATATATATTGTTGTGATGCATGTTATCCATATAGAGCTGCATCTAAAATAGGAAGAATAAGACATACAAAGTGAAAAAGGGTTATAATATAATGGTTATATAAATAATATTATTAAGTCTTAGTAGTATCGAAGTGCATATGTATTTTTATAACGATCATTTCATTCTTTAAATTTCTATATACATTTTCCTTTCATTATTTAATTTTATTATATCTTATTCAAATTTTCAAATATTAGCGCGAAAAACATATTCAAATCCATATGCAACTTTGTATTATATCGACACTAGTAAGACACGCCTACAAATTGACATCTCGCTAGGTTTACATTTATCATGCGCAGTATGCGATTTGTATCATTCAAATTTATCTTAACCTAACTTGGTAATTTATAATATAATTTTTAAAATCATTTAGATATTCTAAATTAATCAAATACTTTTTATATAAAATTGTTAAAAGGGTAAATCATCGAGATTATTGATATCAATAGATAGCGTGTTTGGTAATATTCAGACAAGTGCTGTCGGATAATTCGATCCTTGAATTTGAAAAATAAATAGACGCATCTTTTTAGACCAAGCCTTAGAAATCTTGTATAAAACACAAATTTAAATTATAAATTCAACTAAAAGTGATAAAAAGTATCCAGAATAGTAATTAACTCGATCGTCAAGTGAATTACTACAAGAATTTTCGGTAATAACGAACTTTCAAACAATATAGCGTCACAGACGTAGTTCCACCGAAAACGATAGAAAATCAGAAGAAATATATATAAGAATCCATCGCCGAACTTCAACAATATAGTCTAACGTATATCAACAACGATACCTGAAATTCTACAGCCAGAAACGAGCGCAGTGAGTAATTAGGCACCGAAGACGAAGTCCGAGGAAAATCTTCGATAGCGTCTGCGTAAACAGCCACCTACACCGCCATCATTTTGTGCTGCACCCGAACATTTTTGGATCACCGAGGATCTTCCCAATTCACACAGACGATCTACAAACATACATCAGCATCATTATTATAACAGGTTTTCAGATAATATTTATTTTTTTTTTCAAAAATTAAATTCTTTAAACTTTTATTTAATAATATACTCGAATCATTTACCTAATCTATCACATCCTGTCATGATCTTTATATTTAATTAAACAACCTATTTATATCTTAGAGATAACAATAAAAGGGTACTCACCATAATTGTAATAAGAGTATTCACATTTATATACATATTATTTATTAGTTTAACACACATAACCTCTTTTCACATTAGTAACACCTTGTTGTTTATGCGTATATGCAGTTTCGTTAATATCACATTTGTAATACGTTATATTTTTACAGTTTCCTTTAATTTAATAAACATAATATTTTTAATTTTACATGAATCTTTTATTTGTTCATATTTATTTGTAGGAGTTATTATATTAAGCGTCAACATTAATATTATTCTCTTTTTTGGAAGCAACAACCTAAAACTCACAACGAGCCCGAGATCACCCACATTTAGTAAAGTTTTATTAAATATAGTTTCTTGCTTTCCGACTAGTTGGCTATTTGAGATAAAGATAGCGCAATCTGGGGTGAGATTTTATAAATTAAGGCGCCCGACTAATCTTTTCAAATACATAATTTTATCTTACACTTTTATCTCATTAACATTTTATAATCTCACCACAGCCCAGTAAAAGGTAGACGTTATCAATTGTCGCCGACAACGTGGGCCTGTTGCTTGTTGATAACTCATCTACAAAGTTAAATATTGCAAATAATTGATACTTTTCAAATTGTTTCATATATTATATAGACAAAAAAGGTGTAGATTATTATTGTCGTTGTGTGTACATGTTTTTCCTATTATAACAGCAGATTGTTACCTTTATTTCACTACATCGCAGACTTTGGAGGATTCTAGGACATATTAAAGGTTAGTGAAAGGGAAAATATCACCTTGTGCTTACGTTATTTTATTTAACTTTTGATTCACTAATAAAATTACGGTGTCTCGAGTATTATTATTCATATTTTAAACATAACTTTGTATTTTTCAACTATTTATTATTATCATACTTTAAAAATAAAGGATACATCTTTATATAAATTCATTAAACTTTATAAATTTAATAAATATCAAAATGGATACTCGACATAGAACCAAAGCAGTTAAGGACAGTACTGAAGAAGATAGGGTTGAACAGGGAGACATTCCCGTGACACAAGCGTCTACAACTGAAGGGGTAAGTCCACCAGACAATGGCCAGGTAATGAACATGTTACAGGTACTAATGACACAAATGACTAATTTGAAACAAGATTTAAAACTAGAAATGAATGACTTAAAACAAGAACTAACTAATAGTAATAATAAATTAGATCATACTAATAATAAAATAGATACAAATAATAAGGAGTCAAAACAAGATAACAAAGACTTAACAAATAAATTAGACACTAACAATGAAAACTTAAAACAAGAACTAACTAATATGAAAACAGACATAAGCAACATGAATAGTGATCTAACAACTAAATTAGAGATAAACATGAACAATATTAATCAAAAATTTGAAATAAATAATGCAAACATCGATAACAAATTAAGTGCTTTCAAAGTTGATTTAGAGGGTAAGATAGCAGAAATTTCTACAGCTCAGAAAAACATGGAAGAAAACGAACTTAAGTACTTAATTAAACTGGATGAAACCATTAATTTACTAAATTCACAATGGACAAAACGATTAGGCACAACCAACAAATTGGAATATAATTGCAATAATCAGACTAATAAAATAGATTCCGGAAATGTCGATCAAAAACAAACCATTTCTAATATATTTAACATACAAAAAGAGGTACAGGGTACGACAACAATTAACTCAAGTAACATAAATAAAGAACAAAAAGAAATAATAAACAATCAAGTACGGGGAGATCGACAGATAAACGCCAATATTCACAATAATAACAACACTGATGCAACCAAAGTCATACATGACGTGAATATTAACAAACTGCGTAGATACCAAGTTAAAAATAATTTATACAATCAATTTCAAATAAATGACAAAGCATACCAGAGTTTCTTAATAAACAATGAAAGGGAATGTAATAATTTTTACATAGAGAAGACGGGGATTAATAACATTAATTTTAACTTATCCAATATCAAAATCAAGAATATTAATCATAATTATGCAACCAACTTAATACAAACTAACAAAATTAACATACAAAACATCACTTTAATTTCACCAAATTTAACTATACACGATAGTATGATAACTAACTTAATAAATAAAGAAGGCATGATAAACAATTCAATGATATACGAATACTTAAATCATAACAATTTTCTTCATAATTTATACAGTATAAAAATCAATACCAATATACACATTTACACAAAAATTATAAATATATACACACTAATTCACAAAAACTTACATATATCTCAAGGAAGAGGTAACATGATATTTCTACACCGGGATAACAGCATCAATATCTTTAAAACAGTTCGTCGAAAATTAACTATTTAAATAAATACGATGACAGAATATCGACATTTAAAAAAAAAAAAAACGATGATGAACAAAGCAGAATACGGGGATACGAGTTATAATTACAGATAAATTAAAATAATTACACTTATATTAAACATAAACAAACAGATGATAAACACAATTTAATAAGAAAAAGAAAGAACACATAATAAAACTATAATACAATAAATGAATATATAACTAGCTAGATAATTAATAAATAAAATTATAAAGAAAACAAACATAACTGGAGCTATAATATTAATACTTATTTACAATAATTAAGAGAGATAATACACTGAAAAAAAAAAAAAAGGGTAACACCACATATTTAGATGGTTAAAATAAGCTTACAAAAGAACAATTATTTAAAATAATATTGGTACTATCAATCGAATTAATAAAAGGGGAACATATTCACTTATAAACATGCTAATTTAAAAAAAAAAAAAATAAAATGAAAGTTTGAACGTATTATTATTGAAAAAGAGAGAACATAATTGAAAATAAATAATAAAGGAGTGTAGATATGACATAAGAGGGACTAGGTAAAGATTTTGAAGGTTGAAGGTATTAATACATATGATAGAGGTGTATAGAATTATATATGAAATAAATGAATTATTATTATTATGAGAATATTAAAATATAGACAAAAGTGTCTTCTAATAAGGTAGAATATATATGTTAAAGGAGTGGTATTTTAATTGATTAGAGAATAGAATGTGAATGTAACGTCTTGCATGTATGAAGAGAGAATTATTTATTATGAAAGCTAAAGCTTATATCAGTATATCAATTATAATAAAAGACTAAGAATAACGATTTATTAATAGAATTATTGAGCATGTACCATCAATAAAAGATATAAATAAAATAACCCCAATGATAATACTACGAACAAATATCTGAATATATAATGTAATTAGTACAAGAAGTATATAATACAAATTTAAAACCACAGAAAACAGTAATATACAATTGAATAAATACAGTCATTAAAATTATTAATTACATTGAAAGGTATGTTATAGCTCGCAAAATACATCAATTAAATGAATACTACAACTAAACTATTTTTATATAATTACAAATAAATATACTTAAACAAGAAACATTAATTTAGACTGGATAATTTGAATTTGGACAGCTTGAATAAATAAAGAGAAGTTACAAAGAAACAATAGAATAATAGTTGATAATTAAAAAAAAAAAGAGAAAAAGACTTTGGTATACTAATATAATGTTAAGGAAGTTCATCACACAAACAAACATTTCGTTTTTACAATTCATAAAGTTTTTATATTATGGTGTTAACTTATTTTTCTTTCTAATTGTTTAATTCGAACGACACGTAATAAGTTTAGAAAAACAAGGTTGTTATCTTTCATTTCCTACATCATCTTCAGCGAAAAGAATGTCCTCATTTGTACATTCCGACATTTTTTCGACGGGGACATTGTTGTGATGCATGTTATCCATATAGAGCTGCATCTAAAATAGGAAGAATAAGACATACAAAGTGAAAAAGGGTTATAATATAATGGTTATATAAATAATATTATTAAGTCTTAGTAGTATCGAAGTGCATATGTATTTTTATAACGATCATTTCATTCTTTAAATTTCTATATACATTTTCCTTTCATTATTTAATTTTATTATATCTTATTCAAATTTTCAAATATTAGCGCGAAAAACATATTCAAATCCATATGCAACTTTGTATTATATCGACACTAGTAAGACACGCCTACAAATTGACATCTCGCTAGGTTTACATTTATCATGCGCAGTATGCGATTTGTATCATTCAAATTTATCTTAACCTAACTTGGTAATTTATAATATAATTTTTAAAATCATTTAGATATTCTAAATTAATCAAATACTTTTTATATAAAATTGTTAAAAGGGTAAATCATCGAGATTATTGATATCAATAGATAGCGTGTTTGGTAATATTCAGACAAGTGCTGTCGGATAATTCGATCCTTGAATTTAAAAAAAATAAATAGACGCATCTTTTTAGACCAAGCCTTAGAAATCTTGTATAAAACACAAATTTAAATTATAAATTCAACTAAAAGTGATAAAAAGTATCCAGAATAGTAATTAACTCGATCGTCAAGTGAATTACTACAAGAATTTTCGGTAATAACGAACTTTCAAACAATATAGCGTCACAGACGTAGTTCCACCGAAAACGATAGAAAATCAGAAGAAATATATATAAGAATCCATCGCCGAACTTCAACAATATAGTCTAACGTATATCAACAACGATACCTGAAATTCTACAGCCAGAAACGAGCGCAGTGAGTAATTAGGCACCGAAGACGAAGTCCGAGGAAAATCTTCGATAGCGTCTGCGTAAACAGCCACCTACACCGCCATCATTTTGTGCTGCACCCGAACATTTTTGGATCACCGAGGATCTTCCCAATTCACACAGACGATCTACAAACATACATCAGCATCATTATTATAACAGGTTTTCAGATAATATTTATTTTTTTTTTCAAAAATTAAATTCTTTAAACTTTTATTTAATAATATACTCGAATCATTTACCTAATCTATCACATCCTGTCATGATCTTTATATTTAATTAAACAACCTATTTATATCTTAGAGATAACAATAAAAGGGTACTCACCATAATTGTAATAAGAGTATTCACATTTATATACATATTATTTATTAGTTTAACACACATAACCTCTTTTCACATTAGTAACACCTTGTTGTTTATGCGTATATGCAGTTTCGTTAATATCACATTTGTAATACGTTATATTTTTACAGTTTCCTTTAATTTAATAAACATAATATTTTTAATTTTACATGAATCTTTTATTTGTTCATATTTATTTGTAGGAGTTATTATATTAAGCGTCAACATTAATATTATTCTCTTTTTTGGAAGCAACAACCTAAAACTCACAACGAGCCCGAGATCACCCACATTTAGTAAAGTTTTATTAAATATAGTTTCTTGCTTTCCGACTAGTTGGCTATTTGAGATAAAGATAGCGCAATCTGGGGTGAGATTTTATAAATTAAGGCGCCCGACTAATCTTTTCAAATACATAATTTTATCTTACACTTTTATCTCATTAACATTTTATAATCTCACCACAGCCCAGTAAAGGGGGACGTTATCAATATATATATATATATATATATATATATATATATATAGGATGGAAACCAACATGATTATGGAGGTTATAGGGTTGGTGCAAAATATTTAAACTAGAATAATTTGAAGTCATAAAGTGTAAATAATTTTAGATAATATACAGACAATTTTTTATATTTAAATAATGAAGTATATAAGCATATTAGCTTTTGAGTGCATAATTAAATTTAAGAAAAGATCAAATTAATTTTCAAAATATACATTAATAAGTGTGAGACCTCTGGAAATTCACACGTAAGTCTGATATCCTTAAGTGTATCCAGTGACTTACAACACATTTTAGTTTTCTTTACCAATGTTTATCAGTATTTCCAACAACAGTCTACATTTACAAAATCTTTATCACAACACTCAAGTTTTACCGTTAGAAACCATTATTTTTCCCTTGGAAGATACATATCCCCTCGGACGAGTAATTATTTTCTTGCGGGTTAGTTTCCAATAATTCAAGAAAAGGTTATTCATGATTTCAAGTATTTAAGTTTAGTAACTAATAAGCAATAAACACTAACGTCAGGCGTCGTATAATTTTTTTTTTTAGTTTTCGGTTAAGTTAAAATCGCCTTAAGTGTAAACTATATCTTAAAAATAAGTCGAATCTTTATACCAACATAAAAACTTGTATCATTTACTTTAACAAGATTTACTAATTGGAGGCTAGGCTTAATAAGTAGAAACTACTTAACCTCTCAGATAAATAAGTAAATAAGGAAAGAGTCAGGGTATTGTATGCTAGTGTAAGAGACCAAATTAAGTTAAGAATTATTCTACAAATATACCCAACCAAACTACATGTATATTGCTGGCGTAATATGTGCATGTTTTAGTTAGCATTAACTTGACTATAGATCTATAGATCTATCTATAGATTTACGGCCGGTTGTACAATAATAGCTTAAACATAAGTTTAACAAAACCAGGTTTAACATTTAAGTACGCTTCGTAAATACTTTTATGAATGGCGGTTACAAAATCGGCAGTTATGATTTTCGGCGAAAGTGGATGATTAAGTATATATTACATTATTCTTTAATATATTTGAAGGCATGAAAGTATGTAAAGGAAGTTTTATTAGGAAGAAGACAAAATACTGGAGGTTATATAATGGTCGTTTTTAAGACCGAGAATGGTAAACAATTGAGTAGAAAACAGTATTCAAAAGTTCCATCAATATACCAACAAAAAGTAGAAGAGAGAAATTTTAAATTTGACAAACACGAAAAAATAACAATATTATTTTCTTTGTCATTTTTAAGCAGAAAACATTCATTTTTATTCGTCACAATCGGCGACGATTCAACTACAGCATGGAATTCGGAAATATTCTTAGGAAATTTAATTAATGCGGAGGAAGCTCTAGCATTGTATATATTTTGTCTCACTCTTACAATGTCCTTTGTAGTGAAGGTATCAATGCCTCTGTTGTTAATTTCACTTCGAATGAGTTTGAAAGGTTTTTCACAAATATCGCATACTCCTTTGCGTTTAATGAAGTTATTTACTAGTTTGTTGTTAAAAACATCTGCTGTTAACTTCTCGTGATTATGGTTCAAAAGCGATTCAACTATTATATCTTCTGTACTTTGAGTCTTTACAAAGGTCTTACACATACGTTTGCTACACTGCCTCCGTTTCACTGTATCTTAGATTAACATTTTTTGAAATCTAAAAGTATAGCCGTCAATCACTAACAAGAATTTTCTTTTACCACTGGTACAAAATATTACTTCTATTTTGACGCGTTTATATACTTTTAAATATTTACTGAAATAACGCAAGGTGAAATAACAAATTTGACAAGAGAACAACTAACAACTGATTGGAGCTAATAACTGATTGCTTAATTTTACACTTTTATTTTATTCTGATTACTTATAGGGATAGCTACAACCCCCCTCCTATACCCAAACGTACCTAAACTCGTCCCCAGAAATAAAATTAAGTAATTAGTTAAACTCGTACCTGAAAAAATATACATAAACTTGTCCCCGAGAAGAGTAGGTCCACAAAAATAGCTTCATAAATTCATCCCCGACTTTATCGCAGTATGAATCATCCATATCACCCAATAAGTGCAACAAAACATATTTTATTAATTAAGAATGGAATAAAAATGCCTGCTTGTGCATTAGACAAGCACTAATACATATTAACGTTTATAAAAATAAGCTATGCATTTAACAAAATCAAATCTCGAAACAGATCCATTTTTACACTCATCGATTTTTCTAGTAACGAACTGCTTACGTCTACGCACGACTGGATCTTCTATTCTTGCATATTCAGATAAACTTTGAATTTTTATATAAGTCTCTGTTTGAAAATTCTGCTCAAAATTTCAATAAAACGAAAAATTGATCGATGCGTAGAATAAAAACTGGCATTAAATTTAGCGTGAATCTTGCGAGTCTGTGCTTCTTTCGATGCTATCGCTGAGTTCTGCCCACAAACTCCAAATAATCGGAAAAGCGTGATAAACGTTCATCTTGAAGTTTTATTTCCGAAGAATCAAAAGCGTAACATTCGCCTACTTCCGATGGATTTAAAAATGGTAAACCAAATATATAGCGCAGCCACTTTCCAATTTCACTGGTTTCGATCTTATAATAAGGAACAAGGCCTAGATTTTGAATTTTGCGGAACAATACTTGTGCTAAATGGAATCTGCAGCCTATAACTTTGGAATCTGGAAACTCCGCTTTTATGGCGGCAATGTTTAACATATTTAATAACTTCTGCCCTATTTTTCGGTAAGGGCGGTAGAGATTTACTTCTGTTATTACATAGATTGTTGCGGATGTAATGAATGTCTTGAACGGTGATTGTACTGAAATGACCAGTATTTTCTTTTAGAGCTGAATGTATTATTTTTGAAGGCTTCTCACAAATGTCATCGGTTGCTTTACGTTTAACACTAGCACTTACTATCTGTCTGTTTAGTTTCTTCAGATTATTTTCATGATTATGTTCTATTTCATTGCGCACAATTAAATTTTCTGCACCCACAGTATAAACTTTTACCTTACAAGTGCGATGCGAACATCACCAACATATTTCACCACTCTTTACGGATTTGTGTTTGGTAAATTTTACAGAGTCTACAATTAGCACTTGATTTCCACGTTCACTCGAACTGACGAAGCTATCCATGCTTTTTCACAAATAAAAAGCATTCCTTAGCCAGGAATGTTATTTCAGACTGACGAATTATAAGTATTTAGTAAATATGGTAGATTTGGGTATATTTAAAATTTAAATAAATTTGAATTTAATTTGTATTTAATAGGCAGGACAACTTTGTATTTATATTTTCAATAAAGTATAAATTTCTTAATCTCTTGTCCGGGGATAAATTAAGGTAAGAAATTAAAACACCGTAATTCGCATGGGGGCGAATTAATGTAGCAGACAATAGATAGTACATGATCGGGGAAGAGTTTAGGACCGCTCCCTATACCCAGATGGGCAATGTTATTTTATCTAAATTAAATTACACCAACGAAAGTTGAGCATCAGTTTTCACTGAGACAATAGATCTTAAAAAGGATCTTCTGAGAAGTTATTGTTTCTGGATTTTCCAAATTTATTGTCCTTAAAGTTCGATAACGTTGTGAAAATAACTTCAATTTTATTTTACAAATCAAGGTTAGCTCGTGGATTAAATTTCGTTGTGCCCGGGATGCAATTTATATGTCAAAGTCTCTACCTGCCTATTCTGGGATGCAATTTCAACTGAACGATAGAACTAGAAGAACTAAACAATGCTCAGATTACCATAAATTAAGTTAAAGAGGAAATAGGTTATATATACAGTACCTATTAGTCAATAATAGATTATATTATGCATTAAACAGTAGTGTTAGGAAGGGATTACGTTGAATGTTGGATGTTAATGTTGAAGTAACTCGATGCTTTAATTTGTGATTGTAGCAAGCCAGTTTTTGGAAGGAGTGGGGGTAACTGTTTCAGAATTTATCGATGATGAGAAGCCATTGTGGTACAATTCAAAAGGATTAGTGAAAGGAAATCTGTATGATCTTACGCAATCAAATAGTGAGTAGCATAAAGCAAACTACAATATTACAATATTAATTAAGGACTGGTTACGTCATATTGGCTATACGAAAACTTTGCATATGGAAATAGTAGCTCCGAAATGTTGCAATGTTATAAAAATGAAGAGGAAGAAGATGAAGAAGAAGAAGAAAAAGAGGGATGTCACGTATAAATTGGAAATAGTTTTACATTAATAATAAAATTATGTGTGGATGTAAAAATATACGTTCTTTTTCATTCTTAAATTTTATAAAATAAATGTTTAATTGAATTGATTCCTCTTTTACTTGATAACGATTCATAATTTAAAATATAAATAAAACTAATAGTTAAAATCTTCAATTTATTAATATTTGTTCGTAAAACGACAATTGTTTCAACGCAGTGGCTTCATCAGGTACTTACGTCACTTATTTACTTCAAGTGCCTGAGGAAGCCACTGTGATGGCGAAACAATTGTCATTTACGATTACGTATTAATAAAGTGAAGATTTTAACATTATTTTTATTTCTATTATAAATGTTTAATTTTTATATTGAAGAGAGAGGAGAAAGATTAATTTATTATCTGTACAAATGTTTCTTTCACATACATCTCATTTTTATGTGGAAAATAGGTGTACATATCATCTGGAAAAATATAATTACATACGTATTTGATGCAATTTTTGAGTTTTGTATACGTATTGATGCAATTAATACAGTTTTGTATTTTACTATCTGTAATTACTTAATATAAAAACTTATTCTTGAGCGAGATTTGCATCACACCTTGCTTCGCTAGCAATCATGCAACATCGAGATAGTGTGTCTGAATCATATTAAAAGTTTAATAGCCGTTTGATATGAATGTGTGCTTTGCTGTGGATATAGTGATTAAGGCACCTATTTTGAAAGCTAAATATTGTTAATTCAAATTTCATTAGAGAACTAGCTTCTGTAATAAAATTCATGTAGGGTGATTATTGATGATGAAATGGAAAAATATTTTAATTGGATTACTTATGCATTTTCTTTCGTTGTCTTTGATTATTAATGTGTGTATATAGATTTTTATTGCAGACTAGCGCTGTATATCCATTATTATTAATTTTAATAAAATATGCTTTCCTTAAACTATTATTATTATTATTTTATTAATGTAATTTACGCTTTTAAGTAAATCACAAATTAAAAAGATTTTTACTCAGGAAAATACGTAATTTATTAAATTAATACGATATCCAAATAAAATAAAACTTACAGCTTTTAACAACATTTTTTCCCTCCTTCCTAAGTGCTTTGCACTAAAAGGAAATAGATTGCTCACTGAACAACAATAGCAACAAAATATTAAGACACCCTTATTTTCACATTTACTACTAAAATCACTATTATCGATGCTAGCGTCTCATTGTCTGATTTAAACGAACTGAAGATGATGACTGATGATTGAAGTCGAAGAATTCTACTTTTCCTGAAAGACGCCGCGACATCGAGAGAGAGAGAAGGGAGGCTATCTTTTTGAAGAAGAAGTGCAACGAGTCTGGTGTGGGGAAGAAAGAGGCTATATAGTATCTCTTCCTTCTTGTATAATGTAAGCACGCGCTTGTGTGTGTAAGTATATAACTTGCCAGTCTACGTATGTGTGTGTTTGTGTTTGCGCTGTAGAAAGTTGTCCTGCCTATGGGCCTCGACAACCGAAGAATGTACTTGTGATGCGAGCGAAGTTACTCTCGGAAGAGTTTGACTTTTAATTATTCTTCGCGAGCACTTGTTCCGCAATCCGAACTCTTCCACGATTGTTCATGTTAGCATTCACAATAATTTTGTTCGCATTATGTTATGCGACGATGATGATGATGATGGTACAGTAGCGAAAGAGTAAGGAAGATCTTAAACAATGCACAATCAAATTTTACGAAAGTATTTTTTTCGGCTGACGAAATTGAATTTTTATAATAAGTAGACGCTGTTAACAATACCAATTGATGTAATAGACTTAATAAATGAACATTAATGACATGGGAAAAAGAAAAGTAATAGTCCTATGATATACTTAATAAGAATTTGTACTTCGTAAGGTGTCTAACAATTAGATGAGATTCAAATTAGGATGTGATTACCTTAGTATATAGATACTGTTACACTTCGTGTATAATAAGAATGTTTTAATTTAATTTTAAATTATATTTCTTCGCAAATATATCTCGAATTTAAATTATTAATTAAAACTTAGCCATTTCTGTATACATTCGTTGCAAAGAGAAAACCTTTATTTTGTTATCGTAATAGCCGACCGAGCCTTCGACATCTACCTGATTGAACGGTTGATTCACATTCAACCTTCTTTTAGAATTTCTACATTACATTTTAAAATTTAGTTATTTAATTAATTACGTATACTTCTTCATTATTATGTCATGTCAAATATCATTTTTAAGCTGTTCTCACGAGGGATATTTTAATGATATTTATTTCATTGACAGCACAACTTTTCAGCTCGCACTGATTAGCTCTTAATTCACGACAACGCAACTTCGACCCCCCTGTCAACTCTGGGTCATAGAACATGACCCTTTTCCAAACCAGTATTCTTTTACATCAAACTCACACTCTTTGTTTCCAATTCTTGTAATATACACATCGCTCAAAACACGTGCTGTTCCAGCATCCAAGCGCCCTTCGGCCTTGCTTTCCACATGTTCGATCGCCACATGCCCGCAACCCAAAAGTAATCTGTATTGTTCAATATATACAGGGTTGGGAAAAAGTACTGCATATCGCTTGCAACTTTTGAATGCGCAATTTAATTCAAAACTTACTTATAGAAAAGATGATTCATATAATATTTGGAATCACTTGGTAGCATTCGTTTTTTTTTGACTTTACTATTTTAATGCAAGGCCAACTAACTTTTTTTCTTAAATAGCGCCATATATTGTTTTTTGCATATTTAAAAGACTTTTTTTATACTTCATTACTGTCAAATTATGAAACTTTAATGAAATTAACAAAAAAAAACATTTTTAAAATGTAGTGTTATTGTAATGTACAAACAAAAACGGTAAGTTGATTTAAAAACTAGAGAAAAAAGTAACTTGAGAAAGTTAATTGTTTAAGTGGTCAAAATGGGCACGATTTACTGCCAAACAATGACCTAGTCGGTCTCTAAACCCCTGAAAAACATTTTGGAGTGCAATTGGTTAAAGCCTATTGACTTCAGTCTGAATTCTAAGCTGCAAATCCTCGAGATTATTGGATGGAGTTCGGTAGACTTCAGTCTTTAAATGGTTCCACATAAAAAAATCCAAAGAATTTAAATCTGGAAACCTAGCAGGCTATTCGATAGGACCTCTTCTACCAATCTACCTGAAACATCCCATTTCAGTACACTTTTACTACTGCTTTAAAATTAGGTGGAGCACATATCATTATTTGAAACTAGAGTTGGGGTTGAAATTTTGGGATTCTTCGTAACATCTAATAATACGTTCAGAGCCTTATCTCCGTCATTTACTGTTCTTGGCCGGTAGGTTTTTGGAGCGTGTTTAACGGTACTCGTCTCATTAAACCGTTTTGCAATACGACTTACAGTTGTTCGGTTAATAGAAATCAGGATACTTAAATAAATTACGCACATCAGCTTGCGTACGTTTCCTACTACCGTAACCAACAAAAATAATGTGATAATTTTTCCTTTTTTTACATAAATTAACGTTTTATAACCGAATAAATGTCAAAATTTTATCGAATAACGCGTGATTGCCATATTATGTCATGTTGAGATTTAAAAACAGAATAATTTATTAAATCAAGACAATTGAGCTATCACTAGGAATCATAAAAGTTTTTGGCCATTTTCTTGAAAATTTTCTTATACAACCCCCCTATAAATTGCATACCATTATATTCACGAGAAAAATATCTTTTAAATGTGTAAAAAAATACATGACACCCTTTAAGAAAAAAAAATTAGTTGGCCTTACATTAAAATAGTGAACTCAAAAAAAAAACTAATGCTACCAATTTATGCCAAATATAATATGAAACATATTTTGTATAAGAAATTTTTTAATTAAATTACTCATTCAAATGTTACAAGCGATATATACAGTACTTTTTCCCCACCCTGTATATTATTCTTTTATTTAATTCCCATTTAATTTACTGCATAATTTAACTTTCTTTCCAGTCCACATTTCTTTATATTAATTTTTAGTTACTTGTTCATCGTACTGGTATATATTACTTTTATTAAATTACTTTAATGAGTTTTAAATCGCTCAATTTCTAATGTAAATATTAAATAAAAACTTTAAGGACAACGTTGTTGTGTTTTATTTAGTTAATGAGTTGTAATATATTTATTTCAGTATTATGAAATATGTCCTGGAGCTCTGATGCATCATCATCACCACCATAATTATTTAAACATTTACAGTATTTTTAGGACGCCCCAGCTAGCCCAGAAAGAATCAACACGAGCCACAACGTCCATCTTGTAACAATTTGGCGCTTCCGTGGTCGTGGACGTGGTCAAATACCGATACAACATAACATAGCGTTCTTTTCACAATGCATACATTTCTTAAATAATAATAATAATCAATAATACAACTATTTAAAATATATCATTACCGACACACAGATTCAGAAAGATAGCTGCAGAATATGTAATTTGCATCCTGAAACCATATTACTGCGGGATGTAAAACACTAGCAGGAACACAATATATTTACTAGTAGACATTGATATATTCTTAGCCTACTATTGAAATAATTTAAAGTTATATGTTTTGACCTGATCTTGCATCGGCGCATTATGCTAGAAGAACCCTAAACTGATTAGAAGTTCAAAGAATGCCATATGTTCCTAGAATCGACAATACTCCAAATGTCCCGCAGGCAAGGCCAATTAAAACTTTTTGGGCCTTATTGGCTAAAAAGGTATACAACAATGGTCAGGAAGCTCGAAATGAGCAAAAATTACGACACAGGATAATTCAGAAACTTTGATTTAATTGAATTTGATTTAGAAGCCGTTCAAGCATTAATGCGAGATGTAAGAAGAAATCTTCGTATAGTTGAAGATACAGGGCCCCTAGGGGTGATATATAATTGTTCCTATATAGACAGGTTGTCGTTGTTGCCACTATCGTTCTTCAAGAGATATAGACAGGTTGTCGTTGTTGCTACTATCGTTCTTCAAGAGATATTCCCAGTATATCGTTCAAGGGCGCAGGAACATTCACACCCGAAAGAAACTTCGACATAGTGCCAGAAAAATTCTACTAGAGCTGCTGAAGTTTATTTTGAAAATTATTTTGATCGACGTCAGCCGTCGCTACCTACTTTTAAGAGATTATGGGATAATTTAGCAGATTATGGTTCGTTCGTTAACCCAAAATCAAAAAAAGGGATGGATGAAGATAGAGAAATAAACATATTAGCAAGTGTCGCTCAGAATCCATCTACATCGACCCGACAAATTTCAACAGAAATGGGCTCCTCTCAACGCACTATTGTCAGAGTGTTGAAGAAGCATAAATTTCGTCCCTACAAATTATCAGTATCACAAATTTTACATGAAGGTGATAACATCAGACGAATAGCTTTTTGTAGATGGTTTAAAGATCAGTGTCAAAACGATCCACACTTTTCAATGAAAACATTATGGACTGATGAATCTCGTTTCACAAATTGTGGAATGTTTAATAGGCACAATGAGCACATATGGTCTCAAACAAATCCACTTCACGTTGAACATAGGAGACCACAAATTAAATTTGGATTTAATGTTAGGCGTGGTGTTATAGGATCAACTGTTCTTCCTCCTTTTATTTTTCACTAACTGGCAATCTTTATCTTAATTTTTTACAACAAGATTTCGAGAAAATGTTAGATAATTTTAATTTAAGAACCCGAGCAATGCTGCAATGGTTTCAACATGACGGAGCGCCTCCGCACAATCAACCGAATGTTAGAAATTATTTAAATTTGAACTTCCCTAATCAATGGATAGGACGAAATGCACCCATTGAATTTCCGCCTAGATCCCCTGATTTATCAGTTTTGGATTTTTTCTTGTGGGGTGTACTAAAGGACACAGTATACAAAAGAACATATGAAACAATCGACGGTTTAAGATAAGCTGTCATAGTTGCTTTTAATAACATCGATAGGCGTAAAGTCCGCAATGCTACAAATTCTGTTGTGAAGAGATGCAATTTGTGTATTAATAATAATGGAGGTATCTTTGAAGATTAATAATGTTGTGTGCCCTTAATAAAAGTTCTTATAGTTTTCATTTTATTACTACATAAGATTTCAAAATAAGTTTTCGTTTGGTTTGTATTTTATCAGTTCGAAATTCAATTGTTTTCCATAAAAACCATAAAAATGTCTATATCCTCTTTATTTTTTAAAATAACCATATCAAACCTTATATCATTGTAATCAGAAAATAAGCTTTTTAATGATGTCAAAACCAACTATGGTTTCCATTTAGAAAAACACAAGTTTGTGTCATAACTCGATAATGGTGAACGAAAGAAAAATATTAGCTACATAGTTTTATTTGGCGTAAAATTATCTAAAACTTTTGTCTGAACACTTTTTCTCTAAAATTACTATTAACGATGCTAAGCATGTTTAGAGAAAATCGTAAAATTTAGTTTTCTTTGAATATCTAATAAGCCATGAAAGTTATCGGAGAAACAAAAGCAGTTTTAAATCAAACTCGTAAAACTGCGCATCTTTCCCCATTTAAGGGTTTTTCTATCTCCAGTAGTTTCTGAGATCCCAATGCTAAACATTCAAAAAAACTCACCCTGTATACGAGGGATGCTTCCTAAGTTCTGGGAATTTAGCTATAATTTTTTATTTTGTAAATTTATTCTAATCTAGAACAGACGAAAATCAATTGATGCGAAATACGGTGAATAAGGTGAGTGCGGAAGCAATTCCCATCGTAAATCGTTCAAAACATCCTTCGTTTTTCTTGCGGTGTGGGGCTTGGCAATAACGGACGCTTGTGTAACTTCCCAGGCCGTTTTCTGATAAGTGTATGCCGCAGTGGTCCGGATAATAACTTCGAATATATTTTGCGTTAATTGAAGTACCTTTCGCCAGATAATCCATAAAAATAATCCCTTCGCAATCCCAGAATACATTAAGCATCACCATTCCAACAAACGGAACTGCACGCGCCTCAATTAGAGGCGGATTTTTGTTCGGATTTACGCCATTCTTTTCATTGACTTTTGGTCTCAGGATTGAAATAAGGAATTCACGTTTCGTCAGTGGTTATTATCTCTTGCCCAAAATTAATCACCGTAACGGGCTAACAGCTCTTGAAGTTGACGACAAGTGTCAGATCTATTGGGGTTCTGCTCCGGTCCCAACAGTCTTGGCACTCAGCGGGCTGAAACCTTGCTTACGCCCAAACAATCATTTAAGATCTCATGGACTTGTGTACCTATTCCTAGGCGTACACTAGTTTGAGAAATAGTCATTCGTCTGTCCTCTTTCAGAAGGTTCTCCATGGCAATAATGTTTCTTTCATTTAGCGACGTGCTTGGGTAGCCACTGCGTGGATCGTTTTCTAATGATGTTCTATCACTTTTAAAACGATCGATCCACCGATATACAGTACTTTTAGATACCTGCAGACTCATCAAACACCCATTGTAGACGATTGATAATTTCTGAAATTTTCGCATTCTTTTTCCACAAAACGAAAATTATTGCTCTTTTAAGTTGAGCCGCGTTTTCCATGGTTATACAAACAGTGCTACGAAAATGCGTCTATATCGGTCGAACAGCTGAATCAGACAGAACGATATTACACTGGATAGCTGCATAAACATGTAAAAACTTGTCTAGGACCAATAGCATTGCCTATAAGTTCAGCCTAATTAATATAGAAAGATTTCTTCTCGGTTCCTGGACTCGAGTTATTTGCCGTCCAGTGTTGTAAGAGGCATCCTTTAGGCTGTTACTGCTGTCGACGATCAATTCATTTTGAAACTTCAGTAAATTTATATCAGTTTACCAGGAATTTGACAATTCCTGGTAAACTGAGAATTTGTTAGTTAAAAATTTATGAAGATAATCGTGACTTCTTGGGTGGTGAAAGTCAATATGGGCGTATTACATAGATTATTTCTTCGGTGAATCTCAAATGAAATTCTCAAGTTTTATTTCAAATAAGAAGGAAAGAAAGTACTCGTTTCAGAATAAATTCTAAATAAATTTTGAACTCATTTCATTATCTACAACGTTTTTGTTGAGACTTGAGTAATTTTTGTAATTTATTGGACCGACATTTTGCTCGTTGTTAAAATTTTCAGTAGTTTCGTAGTCATCATTCTAATTTAACAAGTTTACACAAGAAATAATTGTATATACCTACATATGTAATTACATGCAATTTTATTAACCTAGTTCATAAATAATTAGATACTTTAAGCGTCTTACTCAAATTCAACATGCAATTACAATTAAGTTATATTACATTATTCAATATCCGTATTTCTGCTATTGAAACATTAATAGTGGTTAATATATATTAAGTACACCATGTAATTAGAAGTAACCAACATTTATAAAGTAGAAGTACTGTAGAAAATATATTAAAATTAATCGTGTGTGTGTCTTTCGAACTACCCACATGGGAAATTTGAATTATGTACTCGTTTATAATAAGTAATAGCCTGCGACAACTGACACAGGTCAAGGGCAATTCAACTTTTTTGTATTTTAGATTTTTTAAATGTATCTATATATGTAAATTATTACTGTAATGCCATACCAGTTCCTGATATTTATAGTATAAGCGTGATTGTTCTATATATTTTTATATATTATAAGGAGAACTGGAAAATGAATTTGAGGAGCTGGGAGTAGACATACTGGGGATAACAGAGACGAAGAAAAAAGGAAAGGACTAGTAAAACTTGCAAAGAATAATATACTCATATACAGCGGAGTTAAAAAAGAGGAAAGAGCAGCAGCGGGAGTGGGGTGCCTAATACATAGAAAACGAGAAACACATATACAGAATTAGAATGAATGGTCGGAACGTATACTAATAGTGGAAATGAAAAATAAAAATACTAATCAAATAGATATGATAATAATCGTTTATGGGCCAAACGAAGATGATAAAAATATAAATAAAGATACATTTTGGGACAAATTAACAGGAATCACTGAACAAGCTAAAGGAAGAATAATTTTGATAGGAGACTTCAATAGTAGAGTTGGTTTACAAGATGGAAAGTATAAAGCAGTCATTGGGAAATACTGAGGAATAAGTAGAAACAATAATGGAAACAGAATGCTTGATTTTTGCTTAATAAATGACGTGATAACGACAAATACATTTTACCAACACAGAGATATACATAAATACACACGTGAGGTGGAAAGCAGGAAGGACAAATCTATAATTGACTACGTAGTAATAGAAAAAAGGTTCAGAAAAATTGAGTATAGTCTATACGTGTATATAGACGAGTATAGTCTATACTATAGACTATGAGTATAGTCTATACGTGGACGCGGTGTAAAGTAGTTGTTTGCGTAAGCGGTTCGCTAGCTTTACTGTGCCCCATGTGCGACTTTTAATTAGTAGTTTTTACCTACTGATGATGACAACTTAGTTGTCGAAATCGTATTTAGGATACGATTAATCATTGTGGTAAGGGGTTATATACCTTTTTTAAGCCATATAGACTCCAAATAAGTATATGACCTGGATAATAAGGGTCTATGTTAACAATTTTTCTTTATTGACTCATTGTAAATTCCATAATCTACCCAGGTGGGTTTTAAATGAAAGTTGTAATCATATACAAAAGGACATAAGTTAGAAACCTACACCAAGGTACTAACAAATAAAAATAAGCGGAAATAATTCACTATTATAAATATAGGTCAATTAACTGTGTGAGTTTACTATATCTAAAGGTTTTACACATTTCAGACGGTATGTTGGTGCACTATTCCCCAAAAGATTTAATGCCAAAGGATTTGGATGTGTTTCAAGGCGTGTGTGATACTTGATACTTGCGTGTTTTGCTTTCTCGCGCACTGTTCATATGTGAAGATCATGACGTAGCGTTGCATTAGGGTGCATTTGTAATTGATCTCAGTGCTTTAGATTTAAATCATCGAAGTATTTCAAAATTAGAAACACTTGCGGTTCTTCACAGTTGAATGCCATAGGTCTACACTGGCTTAAAAATAATCTTGTACACAGTAAGTTTGTTTTCCAGAGATAATGAAGATCGCTGGCCAATGAGCCACTGTAGTTTGGAGAATGTCAGTCCTAACTGCTTTCTCTTAGAGAAGATATGCTTAGCCCACGTTAGCCGTCTATCCATATGAATTCCGAGATATTTGGCGCTTTCATTCCGGGGTATCTGAACACTGTTTAATGAAACAGGAAGACAAGTATCTCGGCGTAATGTATATGTTACATGCATTGGTTGTAAAACATTGGTTTTTGTTTTCCACTTTCTTTGCTACTCCTGGAAGTTATTTAATGATCTTCGGAGATAATGCGATACCGCTGTAGGATCACTACTTGTCGCTAATAATGCTATATCATCAGCATAAGTCGCGGTTGTTGTAGTATTCGATGTTGGTATATCGCAAGTATAAATTTGATAAAGGCTAGGGCCAATAAAATACTACCTCGGCGTATTCCGGCCTGTATTCGGTTCAATGTTGTCAGTTCATCCTGGTATTTGACCAGAAAATATCTATCAGTAGGATAGCTTTTCAGAATCAGAATAAGGGTGCGGTAATGATTTTAGTTTGAACAATAACCCGTTATGCCAGACCTTATCAAAAGCATGGGAAAATTTTAATAATAATAATGATATGCACCAGTATCCAAATTCCTTTCCTAATTGAACTTAGAGGCCTATATGGTCAATGTTAATAATGCTCTTTGTGTATGCACTTAACTAAATCTGCTGATGATGTCTGCGGGTATGGATTTCTTCATATTTTCAACCTATACACTTCTTCAACTGAAGACACCCGTAAATTACTTTGTATCACTATGTCTGGGACATATCGAGGAGCGCCAATAATGCACTTTGCTCTAAAGATACTGGACAATAGCTATGTCAGACAAGGTTGCTGTTCACCATAATTATATGCTATATATCCAGATGGGCCTGAGTATTATCTTATATAAGAATCTATTTCCTGCAGGCGATTGTATTTTTTTGCCGACAAGCTAATATAATTACCTAAGCTTCATTCCGTGTTGAATTCTTTTAGTAATTATATGTTCTTATTATACGTTTGTTAAGATGTATACGGAGATATTGATTACGTTCAATTGTGGAAGTTGTTGGTCATTTAACTCAACGGGTGGACATGTAGATCTATTCATAGTAAACGCTACATGCGTTGATTTTGAGTCGTTTACTCTAATGCGATACAAGAAAAGTTATCAACACATCCCCCTTTTTGTATGAGTCAGCTCAGTTCTTTAAGTAACTTATTTATCCTATCCTATCTAAATATAGATACTTAAATGGACGTGATTTACCAAAGTCTGAGATAGCAGCTAATTTTGTATTTCCTTCATAATTGCACATATTTCAGTCTTTGAATAGCACGCATACAAAAAGATACTTAAATATAAAATGAAAACCTAAAAAATAACAATTAAAGAACTGTCACAATTGTTAAGTTTTAAATTCCTTCATCTCCGAGATCAGTCTAAACCGACGCCTCCGGTATGATAGGTGACACTGCACGTCAAAACTATAATAAACATATGCCCATTAAAAAAGAAACTCTAGCAAGACTCGCGTAATTTAGTTTAATTTTGAAAAGGTAACCAAAAATAAATACATTACATATTAATAGCACAATTTTAATGTAAGTAGTTTTAATTTAACATCGTAATCTTATCATTTTTTTAACATTTTCAATAAATATTACAGTTTTGAAAAAGGCACTATATATAGTACCGAAATGTCAACATAAATTAAATATTGTTTTAATTATCTGGCGGCTACTCCCAAGAAACATTTACTTTTTATTTTATATTATAATTACGGCCAAGAAAATAAGAAATTCCTTCTAATATATTATATATATATAATGATTTCTTGACGTTTGTATATTATGGTAGATTTAATTAGTCGGCGATTAAGGTCTGTTTTACTTTAATATGTGTATATTTAAAATAATCTTGCATGTATCGGCAATTACTGTCTTTTTTCAAAGAAATTTAAATTATAAATGATATATATTGTTATACTTATATATGTAAAGTTATTATGGATAATATTAAATATTCAAAAATACATTCAAGTTTAATAATAATAATTAGAGCAGACCAATTTCCGTGCGCGCCATGTGCGCCGATGTGAGGATGATTGTATTGCATCAGAACTAATAAAAAGCATTCAATAAAAAGCATTCGCTTAAAACGGTAAGTGTTTTTTTAAATCCTCTGTCGTGCACACAATCACTGATTTCATACATTTTCCATTTTATTTATAGGTACATACAACGCTGCTATAATATGTACTATTCTTATTTTTCGTGTGTTTATGCATATTACTTTAATAGCAGAAAACCAAAAATTCTATCGCATATTCTAATATATTACGAATTACACTCCCATACCGGCGCTCATGGCGCGCACGGAAATTGGTCTGCTCTAATAATAATTCATGCCTTAGCATTCCCCAACAGTTTTCCTTCTCGTTTTAGGCGAATGCCGAGAGCATAGCATCTTATGGCGCTCCACGGGCGTAGACATAAATTATCGTTATATATACATATATATATATATATGTGTGTATATATATATATATATATATATATATATATATATATATATATATATATATATATATATTCCGAGCGTTCTACTGCGTTGAGGGACAGTTTTAAGGAGGACTCTCATGTTCTGACGTTTTAATTAACTCCTCTTCGGAGGTTAAAATATATAATCTATTAAAGAGGTATTTAGGATAAATTTTGGATGATTTTAATTAACTGTTTTTAGATAAACAATACTTTACACACATAAAATAGTAATGATGTATTTACATTAAATTACAAAATGCAAAAATCGATATTAAAATTGTCATTGTGTTAATTATGATGTTTAAAAAAAGAGAGATTATGAAAAAGACATGTTTAAAATAAATGTAGTTAAGGAATTGGTAAGAGTTATAAATGTTATAATGTAAACAATGTATGCAAACATTGTGTTTAAGAGGACATATCTGAAGTAACTTATAAAAAACGATTAGTTCTTGTAAATTCATAAAACAATAAACAAGAACTCAGAAGAAAAAACTAAATTATAAACAGATTTATTATAGTAACGAAAAAAATAATTGTCATAATTATATTGTGAACGTAAACGCTGATATTTAAAAGATTATTGGATAAAATAATAATAAAAAAAGAGTGCCAGATATCTAGTTTTAAAAATATTTCATGGTTAAATAATATATAACTATATTAACATAAGGAAAAATATAATGTATTAAAGTATGTTTATGTGTTTAGTCCAATATTACCCGGAGAAATGATATGAAAACCTGGCTTTCTGTTTGACACAAGCTACAGAAAAAGATCCAAGCGAGAGCATTGAAACGTGGAGAAGTTAACGATTGGAATACGGCTTTAAATAAATATTTAAAAAATACACTACTTTTAACGTCTCGACATTATTTTATTGTCTTCTTCAGAAAAAATATAATTATTATAATTATTTACATTGTAGGTTGGTAAACCATTTTTGTAACTGTCAAATATTAAATAACATTGTATTTAAATTTGGCAATTTGATTAAAATTCAATAGTTACAGAAATGGTTTACCAATCCAAAATGTTAGTAATTTTTTTTTTTTTTTAGAGTAGATAATTAAATTATGCCGAAACGTTAAAAGTAGTGTATTTTTTAAAATATTAAATTACAGCCGAATTAAAAAAAAAACATTAACCAATTATACTTGAGAAAATGGCTAAGAAAAAACAAAATAAAAAATATGTATATATTCTTTAACAACCTTGAAAAATTGCAACCCGAAGCTCTGAAAAGAATAAGCTATCAACTGAAGTAAACAATTTTGTTATTTTCCGAATCCTCGGTCTACTTGCAACAATTTTCAGAGCGTCCATCGTATATACTAGATCAAGAAAAATAGATTTTACTAACGCAATAACTTATTATAATATTTAAAAAATATAAAGTATTTTTTACAATTTATTCTTAAATATCTTCAATTTCATTTACTTTCAATTCACTTTTACATAATCGCGGAAGTAATAAAAATTTCGGCTACGAGTAAAATCTAAAATGCATCTAAATAGTAAAAGCTTCTTTGCTGCATAATTTACACAATTAAGGTTTAATTTCAGTCACGAATTCTCACAAGTTCCTGGATTTTAATGAACTTGAGCACTGAATATTCAAACGATCTATCTACATATATTAGAGAAATGGTTCTTTGTGTAAAAGCAAAAGTTCTTTCCGTGTAATTATATTTACACAGTCAATTAGTGACGAATTATTTACAATAGCAAATATGAAAATGGAAAAGTATCTTGTATTATTGTTATTATTATAACTATGTGATTCATTAAAACTGTTCATTGTTGTTTACTTTAAAAGTGTAACGTCGATATTTTTTAAAGCAGTTTTCTGGGAATTTCATTGAATCAATAACTTCAGTGTTATCGCAATCATATTACTTCCATGAGAAAATTTCTATAAATTAGTTCTTTAATTGTATTATACGTACTTTCAACGGTACTTCATAATTTTTTTTTAATCAATTGAATGTGATTTTCTATTATTTTCGTTAATGTTAATAAGGAAATAAACAACAATTAAACAACTTCTATCCATCTAAAAATTGTTTCAAAACTAACTATACGAGGGCGGTTTGACAGTTTGCAATACTTATTTTGCGGTAAAAAATATATTTTTTCTCTTTTGCATACATAATGATCTTATTATGTCATCTAATCGCGTGACATAATGGACATATTATGTTATGTAACTTTTGATTATTCAATGTTGGTATTCTGATCAATCTTTAATGTAATTTAATGCGCCACTGTAATATAGGTTACGTACCTATCAGAATAGAAAAGATAATGTATCAATGTGGAATTACAAGTATTTATTATTATATTTTAGTACTTAAACATGGTAATAAATAAGCACAAAACTCAATATAAAATATAATTATGTTAATGTATCTAATCTTTATTATTGTAATTAGTATAAACGTTTCCATTAACTTGTGAAGAATCATATGCATTTACACTAATGCCAGGTTTGTTTTGATTTGAAACTAGTTAACTAGTTTTCTTTGTAGTATTAGTTTGAACAGTAGCTTTAGCTATTTTATTTGTAGATTGTGACTGTGAAGCGCTTGAACACCCACTTGATGCATTTTGTTCAGACGAGAACATTTAAGCAATCACAATTTTTTTTGTCATAAATATATTAATATAGCCCTCAGCTACAGCTGATGATTTCCATTCTCCATGATGCTTAATTGTAATCAAATCACCACCTTTGTTTACTATGTGAGAAGCACTGGAACGTCTAAAGCAGTGGCCACTAAATAGCTCAGGATTTGGTAATTTAAGCAAGACTGCAATAAGTTTAGGCATCTTGCGATTGTAAAGACTGCAGTAAGTTTAGGCATCTTGCGATTGTATTAATTCCAATTGGAGATGTAATGTAATAACTAGAGAACGGATGCAATTTCCATGATGCAATCGGCAATTGGAATTGTGTATAACGTCGCTCAGTACATCCCGGCGTAATTCAATGAAGTATTTGTTTGACTTACTCGGCCACCTGGTCTCGCAGCGATAACAGTGGACAACCCAGCTATTGTATTCGGAGAATATAGTGTTTTCAGTGGTGTCGTGTACGTAGATAAAATAAATAAGTTTATCGTATTTCGTAAGAGTAATAGCACGTACATTCCTTTTCTTTTCATTTAAGCAACTTCTTCCAATTATTTTCACGTAAGTGTGCATAAAATTTCGTTATTTAATTTCGTTTATTTGGATCTAGAATATTCTTACTTTTTAAGACAATGGAAGAGCGTCGAGAATAGCATCGTGAAACAATGGCGAGTTGGATTGAAGGCCATACTGATTGTATGTACATTGCCAGTGATTCCGAAATTTATTGTGAAGTGTGTGAAACGTTATTGAAAAATTGCAATAAATCAACCGTAAAACGTCACGTAGGATCGTTAAAGCACGAAAAAAAAATTGAACCCGTTGGAATCTGACAATTTTAACGAAGAACTCTGTGAAACTTTTATGGCAGCTAATATTCCATTATTTAAATTGAACAATCCAATTTTGAAAACATTTCTGAAAAAATATACTGGTCGAAATGTTCCTGATGAATCAACTTTACGCAAATATTATGTTTTTAGGTGCTATACGAGAACAGTAGAACGCATTAGAAGCCATCTTTTAAATCAATACATATGGATAAGCGCCGACGAAACGGTGGATATGTTAGGACGCTGTGTGGTAAATGTTGTAGTTGGTGTACTACATCCCTATAACTCATATGTAATAGCAACAAGTGTTATAAATAGAGTTGATGCGGAAACAGTTGCTGAAACCATTAAGGAGAATATGCAAAAAATGCTTCATTCGGACGCCACGTACAAAGAAAAAATACTTTTATTTGTCAGTGATAGTGCTGCGTATATGTTAAAAACAGGCAGACTATTGAAGAAAACATATCCTAATATACTGCATATTACTTGTGTAGCACATGCTCTCCACAGAATCTGTGAATATATCAGACACACTTTTCCGGAAGTTGATAGACTTGTATCAGCTTTTAAAAAAGTTTTCAGAAAAGCACCATTGAGAGTAGCTCTTTTCAGGGAAGAATTTCCATCTCTGTCACTGCCTCCCACTCCAGTAATAACTAGATGGGGAACATGGCTGGAAGCTACTAGTTATTATGCTGAGAATTTCGATAGTCTAAAACATTTCGTAACACTGCTAAAGGAGGATGCTAGAAGTATTGGTGAGTGCAAGGAGCTCACACAAATCCCAAATTTAAAAAATCAGTTGTACTTTCTTCACGAACACTTTGGAAAATTGCCAAAACTAATCACTTATTTTGAAAACCGAAATCTCAAATTAAATGACGGATTAACCACATTAGATAATTATAATAATAATATTATTATTTATTAGAGCCCAACAGCAAAGCCAAAATGAGCGCTTCAACAATATTCAATAACGCACATAAAACAATAGTATACATATATAAGGCAAAGTAAGTACTCATATATAAAAGTAAAATACACTCATACACACCAACCACAAGCACACTGCCCCCGCCCACGCTACCGCCTGACAGTTCGCTCCAGGAAGACGTCAGCAAAGATCCTATCAGCATCTCGACACATCCGATAAATGGGATTGCGCATTCCAACATTGGTCCTGCAGCGAGGAAGTGAAAAGTAGTACTGCTCCTAGACGACAACCTCGGCACACGAAACCTAACCTGCGCCAACAGAGCGGGCCAATCGATCCCCCAGACAACAAGCCATGCAAGAAATTGGCCCCACAAATCTCCCTACGGGTAGTCAGGGGCGACAGACCATGTTCAGCCAGGAGCTGCATGTGGTCAGTATTTCTAGGTGGGTAGAAACCGTCCCTCTTGAAGTTCATATACTTTAGGAATCGTCTTTGTACTCGCTCCAGCGGCAACATGTGACAAGTATATAAGGGAGACCACACAGTTGAAGCGTATTCCAGTCTAGACCTCACAAGTGAGACGTACAGAGTCTTTATTACGCCAGGATCAGTGAAGTACTTAGAGCTCCGCATCACAAAACCCAGCAAGCCAAGTGCTGACCGACAAGTAGCAGTAATATGCTCAGAAAAGGAAAGTTGGTCTTCAAACAACACACCAAGGTCCCTGATCGCAGTAGCAGCTCCAAGCACCTCTCACCGTACACTATAGATGTACAGATGTGGTTGTTAATAATTTGAAAAGTATTCCAAGTGACTTCGGATGTGGCCTTCCGCAAAAGTTTGAAGCAATTCTTAATAGAAATCCAGATTTAATTACATTGCAGCTATTATGTATGGAGACAATTCCACAAAATCTAACGGCTAAATATGAAGAAATAAAAGAATATTTCCAGTATGCACCTATAACCAGTTGCGATGTAGAAAGGACATTTTCTATTTATAAGGATGTTCTTAATTCAAAGAGAACAAAATTGACAGAAGAAAACCTTGAGAAACTATTGCTAGTCAATATTAATACTCCTTTACTCAACTTGAACGACAAAATGAACAAATAAAAATGTTCCAATTATATAAATAAAATTAAAAACTTTATAAATACAACTTTTCAACAAATAAATATGTATTTCGTAATTTTATAGATCACCACCCGTTCGTTTTCCAATTATATAAATAAAATTAAATATTTTAGAAATACAGCCTTTCGCCAGTACTGCACTGGGCTTAGCGTCATGTGGTAAGCGTGTCCGTTCTCTAGTAATAACCATTGCGATAGATAACAAAGAATCACTTAATGGTTACGTTTCATGGTCGTAAACTTGCATATTTATTTATTAAGTCAATCCATTTAGGGGTTGTGATCGCAAACCTTCTTGGAAAATAATTTTTTGTTGTAGGTATTAAAACAACGATAAGATCATCCTTATATTCAACACCATTGATTGACATATTTACTAATTAATCTCGCCTAGACGCTCCAGCATAACCTATTAATAATACAACCTAAAATGAAAATGCTATATAAATTGTGTTTTAATATAGAAACGGAAATATCTTTATTGCAAGGTGCAATTTAACATCAGCATTTTCTATAAAATGATTAATTTGTTTCATATCTAGTATTTTAGATTTCATTGGCTGATATCCTTGTGCGCAACGTTTTAGGAATGCTTGTAGTCTAGAATATTTTGGTATATCTAAGTTCTTATAGATATTTAAACAAGAACGCAACATAGAATGTAATGCCCATAGTATCGAGAACTTTTTTGTTTATCTTTGTAACTTAAAATACGCCAATAAAACATTTTCTGATAGTATGTGATCTTTATTTTCAACACACCAAGTTTCAAATTGCTGATAATTTTTTTTCATATGCAACACGAGATTTTTCTGGCATTAAATTTCCAAACGTATCTTCTGCTATTTCGCGCGCTCCGGTGGTGTGCTACTTAAGTAATTAGAATCATCAGTCATTTCTTCGTAGTTTTTCTTTGAATTATAATAATAGAATTTTAAATGATAATATTTAAAAGCAGCGCATTCTGGCAACGAATGTCAGTATGGCCAACGTTTACATTACAGAAAAATAAATGTCAGATATATTATAGAAATTGCATGGTATGAGGAATACAAATTTTAAAAGTTATGGAAATGTAAAATAGAAAAAATAGTATAAAAAACTAGTTTCATAAGACATTTGTTGCACTTGTCATTTATAAGATTCGCCTACGGCTCGTTTTCTAAACTTTGACGCGTGCAACAAAACGTCGGCTTATGAAACTAGTTTTCTAATATACTATTTATATTTTGCGATCGTAATGAACTCATTATGACACCCAAAACAGTATCGAAATGAGCTTCATTTTTCAATGTTGGCGTTGTTCAAACACATACGAGGTACATATCTTATTGCTGTCATTTGATTTTAAGAATTTAAGTAGATTTGACAGAATGATATACGCAGAAAAGAAACATGTTACACAAACAACGTATATAGAATACAATTGACAACAAGATATATTAGTTTCTATGTCACTCATGTTTACATTTTTTCGAAAACTGTCATCAAAAGTTGACATTTTCATTAAATTTTCAGTTGACAAAGTGGGTCTTTTTTGTCAGCTAGCTGCGAAATGGTACACATGTGTTTGTTGTCACGCTCTCCGTTTTCTACCTCTCTTCTAAGAATCTAAAAAGACAAAGTATTTTTGTTTTTAACGATATTAGTATTTTCGTATATATCTATATTCCTCGGATTGCTTATAGTTTCGATAAGTTTTAAACAATATACCCGCGATGTTATGATCGGCTTCTAATATATTTCCGGAAAGAAACCGATGTCAATAGATTTATCACCGCGGATTCAAACCATAGTTTCCAACAAAGGACGGCTTATTTCAATTTTCTAGTCAATCAGTTGCTAAACTTTCAGATAACAAAAAAAAAATACGAAAAAGAACCAGAATTCATTAAAACGTTGCGAGATATAACGGTTGTGGCATAAATAATTAATAAATTAATTAGAAAGACTAATTTAAAAAGACAATCCGAGATTCCATATGTTTGTTACCTCAACAAAATCAACAAAACGTACAACTGTTTACGATACCATCAGATTATGAAAAACTTATATAGTGTTGTTAAAGAATGATGTCTCCAAGTTGCTTTCCGGTCCGAAAACACAATTAAAGTTCTCCTTAGTGATACCAAAGATAAAGTAGATTTGAACCAGAAATCGGGCATGTATAAAATTATTTGCGAATATTGTAATTTGAAATATATAGGTGAAATGAAACGCTCAATGATAACTAGTTATAAAGAACATATATTGCATATTAAATTCACATGTGCGCCATTTCTGAAGAGGGGTAAGTTGACGTAATTTTAATTTCTTATAACTTAGTGTATACGTGGACGCCTTAAAAAATGTTTCGCGATTCTTTGTGTTAGCTATACTGTGTCAACTGAAAATAACAACTTAGTTTTCGAAATACGAATTTAGGATACGAGTATTAATTGTGGTAGAGGGTTTTCTACCTTTTTAAAGTTTTTATAATAAATTTCCCGTCCTCAATATAATCTATAAACAATGTGACAAGTTCTTCACGTCAGCAAGCTCCGCAAATTCCTAATATTAAAGTTAATTTGTTCAGTAGAAAGTGTTCATTGAGTGCTTCCACAAGAAAAGTTTTAATCTGTGCGGTTGTTATTTTCTTTCTTAGGTTAGTATGGCTCGTATTTTCTGTTAAAAAGGTAAAAACTCTATTTAACTGTTATAATAATAAAATTATATTTAGACAGCTAGATTTAAGTTCATGAGAATCAGAACTTTATGTCAATATTTAATAAACTTTAAAAAATCTGCATTAAAACTCATAAATCGATATAGTAACTCATAAAAAAAAATGGGAATAGAAAAACTGATTTATTCCTGTGTTAATTTGAATGATTGTGTTGGTATTATAACGGGTTGGCCATTTAATGTTGCGGTTTTAAAAATCGCGCTATTCCCTTGTATATATAGAAATTAATATAATATATATTTTTTACACTAGAGGGCCAAGCGCGGTTTACAATAAATATATGAAAAATTTGCCTTGTCAGTTTTCAAGATGGCGTCGCATCCAACGGAAGTGCGTGTGGAATTAATAAAATATTATTATAGAAATGCAGAATCTTTTGCAGCTACGGCAAGACACTTGCGTACCCTATTCGGGAGAAATAACGCACCAACGGAAAACACTATAAAAAGGTAAGGAAAAAAAGATAAATTTAGAAAAGTAACAAAGTATTCGTTATCGTGTTTCCATGTCTACTAATCCGACAATATCTTAGGATTGTAGTGAAATTTGAAGCAACAGCATCTGCGGCAGACGAAAGATCAACTGTTAGAGAACGCCAAAAGACCATCCGGGTACCGAAAACCATAGAACGAGTACGGGAGCACTTTACAGCTCAACCTTCAACATCGACCTCAAGAGCATCTCAAGAGCATCTCAAGAACTTGAAATACCCCGTACAACACTAAGGCGGATCCTAAAGCAAGATCTAAAGATGAAAGCATACAAAATCCAGATCGATCAGCCGTTGAGACCGTTTGATATGAAGCGACGCTACAATTTTGCGAACGAAATCATCGAACGCATTGAAGATGGCAGCATATCATTGGAACGAGTGTGGTGGTCGGATGAGTCACATTTCGATGTATCCGGTTATGTGAATAAGCAAAATTGGAGACATTGGGGGACAGAAAATCCACATCTAGCAATTGTCCGTCCTTTTCACCCTCGACGGTTGACTGTATGGTGTGCTATCTCGCCGGCAGGAATTATCGGTCCCGTGATTGTCAATGGAACCGTTACTTCGCAAAAATATTGTGAAATGCTTAATGAGTCTTTTATTCCCGTGCCGCATGGATTAAATATGGTGGAGAATGCATGGTTTATGCAAGACGGGGCTCGTCCGCATCGCACGGAAGAAGTTTTCAACATTCTTGAAGAATATTTCGGTAACAGAATCATTGGTCTTGACGCTCAACAGTTTACAGGCGGAGGGATAACATGGCCACCATATAGTCCAGACCTCAATCCTTGCGATTTCTACCTGTGGGGATCATTAAAAGATACGGTATATCGCGATGGTATAGACACCTTGGATGACCTTGAAATGACAATACGGCAGCGAATAGAAGCGATACCGTACGCCACACTTCAGGCAGTTTGTGGAGAATTTGAGAAGAGGCTGCGAAATGTTATCGTTGCTCGAGGCTCTCACTTCGAAAACCTGATTTATTAAACCGCAGATCTTGTTGTTTAATTGCACAAATAATCATTTTTTTAAATTAATGTTTTGTATGTTTAATATGACTTCAAAAACCGCAACCTTAAATGGCCAAGCCTGTACAATTGGTCAAAAATTATAAAATTCTATTTAATCTATAATTAATCCCTGTTAATAAGGGGTGGGCCATCTGCTGGTTTCACATGTTATTTTGACGCTGACAGCTCTTTCGAATTAAAAAAACTGACAGAAACGCAGTATCATATCTACGCGGTATGAAATGGATGGCTTTACGCTTGAGTAACGTTTCAAAATACTTAAAAACTTACTTCCAAAGTGGATGCTGTGTTGCCGAAACAGTGCGAATTTTAAAAAGAAATTTCGGTCGAGATAATACACCAACCGCGCTTTGTATATGTAAATTTGTCAGGAAAGTTCAAGATATTGGCATGTTAATTGACAACACAAGCTATGTTCGTGTTTGTTGGATCGGCTCAACCGAGAATATTGCTGTTGTTGCCGATAGTATGCGCATGAACACGAGAACGTCAATTCGCCGCGGATCTCAGCAACTCAACCTTAGTCGCACTAGCCTGAGGAGAATTTTGCATAAAAGCCTCGGCTTATTCACTTATAAGGTTTAATTAACTCAGAAATTGAAGGCAAATGACCATCCGCTTCGATATCGCTTCTCTGGATGGGCTTTGGAGCAGCTGCAAAATAATGACGATTTTGCTCATCTCGGCGGTTACGTTAACAAGCAAAATTGCTGTATTTGGGGCTCGGAAAACCCATGAGTAGTCGTAGAGAAGCCAATGCATCTTGAGCGTGTGACTGATGTGGTTTTTGGAGCGGCGGCATTATTGATTCATTTGGCCCATTATTGGCCCATTCTTCGAAAATCAAGACGATAACAACGTTACGGTTAACGGAGAGCGCTACACATGCTGACCAATTTTTTTTGGCAGAACATTGAAGAATTGGATGTGGGCTAGTTCTGGTTTCAGCAATATGGTGTTACGTGCTGTACAAGTCGTCCAATATTCGATCTTTTGAGCACTAAGTTCAATGATCAGCTGTTTTGATGATGTCGGTTGGCCTCCACGGAGCTGCGATTTGACATCGTTAGACTTTTTTGTGGGGTGACGTTTAAGATCGATATTATGTCGATTATTAACAAACAATTCAGGCACTTAAACACAATATTGTTCGCGATATTGCTGAAATAGGGGCCGAAACCATGGGAAATGTGCTACAAAATTAGGTTGACAGGATAAGCTACTGCTGTTATTCCACAATTAATCGGAACGTTTACTCTTTGTAATAAAACAAAAATAATTAAAATATTGAACGGTGTTTTTTTAAAGCATTTTTAAAAAGAAACATGCCGATGGAACACCCCGTATATCAAAATTAGGTATTGTGCTTCTGAGGCAATGCATTTTCATTACCGTAACTGTATTCCAAGCATAATTGAAACTAGAATTAAAAATTCTTTGTTTAATGCACTGGAGAATTGAATATTTCCATTACGACGAAGTCGTCGAGATGATGAAATTATACATAGGTGGAAGTTTGCCTGGCAAGCTACAGTCGATGCATTAATTTACGTTTGTCAAATGGAACAGCATGCTCTTCCGCTGTACGCACACACACACACACACACACACACACAACACAAACCTGTCTCGAGCAGGTAGAGAACAATCCAGGTGTAAAATGATAAGCACAACACAGCATCACGTACGAACAACTACGCTCTTCCACTTTACCCATCGTAATTTATTCTATTCAGTGCATAGATAAATAGACGTTAAATGCATACATAGATTTCAAAACTTTCATAATTTTATAGAAATTTAATGACGGATATAAATCTGGGAGGAACAGAAAAATGACAAGGAAATATTTAATCTGGAGAAAAAGGGTTATGCAAGATATTAATAGTATGTCAGTTCTACGTTCTTTATTCAAAAATATTTGTTTCTACTTTTTAGATTCATTTACTTTTAATTGTTTCTTTTTAATTTTCAGTTTCTGCATATAATCTTTATCATTGAAAGTCACAAAAAATACTTTCTTTGGAGACTGTGGTTAAGTAAAAAATTAAAAAGGTATATAACCCCTTACCACAATTATTAATCGTATCCTAAATACGTATTTCGACAACTAAGTTGTCATCATCAGTAGGTAAAAACCACTAATTAAAAAGTCGCACATGGGGCACAGTAAAGCTAGAAAACCGTTCACGCAACAACTACTTTACATCGCGTCCACGTATAGACTAATTTTAACATGCGAGTATAAACTACGAAAGGGTCGAGAAGCACTTACTTCTTAAGGAAAAGGCCTACACATATGTTTAATCTCCGAGTTGAAATATGTCGAACGAAAGAACGGCAAACATACTAAATACTAAAGATAGAGTTAATTTCAATTCGAAATCAGGTATATACGAAATTAGTTGCGAGGATTGTAATTTGAAATATATAGGCCAAACTAAACGACCTATAATAACCCGTTTTAAAGAACACATATCACATATTAAATACAATAGACCGGATAAATCGAATGTTGTCAACCACGCTTTGAGCACACTGCACAATGTATCGATTACAGGGTTGAAGTCGGTCAAAGGAATTAATAAACCCCACGAACTTGATGCTTATGAAAGTATACATATCGCGAAAAATAAACATAATTCCATGAATAGCGATAGATCACCGATTCCGTACAGTTGTCTCTTTTCATTTTTATTACTATAATTATGTCATCGTCGGTTTAAAATAGAAGTTATTAGGACATGTTTAGCGCCGTTTCCCTTAAGAAATGTATGTTTGCCGTTCTTTAGTTCGACATATTTCAACTCGGAGATTATACATATGTGTAGGCCTTTTCCTTAAGAGGTAAGTGCTTCTCGACCCTTTCGTAGTTTATACTCGCATGTTAAAATTAGTCTATACGTGGACGCGATGTAAAGTAGTTGTTGCGTGAGCGGTTTTCTAGCTTTACTGTGCCCCATGTGCGACTTTTTAATTAGTGGTTTTTACCTACTGATGATGACAACTTAGTTGTCGAAATACGTATTTAGGATACGATTAATAATTGTGGTAAGGGGTTATATACCTTTTTAAATTGAAAGTCACCAGAAATAGTCCAGTTCTATTTTGTCACATTTTACTTTTCATAAAAAATGCTTGAATACGTGTTCAACAATTGCTAAGGATCAAAGTAATATTGTACGTTAGTTTTGGCTAAAATAAAATAAAGTTAAAATTATTTTCTTTTTACTACAATACTGCCTTTTTTACACGATTTAACGATAAAGTTTGTTTTTATATTTTGCGTTAGTAATGAACTTATTATGAAATCCAAAACAGAATCGATTCGATACGCTTTTTTTTTAATTTTTCAATGTTGTCGTTGTTCAAACACAGAAATAAATATCTTATTGCTGTCATTTGCTTTTAAGAATTTAAGTACATTTGCCAGAAATAATATACGTAGAAAAGGAAAATGCTACTATTGTATAAAATTGGCAACAAGATGTATTAGTTTCTATGTCACTCATGTTTATATTTTTAAATGGAATATATCAATATAATATTAATTAATATTAAGGAAAATTAGTAAATAATATTTCGCGGATAGAAACATTTAAATTTGAAAATGTCAAATATTAATGTGACTAACTACATACTTTATATAAAAACAAAACTCTGAATTTTCAAATCCTATCGACACTTTTTCGTAAATATCTCGAGTACCAAAGCAGATAGTAAAGCAAATTAAAGATCTCGTCATGGGAACTAAAACGAGTATACAAAAGTGCCACTCTAGGACTAAGTTTGGCCGCTACTACCAGGCGAATTGTTGCAAAATCGACATTTTCGATTACGAAATCTACGATTTTCCTGACGTAACTCAAGAAGTAGGCGTCCGAGAGCCTTACGGTTTGGACCAGTCGATTCAGCGTGTCGAAACGCGTCGGGCAGTATAGGATAGGTCATCTAGAACCAGCTGGTTTCCGAGATACAGAGAGGCGTTGAAATCGAACATCATATTTCGGCGAAATTTTTGCGATTTTGAAAAATTTTCAATCTCGAATTTCTACTCAAAATCCACCCTAAAGTTTTTGGGGGCGCTAAAGAAGACTGTCTGAACGAAATTCCGCTGAAAATTCGCGATTTCGTTTGTTGTACTTTTGACCTGTCGACACTTTTTCGTAAATATATCGAGAACCAGAAAAGCAGAATGCGCCAGCTAGTTTCTAAGAGAGGCGTCGAAATCGAATGTCGAAATCGAATCGGTCAAATTTTCGCGATTTTGAAAAATTTTCAATCTCGAATTTCTACTCAAAATCCACCCTAAGGTTTTCGAGGGCGCTAAAGAAGAGTGTCTGAACGATATTCCGCTGAAAATTCGCGATTTAGTTTTTTGTACTTTTGACCTGTCGACACTTTTTCGTAACCAAAGCAGATAGCGAACTCTAGTTTAGTTTATCGTAATCAGCGGGTCCGATTACATATAGGGTTGGCGTCAAAACAGGGCCATTTTTGTAATTTTTAAATTTCATCGCCTGAGGTTCAAAAAAATCGCGAAAATATCAATACGTCATAACTCCCTCATTTCTCATCCGATCGCCGCGAATTTTGTGCCAAACTAAAGATCTCTTCAAGAGAATTAAAACCAGTATACAAAGTGCTACTCTAGGACCAACCGTTTGGTCGCTACGGCCACGCGAATTTTTGCAAAATCGATATTTTCGATTACGAAATTTACGGTTTTCCTGGCATAACTCAAGAAGTAGGCGTCCGAGAGCGTCAAAACGCGCCGGGCAGCCTAGCATTGGTCATCTAGAGCCAGCTGGTTTCCGAGATACAGAGAGGCGTCGAAATCGACATTTTCGCGATTTTGAGAAATTTTCAATCTCGAATTTCTACTCAATATCCACCTTGAGGTTTTCGGGGACGCTAGTAATTTCAATTTATTAATATAAAAAATGCAAAATATAAAAAAATAGTATAAAAAACTGGTTTCATAACGACCTTTGTCGCACTCTTTGTTTAGAAAACGAGCCGCGCTAACGGCGAGTCTTATTCGGACTCCGAGTGAGTCGACGCGATATGAACTTTTTCTTTATTTGTTTTTAATTCCAACTTTTTGAATTACACAGCATATATAAGAATATTTTAATTTATTTTTAAATAATATTTTTTCTGAAAATATCTCATATTTCAAAATATTATAATATAAATTAACTTAGACATTTTCCTGTATATTCGCTTGCAAAGAGAAAGCGTTTCTTTTGTTATATCCCTAACCGAGAGACCCTCGAAATATACCTGCTTTGAACCGTCAACTAGCTTTTAACGGTTCCTGAAATTTTATATACATTTCGATGTTAAACTTAAGTTGTGTAACTTAATTATGTACATCTTCTTTTATATGTTGTGTTTCTTATCATTTTGAAGCTTCTTTCACAAGGGATATTTCAATAATATTTATGTCATCAATAGAACACCTCTTCAGGTCGCTTTTTATTAATTATTAGTCAAAATATCGACAATATCGATCCTCTCTCTTCGACTTAGAGCAATAAAAACAGACCTTTTTCTAGACTAGTGTTCTATCTACACAAATTCTAAGTTCTTATCTTTAGAACCATCGTAAGATACACATTTTATCCGCCGTGCTGTTCAAGTACCGGCCATGATACACGTGCCTCTGCATCTCCGCAACTAAAAGGTAATCTGTATTGTAATCTGTATTTTAATCTGTTCAATATATATCTTTCTTTTAAGCTAATTCAAACTGATTTAATTAATTGATTTCTTTGTCCGTCTGCCAAGCATCGCTTTCCATACTTGTCCAAGTATATGACGCACCACATGGCGGACCATCTTCACAACTCAAAGGTACCTCTGTATTGTTCTATACAGAGGTTATTTTATATTAATTCACAATTAATTTATTGCCCAACGTTCGTTTCAGTATATTTCGTGTTAATTTTTAATTACTTATGTACCGGTCCTCGTGTATATATTATTTTTATTCAATTACTTTTAAATATATCAACCTTTAATTTCTTTCTTATGTAAATAATAAATACAAACTTTAAGGACAACGCTCCTGTATTTTATTTAGTTAGTAAGATGTAATATATTTATTTAATTTAACCATTATCATACATCTTCATACACATTATTTAGATATTGAAAACAACACTGATGTGATATTTGCTGATTGTGTGTAATTTGCGATCATTTAATTAAATCTCGTATTTTTATTATTTCGTAATGCTAAAACACAGAATAACAATGGCTACAATAATTAAAATGAAACGTTTATGAAATTAAGATTAGAAATTATTCCACGAATTATTTAGCCTGGTTGAAAACATTAAACTGGAGAGAAATGAAAACAGTTTTAATACTTTCGTTTTCACTTGTAATTATGTTTAAAATTTTGGTTTTATTCGAACAATAAGGTAACAGGGAAAGTGGACAATTACACAGCTACAGATTGCACATGGTTGCTTTTCTTGTTGCTTCTTGTTTTTTTTTTTTGTGTAAACATTATTGTTAGTTTATTGGGCAAATGAAAAAGTATAACGCATATTTAATTTCTTCATAATTATTTATTTTATTTATAATTTTAAACATTTTTTCTTTTATTTACATTTTAGGGTTGTCGTTGGCTGTGATTTTAAGTTTAAGTTACATTATTAAAGACGCCAGACTATGTGCCCCAGCAGTAGCGTTGCGTGCAGAGTTTAGCAGAATAACAGTGCGCTTACTTAAAAATAAATATATCGAATCCCTATACAAAACGTTAAGAAAAAACATAAATAACTTACCCAACATGTTTACATTGTTGCAAAAAAATGTGGATGTGCGCGATGAAAAAACTACACCATAATATATGTTTCTGTATTAGTCTCGGAAAGGTTCGTACGTAGCGACGTATATATATGTTTATATACAGAGAAGGATTGTTCGACGTTGAGAGATGTTATATTTGCATAGTTAAAGCGCTCTTTGTATCTGTACAACGGATCTTCAGTATTGGTAAAAAGTTGTCCTAATTTTGTAAAATCTACATTTTTTTTGCAACAATGTAAACATGTTGGGTAAGTTATTTATGTTTTTTCTTAACGTTTTGTATAGGGATTCGATATATTTATTTTTAAGTAAGCGCACTGTTATTCTGCTAAACTCTCCACGCAACGCTACTGCTGGGGCACATAGTCTGGCGTCTTCATACATTATTCATTGTTCATACATCTCTTATCAGTGCCGGATTAATCAATAGACAAATAAGGGGTAAGAGATAAATCTAGGAACTGTAATTCAAAAGGGTCCGGCTATACTACAGAAAAACATAAAGATAAATGAATAAAAATAAAACAAAAACATTTTTAATCATATAAAATTATTATTAAAAATCGGGTGTGGAGAACAGAAGCGTTTGTGAAAGTATCTTTACAGACATACAGACACGCGTTTCATCTTATTATAAGATCATCAGTACATGCTGCTGGAGGGATACATCTTTTTCGTCTTCTAATTTTAGGGTTGGACGCCAGCACGTTCAGGCACTGGAGCACAGTACTTTTTGTACCACTCCCAATAGATCTCTCAGTTCTGCTCTATTAGTCTTGTGTGCTGCGTGCTTCCTTAAAGAACAATGTCTGGTTATTAAGCTGGTAATTATTTTAATTTATTTTTTGTTACTACGAATTAGGTTGGCTGAAAACTTAGCATCCAGTTCCCTTAGTAGTGTTTTAGTAAGGAGTTGACTTTCCGGTAGTCTACATTTCTTTTTATGTTCTCTTTTTAGCCATAACCAGATCTCCCTTATAGCCGAAATCTTAGCGATATCACATACTGGTTATGGGTAGACCTGGTAGATGGATTCATAATGGCTTTAATAACTGCCTGGCTATCAGTCATTATGTTGATTTTTTCCCGAATTTCTTCTGGGTAGGCTGCGAATGCAAACAATTCAGCTTTCCAGGCTTTCCAAGCCGTCGTATGTTTCTCCAGAATTAACGATATCTTCCTTCTGGGACACATTTCACATGTACCTGCACCTGTGCCTTGATCGGATTGTGATTGTGATCCATTTGTGTACCAGATGCGGTACCACAATCGCTCGAGCGACTTTTTGTGGCATAAATATGTTCAGCTACTTGTAAACATAATCTCGGGTGTCATACTGTTCACGGACATTTTAAATATCGGCCCTTCCTGTATAGTTCTGGTACTATCTGTATGCTCCCTTAAAATGTTATTAAAATAGTTCCAATGGAGGGAGACCCACGATGGCCTCCAGAGAGGCAGTTCCCGTGCTGTTCATAGCTCTCGTGATTTCCAACAGAGCCTGTCGCTGGAGAGTCGATGAGCCCCATCGACTGTGTCAGCTCCGTCCTCCTCCACCAGACAACTGTCTCATAGGTGGTCTTACTTTCTTGGTGTGTACAGCCAGTATATCACACTTGGTTTTAGTGCCCAGGTCTTACCAACAGCTTTTCTGCATCTCCAGAATAGCTGCGTCGCCCTGTCCGTCACTTTGTCTAGGTGCCTGCTCCAATTCAGTTTCGCATTAAGTGGAATACCTAGATACTTCACTTCATTGGTTAGTTCTAACTCTTGTCTGAATAGCCTTACGCTAGCCAGATCATTTAGTTTTCTCATATTGGCGAAAGGTACTAACTTGTTTTATTGTAGATTGACAGTTAATCCTTCTTCAAGGCACCATCCCTTCTGCGTCCATATTTCCAGGTCATTTAATGTCCTGATTAGATTATCTACTACTAAACTCCATAGTAACGGTGATGGATACTTGTACTGATGATTCTATAGTAAACATGGGCTAACCAAGCGCATGCTATACAGATGCCTTCTTAAAGATGCTTTCTTAAAGGACAATGTTCGGTTATTAAGCCGGTAATAGTTTTCATTTCTTTTTTATTACTACGATTAAGGCTGGTTGAAAGTCTAGCGCCAAGCTCCTCTAGTAGTGTCTTAGTATGGAGTTAATCTTCTTTAGCCTCCATTTATTATGTTCTCCTTCTAGCCATTGCCAGATCTCCCTTCTAGCGGAATTCTTGGCGATCCCACATACAGGTTTTGATCCTATGAAGTTTCTCTTAGAACCTTTCTTGGTCAGTTCGTCTTCTCATTGCCATTAATCTTCTCATGTTCTGGCACTCATATCAGGGACACAATATATAGCGGAACTGTCTACAATGCTTCACCAGCTTAGACTTGGTAGAAAGATACATAATGGCTTTAATAGCCGCTTGACTATCAGTCATTATGTTTATTTTTGTGTTTGTGCAGCCGGCTTCAAATTCAGCCTGGAAAACCGTCATATATTTCCCCAGACTTAATGATATCTTCACTCTAGAACACATTCCACAAATACCTTGCACCTGTGCCACGATTCGATTGTGATCCATCCGTATACCAAGTACCGACATCCCAATCGCTCGAGCGTCTTTTTGCCTGTTTCCTGTCGGTATAGATATGTTCAGTTTAACTGTAAATATAATCTCATATGCCATATTGTTCGCCAGCATTTGTAATATCTGTTCTCTCAGTATAGTTCCCCCTACAACCTCATTAGGATACCATAAGTAATTGGCATTCATCTTCAGGATCACAGTCATGGTCTCCAATTTCACAAATAGTTCCAGCGGAGGCAGACCCACAATGGCTTCTATAAAAAGGTTATTTGTATTTAGGTGAATTTCCATAGTTTTAGTAGTTATAAGAACAAAATTGTTTAGATACTTGTCGTTAAAAGTTTTTCTATAGATTCTCAAAAGATTTTCAATAAGTCTATGATAAAAAAGGTAACGTATTTCGTGTGCTGATAAATATATTCAATGGAATTTATAACGATATCTTACAAATAAACGTATCCATGTAAACAATACATTGGATGGACAGGAGTGGACACTGTTATTAGAAATACATTTTGCTATGAATAGTGGGTAAGAATGAAGATGAACCACTATTCACCACAACACTGTCCAACTTTGATACTCAATCGGCTAAATTCTTTAATGAGACAGCTTTCCTCTCCGGGTTTCCAATAGGAAAACGTGATACTTCTCTTCTACAAAATTTTACAGACGCCAGTACAAAAGTTCAAACAAAGGTAAAAGGAAAGTCACAATAAAATTAAACTGAAATTTATTCCCAAAAAAAATTAAAAAAAAATCTTAATAAAGTATTAAGATAAATATTGCAACATTAAACAATATTTTTAAGGCAAAAATATTATATGAAATATGACTGAACCATATAATAAAAAATCCTTATTGACTCCGATCAAAATTAACAACCAATAAATTATAAAGATATATTTTTAATTCACCCCTGATAAACAAACTCAAAAGTAAACAGATAAACCTGTCAAACCGAAATCTCTAATACATGCGCGATACCACACGAACAAAAACACCAACCTTGAACTCTAAAACGTTCTAGAATTTAACGTTACAAAAATTACTTGAAACGAAAAACTATCTTCATCATTTATATTTTAACTAATATTAAAATATATAGAAATTCATACAATCAAAAATACAATAATAAATGCATACAGTACAAATAATATGATATAATAAAAAATAAACTTACGTAGTTTTATCTTTTTTAATATAAGAGACACCTCGAGTAAGAGTTTAATTAAATCAAAACTACGAGATATACAACTCGTAAAAATTCGGTAATGACTTCTGCAATCACAAACACTATTAATTCAAAAACAAAAACCGTAATTACATGATATAAAGATAAAGAGTTTTACCTTCAAATATACAACTCTCTTACTCGGGAAACAAAACGTGTCTCTCGGATACATGCAGCACGCATTCAAACATAAAAAAATACAGTTATCAAGTACATTGCCCAGCAACTCCGAACGGCTTCCTCGAACTGCGCAAGTCTAAATATAAAAATTCAAATATAATACAATATACAAAAATAATTAAATCTTTTCAAAATGTTGCGGGGAGGAAACCATAGCAATATGTAAATATTAGGCAGTTTACATCCGGCTGTGAAGAACCCAAAATTAAGGTGATTCTTGATATGCAGGATAATAAATCTAAAAATGGAAATGGAAATGGTAAATGAACTAGAGTAAACATCAACAATTTAGACAAAATTTGGGATGGAAATGAATCATGGTGGTGAAAGAAGAAAACTAATAGGAACCATTTTTAATAATTTATATCGAAACAAACATTTTTAAAAAGCGAACCTAAGGAAAGACGACAATCCAGAACAAGGCTAACGGGGGAAATTTCAACATAGGAATCATCATACACAAATTAGAAAAGATAAAACTAAAATTAAACAAATTTTTAATGAATTTAATTAGAAAAATTAATTTAAAAAAGACAATCCATAATTCCACTTGCTTGTTACCACAACAAAACCAAGAAAAAAGGTCGTGTGTTTACCATATCATCATATTACGAAAAACCAAAACAGGGTTGTTAAATAACGGGGTTTCCAAGTTGATTTTACATCCAGAAACTAAATTGAATCTCTTCTAGGAAACACAAAAGGTAATTTACATATGAACTAGAAATCAGGTACGTATGAAATTAATTTTCGCGACAGTAAATTGAAATATATTGGTCAAACAAGATGCTCAATAATAATACGTTATAAATAATAGATATCGTATATTAAATACAATAGACCGGAAAAATCGAGCCATGCTTGTCATGCTTTAGAAGCCAACTATAGTATTAGGGTAGATTGTTTAAAACTTAATAAAAATATAAGCAATCCGAAGGAACAGTACATATACGAAAGCATTCATATTATTAAAAACGAAAATAACACCTAAAACGTTGACAAGAGTCCAATTTCCTTTACCTGCTTATATAAATTCTTAGAATCGATAGGATTTAACTATCAAGTATTATGAACTATTCGTTTCATAAATATCGTTACGTATCTCATAAATATAAAGAGAATTGGATGACGTTCCAATTAAAATACCTAAGAAAAAAAGCGTTTCATAAAAATGTTATTACAAAGCTATAATATCAAAACACGTTCCAAAAAGAAATTCATGGTATACGCCCACATATCATTCTATTAAAATAATCGTTTAGACTCTAAAACGTTCTTGATTATTGCTTCAAATTATAAACCTGAGTTAAAATATATATAATTTACTTTCGAAATAATAACACGATAATAACTGTTCGTTTGTTGAAGTTTAGATGTATAAACACGATCTTAAAAGTAAAAACAAACTATTAAAAATTTAGAAACAGGCAACACGCTTCATTATTATTTATTTTAATTTCTTTTTTTTTAACCGAATAATTGTATCTCTCAACGAGTTTCTTCCACAGCGAGCAGCTTGAACATACTGGTTATTTAATCTGTATTCTAGTGAGATACTGGCTTGATTATTTACGCCAACAGTACCAGGACATTTCATCGACGGACGGACCACTGACCCCGATAGTTTTCTACAATTCCTATAATAGTAACTTGTACCTTTTACTTATCTGAATATTGCACCTTTTCTATTTCTATTTTTGAATCATCTAATAGGATACCTTACGTGTCAAAGTATGTGCACAAATCGACTATAAATATGTTTGTAGCAGACATTTTATCTAAAGTGAATTCTGAATTATTTTTTTCTGACTATCAAATACAGGTGGTTCCGAATTTCATTAAAAACAAGAAATGAAACACAGTATGGATATAAGAATATACAAAAACTGAGGTGTAGGTAACTTAATATTTTTATGTTAGTTTTAGTTCTTTTTAGAAACAGTCTGATTTATATTATCTTAACACGAGGGAGGTTATTAGGTAATTAGTAAGCCTGACAATAATAGTAGATTATGTCATTAGGCGTAAATAAAAGCAAAAATACTAAAATCAAACTAAATTTTAGTATTTTATCTGATTAGGCACATAAAATACGCAAATTTACTATTTTATCAGCCTAATTTGATAAAATGATATTTTTACCTTGTCAATGATGACTAAGTAAGTCGTCACTTTTATGACGTTTGAAGATACATAGTAGATTAAGTCATTCATTAGGCGTAGGGGTGATACTTTGTGTGACGAAGCTAAACGTGTATTTTACCGAACGTAGTGAGCCAAATAAATTTATCTGAGGCACATCAAGACACATTTACGCCGAATAACATAATTTTATCTCCAAACGCAGGTATATAGAACAAAATTTAGTGATTTATATTGTGAAGTGTAATTCATGATAAATCGTAATACATAATTCAATTTGTCCGTGGTTACGATGTAAACAAAAACAAAATTCAATTGAAAAAATTCTGAAAGTGGCATTGTTTTTTGTATTTTATCTGATTAGGCACATAAAGTACGCAAATTTGCTATTTTATCGCCAACCGTCAATAGATGCATGCATTACCATAGTGATTTGCGGCAGTAAAGTAACACTTTAACTTACTGTAAAAATCAAACACTTTACCTGCCATTTCCCACACTTCCAATCAAACAATTTACTTACTTACTTAAAAAAGATGTTTGGTGAGTCCAGTATTTTCAGAAATATTTCAGTCAATTGTTGCAACATTATGCGATTTGCAGACCAACACTGAACTCGTCATTGCTGTTGTTAGAACCAATTTATGTGAAGAAGTCATGCAAAATCGAGGTCAAGGAATTAATTCCTGTTAGCGCTACCGTGGAGGACATTTGTGTTCTATAACTAATGATTATTTCAAACTAAGAACATCTGGCGTGCGCCAACGATACAATCTTGGCCCACTTCTACTTAATGTGTTTAACAACGATTTAATTGCTTATATTCCTTATTCAGTGCTAGCCTATGCAGACGATTTAAAAATTTATCAAGTATTAGAAGTACTACTCATAGTAAGTGGACATGGCAAAGCCCAGACAAAAAGACAAAAAACGAAATCGACTATATATTTTCAAACAACAAGAAGATGTGTAAAGACGTGTCTGTCCTAAACAAATTTTATACTGGAAGCGACCACAGGATCGTCAGAGCAAGCATTAACATAAACACGACTGCAGAACGAAATAAACTCTACAAAAAACAACGTTACCCAACTGGAGATGTTCTAAAACTAAATAGGGAACAATATCAAAATGATCTAGAACAGAGACTACCACCAGCGGATACTTTGCAGAGACTAAATACGGACCAACTTACAGACACAATCATTCATGCCATAAAGACATCGACTAAAAAAGTATGTTCGCACATGAGAAGACCACAGGTTTTGAAATTCAGCGCTGATACTCTGAGACTGATGGATGAAAGAAGAAATAGGGTGGATAGAACATCAGACAGTTTCAAGGAACTCAACAAAAGGATTAAGAAAGAAATTCGAAAGGATAGAAGAAACCAAAATACAAAACTCATAGAAGAAACCATTGGGGATGGTTGTAAAATGAAAATACTACGTTCAAAGCTCACGAGGGGGAAAATAAAAATGACAAAAATAAAAAACGAAAATAATGTGCTAGTACAAGACAAAAAGATATCATAAACGCCCTAGAGAAATTCTACACGAGGCTTTACTCATCTGACTCACCACGCCCACAAACACGTACGCTCGTCTTGAATACAGGATCCGAAGAAATGCCGGAAATTACAACAGATGAAGTAGATACAACTTTAAGACAAATGAAAATAAATAAATGTCCAGGCGAGGATCAAATAACAACAGAAATGCTGAAATTAGGGGGACAAACTATAAAAGCAGCATTAACAATACTGCTCAACAAGTGCCTACATGATGGAAAAATCCCAAAGGAGTGGTGTACTTCTGAAGTTATACTGATGTTTAAGAAAGGCGACAATACAAATATCGAAAACTATCGCCCAATATCTCTTCTATCGCACCTATATAAGCTATTTACTAAAATCTTAACAAGTCGTCTATCAAGGAAACTGGACTTTTATCAACCAGTGGAACAGGCCGGCTTTAGGAGGGGTTACAGTACGATAGACCATATCCATACAATACGTACTTTGGTAGAGAAATATACTGAATACAATGTACCAATGCACCTGGCCTTCATTGATTTTCAGAAAGCGTTTGACACCATCGATATTACGGCAATATTAAACTCACTAGAAAGCGCACGAATAGACTCTAGATATATACAAATAATCCAAAACATCTATGAGGAAGCATCAATACATATTAAAATTGATGAAACCACGGAAACAGACAAAATTCCACTACAAAGAGGAGTACGCCAGGGAGATGTCATTTCACCGAAACTATTCACGTTGGCCCTGGAAGATGTTTTTAAACGGCTAGATTGGCACAACAAAGGTATCAACGTTAATGGTTCTAGATTAAACCACCTTAGTTTTGCTGATGATATAGTCTTGATAGCAGACAGCATTGAAGAACTAAATGAAATGCTACAACAATTGGGCCGAACATCTGCAGACATAGGTCTAAAAATGAATTACAGCAAGACGAAAATACTAAGCCCTGATGGTGCCAACATATACATAAACAATAACCACATTGAATGCGTAGGGGAATATATATATCTGGGTCACGTTATTAAGATTGGAAAAGAAAACCAGAATGCAGAAATCACTAGAGGAATCCGGCTCGCCTGAATAGCTTTCGGCAAGTTGGGACACGTACTTAGAAATAAGGAAATTCCAATAAACCTAAAAACTAAAGTATACAACACATATGTTCTGCCAGTCCAAACCTACGGACTTGAAACTATAAGCCTGACCAAGGCTTCCGCTAATAAACTCAGAACATCACAAAGAGCCATGGAAAGGAGCATGCTTGGTATTTCACTAAGAGATAGGATCAGGTGCGAAGATATCAGAAAAAGAACGAAGATAAGAGACATTATATGGGAAATAGCAAAAATGAAATGGTCGTGGGCCGGACACATAGCTAGACAAACCGAGGATAGATGGCCACACAAAATCACGGAATGGAGACCAAGACAAACAAAAAGAGGTGTGGGACGCCCTGCAAAGAGATGGGTGGATGATATCAGAAGCGTAGCGGGAAGACGATGGGTCCATACTGCACAAGATAGAGACGAGTGGGAAAGATCGAGAGAGACCTACGTCCAGGAGTGGACGGATACAGGTTGAGAAAGAAGAAGAAGAAGACTCATAGTACTGCTTCGCACCATAGGCTTGATGTAATAGTGAATTTATGGAATGTGAACAAGGTTATTATTAAAATCGATAATAAAATCGAGTGTTCTGTTGTACTTTAAAAGATTTCGTGTTGTGCATGTTGATTACTTTATGGAAAGTGACGTCTTTGCAAGAAAACAGATGGTTAGGGAATTGGGTATGTTTGCCGCATGAATTTATCGTCACGTTAGCATTAAGAACATTATGCATTTGTACCAAGTAAGCTTGAATATGTTGATATTATCTGATACCCTTACTAGGGCGTATATTAAAATTTTATTGAGAGCGTGCCCTTTCGGTTTAATGGTTATTATCCGATACGAAATATTGAATACAAGGTTCTTCTGGACCGCCAACGGATTCCCTAAGCACTAGCTGAGATCATGTCAGCACGTCGCTTTTATACAATGTTATTAGCAACAAAATTGATTCACCTCATCTCCTTTCAAGTATATCTGTTGCTATTCCAAGACTGGTGCGTACAAATGTTATGAGAGAAGAGCACCTATGGTACTCGCAATTATTGATGCCAAAGCCTATAGTGACATTTTTTGGCAATGTCGCTCCGAGTTTTAGGTATTTTTTTTTCTTTTGAATTATGTATGGTATTATTATTTTTTATGTATGTATAACAATGTATCACTTCATGCAATATGTAGAATATCTTTCTTTTATTTTATTTTATTCTATTAATGGATTGTATTATCTTTGACCAATAAACATTATAATTCTTTCCTTTTCTTCAACTACCGTCTCCGCTATGGAAGTTGCCAATCATCATTGCTATTTTCACTTTTGAAACTGCCTATCGAAATAGTTGGTTCGAAGTGCAGTTAATCCATTCTTTAAGATTTCACAGCATACCGTTCTTCTTTTTTCGACATTCCTCCTCCCTTGAATTTTCTCCAGTATAATTACTTGCAGCAAATGGTACCTCCTCATGATATGTCCCAGGTACAGTAATTTTCGTTTTTTATGGTTATTGATTAGCGACTAAAGAACAGAACATTCCTTAATGATTTATATGACAAAAATTATGGTATATATACAAATTCTATATACAATTTAATTCCAACGGTTCTAAACATGTTAATTTTATATACATTAAATAAGTGTAATAAAAATCGAGGACATTAAATATTTGTTTCGGTATCGCTGATATTATATCAGCGATACCGGAATTATATATCAGTGATATATACTTACGGAGTTTTATAAAGAAGTTTACACAGATGCTTATTATGCATTTTTTATATTCTAGTACATATATTTCCATATTTATGCGATGACGATTTACTAATAATGAACTGGTTTATTTAAAATACCTGACCTATGATTTTTATGCGTCAGCAGCATACTGAACTAATTTAATAAATACCTAAGTTGGATATGTGAATTATTTGATTGCTGAAATATAATAAGTAACATATACAGTACGTTAACTTATAAAATATGAATTACACTATTTTATTTAGATTAAAATGATGTTGTTTAATCTGTGATTAAACAATGTGCCAACTCTCAACAAGGGAAGTTGCCTGTCTTCATCATGACGAGGTCGCCTTGATGATTCTCGGCTTAGGTTTGATTGGCGTATAGTCGACGTCTTGATATACCTAAATAAATAGATCAAACAATTACTATAATTTCTTTTTTCTTTTTCATCCTTGTTACCACTTCTATGTTTGTTATCTTGTCAAACCATGATATTTTTATGTAAAAATTCTAAGGGATAACATTGTATAAACGGCTGTCGATGTTTTAAAATCTCGACAATGGAGCAGCTTTGTTTACTTAGTGTTCAATAACTTCAATACTATACGTACGAATATATCAGCCGTAAACTCTTTTTTTATATTAAATGCAACAACTCTTGGTTGCTACAGAAAAGAACCGATTAGTGAATAGGTGAAACAGGTGGAAAGCGCAGATGAAATGTTCGAAGTGTTCACCTTCAGCGTGGAGACATACGTGAATAATTGTCACGAATCCGATGGAAGGGTGCCTTTAATTTCTAATACGCTGTACATTGAGCGAATGTGTTTTTTTTTTGTTACGAGAAGTAGAAAATATTAATATAAATTCATAATGTATAAAAAATATGGCTATGGAATTTATACGCTGCAATGTTTATACATATTTATAAAAATTTTTGAAGAGATAAAATTGTTTAGACCGCTTTGTATGCTAAGTGTTCGAAAAAAATCGACTGTTAACAATTTAAAGCGAGATCGACAATAACAATATTTCCTTTCTTGTTATTGTCCGTCAGCTTGAAAATATCGTCTCTGATAGTATTTATGATATACGTACAGTGGCGTGACAAACATTTTTTAAACGTCTCGCGTTTATGAGAGGGAATTTTGGGAAAATATTTTGGATTCTATATAATTACTTCTTTCCATTTTTCATACGTTGTCTTTTTATTTCATGGACATCCGGTATAGATCTTGATTTATGTCCAGACAACGTTGTGTAAGAACATTTTGCAAAAAATGCATCTCTCGTTCTGAGACCATTCTTATTATTATTATATTATATTAACAATGTAGTTAAATAACAATGTAATTGTTAAATATCGCACAGTGTTATGAATAATGAAATGTGGCGAAATGTAGTAAATTGACATTTCTTTGTAAAATAAAACGAAATTTTAAGAACGTTTACTATTCCTTGCTAGTGTCTTTCAATTTAAAACCATTAAACGTGGTAATGTATATGCTAATAATTTATTAAGTCTGGTTGTAAAGCTGTGCTATCATTGAACTTTATAAGGAAGTGCTTATTGTACTGCTTTGATAAATTGTATGTTTAGAGGAGTTAACAAAAGAAAAGCTTTACGAAGACTGTCACCAATTATCGATTTTTCATTAGTCGGTACCCTGCGGATAACACGTTCCTTTAATACGGTGTGTATTTCTTTATTGGTTATTTCCTGCTATCTATACCTGAATAAATTGATTCTTGTGATATAAGTGAGGAAATGTTATATTAGAGTTCTTTAAGTATAATACATAACTGGTAAAAGGAATTCAGGAAATTGTGTGCCAGGATATCCATGATATTTAATTAGGTATTAATATCAAATTAAAACAACCCATATAAAGCAATTAGAAGAATTAATGTTCTTTCGTTTTAATAATATGGAGAGACAATTAATGAAAAAAATTACATGCAGTTTTAATTTCTTGAATTTTGATTCCATCTAAAATGTTGAATACTCACAGAAATAGATATTACTTCATTTCATTAATACGTTCAACGAACAAAGATTTATATTTTGAATAAGCTTAAATTTTTCGGTTACAATATTTTCTCGTGCATTTAAACGTAATTTTATTCTTTTTAAGCTCTGATTGTATTTAAGTTTACATTAACATATATTAACTGTTTTACGTCATTACGACGGACAATATAGATAGTCTACAACATCTGTAAGTACATCACGCAGTTATAATGCACTATTGATCTGGCTAGCACGCACATCTGCTTTAATCGAGAACTGCGACGTTTTTTGTTGGACATTTACAGTTAAATTTCTGTTTTCATGGGCGTAGATGGAAGCGTGTGGAGTTTTAATAATTTAGTCTATTTAGATTGTATTTCGTAAGGTAAATAAAGTGCTGTGAGTTAGTTTCTTGTTTTCATAGTTTTAACTGTTAATTACATCGTAATTTTTGTGATCTGTGTGTTCTCTGTGACTGATAGATCCTGTTTAATATCGTTTGATTGAATCTACTTCTCCCAATTATTTAGACGTAAGTGTGCATTGAATTTCGTTCAGTTTCAATAACTCACGCATACATTTTTAGTTTTCATTTATTTAGATCTAGAGTTTAAGTTACTTTTTCAGATAGGATATGGAAGAACGTCGAGAACGGCATCGTAGAACTATGGCGAGTTGGATTGACGGTCATACTGATTGTATGTTCATTATCAGTGATTCCGAAATTTATTGCAAAATCTGTAAAATATAGTTAAAAAATTCCATGAAATCGCACGTACAACGTCACTTAGCATCGCAAACACATGCACAGAAATTGGAACCGTTGGAGTCTGACAATTTTAACGAAGTACTCTGTGAAACTCTTATGGCGGCTAATATTCCATTAAAGAAACTTTACAATCCCACTTTAAAAATATTTCTACAAAAATATACTGGTCGAAATGTTCCTGATGAATCAACCTTACGCAAACATTATATTCCTAAGTGCTACACGAAAGCAGTAGAACGCATTAGAAGCCATCTTTCAAATCAGTACCTCTGGATAAGTGCCGACGAAACTGTCAATATATTAGGACGCTGTGTGGTAAATGTTGTAGCTGGTGTACTACATCCAACTATTCCATATAACGCATATGTAATAGCAACAAAAGTTTATAAATACAGTTGATACGGAAACAGTTGCTAAAGTCATTAACGAGAATATTCGGAAAATACTACATTCGGACGACAGATACTAAGAAAAAGTACTTTTATTTGTATGTGACAGTGCTGCATATATGTTAAAAACAGGCAGACTGTTAAAGGAGAACAAATTTTACAGAAGAGAACCTTGAGAAAGTATTGCTATTAAATATTAAAACTCCTTCACTCAACTTGAACTACAAAATGAACAAATAAAAATATATTTCGTATTTTGTAGCCGTATATATATATATACAGGGTGTTTAAAAAAGATGCGGCAATATTAAAGGGGGTGATTGTCCAGGTCATTTTATACAAAAAGTTCCTATAAACATAGGTCCGCATACGCTTCGTTACCGATCTACAGCGTGTTGAAGTTTAATTTTAAAAAACAGTAAAAACTTGATTTTTCCAAGGCGGCTTGAGACATCATAATGAAATTTGAGGCGTGTTAATAGCTGTGGGAGACACATACTTTGCAATACAACACAATGTTTCAGTCGTACCTGTGGCGCGCGTATTGGCACGTCACAGGCTATTTTTCAAGAAAAAATAGGACGCCTCTGATTTCTCTAAAAATACTAATATACTTTTATTTATTGTTCAATTATGAAGAAAAAAGCTCTCTTAACTTTTTATCGTACGACTTACAGTTTTTTAGTAAAAAAAAACATTTTACTGCATGTCCATTTATTACAGAAAAAAAAATAAAAAAGCAAGGTTTTATTCAAGGGCAAAAACAAATATTTTACCAAACCACAGTCCTGTTTTATTCACTGACATATTGAATGACATATTGAATGATTCTCGTGATTAATAATTTTGTATGTGTCGAATTTGTTGAAGTTCCTTATCATGAATCGCTATACGAATGCCGAGATGACCGACATGCACTACATTTATGGGCGTGCTGATGGCAATGCATTAGAAGCTAGGCGGTTGTATACTGAAAGATTTCCTGGCCGTATTGTTCCTGATAGAAAAACTTTCGAAAGTATTCATCGGCGTCTTTATGAAACAGGCACATTAAGACGAAATGAAGGAGCAGGAAGGCCAAGGACAGCAAGAACGGTAGAGCTGGAAGAGGATGTGCTAGACATGATTGAAGAAGATCGAGGTACTTCTACTCGAAAAATTGCTGACGCTTTGGATGTAAGTAATGGGACTATTTGGCACATTCTGAAGGAAAATTTGTTATATCCATTCCATATACAACGCGTTCAAGCACTTCTTCCTGCTGATTTTCCTCTTCGCATTGCATTCTGTCAATGGCTTTTGCACAAAATGGTTCAAATCCCTCAACTCCTGATGTTGATTCTGTTCACCGATGAAGCGAATTTTTCAAGAAATGCAATACGGAAACACGCTCCCTGGATTTCTGGAGGACGTACCATTAGCAATTAGAGATGCAATGTGGTATATGCACGATGGCGCACCAGCCCACTCTAGTCAAGTAGCTCGTGATTTCTTAACACAAGCATACGGAAATCGCTGGTTAGGCCGAGGTGGACCTCACTCATGGCCTGCACGATGCCCGGACTTAAATCCGCTGGATTTTTTCATGTGGGGCTATTTGAAGTCCTTGGTGTACGCTACTCCATTGGAAAACGTAGAAGACTTAAGAAACCGAATCATTGCTGGGTGCAACTCAATTAAAACCAATCCTGGTGTTTTTCAGAGAGTTCGCCAGTCAATGAGGAGAAGATTGGATTCTTACACCCGAGCTAGAGGTGGTCACTTTACACAGTTTTTGTAATTTTTGGTTGATAAAATTGTTGGATTGGTAAAATATTTGTTTTTGCCCTTGAATAAAACCTTGTTCTTTAATATTTTTTTCTGTAATAAATGGACATGCACTAAAATGTTTTTTTTAACTAAAAAACGGTACGTCGTACGATAAAAAGTTAAGAGAGCTTTTTTCTTCATAATTGAACAATAAATAAAAGCATATTTGTATTTTTAGAGAAATCAGAGGCGTCCAATTTTTTCTTGAAAAATAGCCTGTGACGTGCCAATACGCGCGCCACAGGTACGACTGAAACATTGTGTTTTATTGCAAAGTATGTGTCTCCCACAGCTATTAACACGCCTAAAATTTCATTATGATATCTCAAGCCGCTTTGGAAAAATCAAGTTTTTACTGTTTCTTAAAATTCAACTTCAACACGCTGTAGATCGGTAACGAAGCGTATGCGGACCTATGTTTATAGGAACTTTTTGTATAAAATGATCTGGGCAATCATTCCCTTTAATATTGCCGCATCTTTTTTAAACACACTGTATACCTGTTTTATTATTATAAGTATAGTTATTTAAATAAAATTAAAAACTCTAAAAATACAAATCCTCAGTAGTACGCTCGCGGGCGATGAGTCATCAACCTCTCGTGTCCGGTCTCTAGTGATAACTAATATTTCCATAACGATGGAAGATTGTTACAAATAAAAATGAAAAAGCCGCGTTTTGTTTGTCTGTGTTTTAATCGATTATTAGTTTTAAAATGGATACAAATGAGATATTGCTAGATATTCTGGATGAAGCTGATCGCGTGTAGAAAAATTTGATGCCACATAAGTCACAAAATCAATATGAATAAATTTGAATTATTCCTGTCAACAGCTAATGTATAACTTAACATATTAATATATAATTTAATGTACATATTAAAGTAATACAGACCTTAAATCGCTGACTAACTAAATATCCTATATATAATCTTTAATTTAATAATCTTTATATATGTATATATATATACATATACCGGGTTTTTCTTTTATCATTACACATAGGGATAAATGTATGGTGGTGACATAGTAGGCAAACAATTATACACCAGTAATATTTCTCACATAGTCAAATATTTGTGTTTTTCATTCATACTTAAATCTTAAATTAAATACATTTTATTGAAAAATACATAATTTATTTAAAACTGTTAATTATCCCAATAGGCGTATAGCTTGTGCGAAGACAATTTTAAATATTTTTAGCAAATTCAAAGAAGATGGTTGTTTTCTCAATTCCCACAAAAAGAATAAATTGAAACCAATCACGTGATAACAGAACACATGAAGCTGAATATCCTGTGTTATGTAGGATTGCTTTTAGATGTAGCCAGGCCATTTTGGAGTATCGTATAGTTCGGTGTTTAAAACGCTGAAAGAATTAAAATATAAGCCATACAAGATATCAAACCATCAAGAACTTTTCGAGGAAGATAAAGTAAGACGAACTGATTTTTGTGATATAACATTTAATTTGTTAAATGAAAACGAAATTTTAAATAAAATAATTTTTACTAATGTAACAAACAGTTCCATAATAGATTTAAAGAGTTTCATGTACATTCTGTATGGCAATCTAAATAATTTCCCTTTGAATGTTTAAACAATCATATCTTTAATAGTTAGAAAGCATGGTAAGATGAAACCAATTGAGATATTTCCTTAGCTAATAGGAAAAGTTTGGATGTAATTTTACTAAAATAAATACTTATTTTCTAATATTTTTAAAATTTTTATTTAGGAACATTATCATATTAACATTTTTCGATTTTAGTCTTGCACACCTTTGTTCTATTATTAAACGAGCTGTACTATACACTCGCATTTTCTGCTAAATTTGCTGGAATACAGAAGTATTTCCTAGCGCATTTTTTTAAGGGTTATCACTCCACTCCTGTTACCTAAAAGAAAATCCAAATAAAAAATGCAATTACCCTTTTTTTCTAAACTTACCTTCCAATATAAAAGAGGATTGAATTTGACCTTTCGAGGCATTGCCTTTTAGTTGTTACATATTACATTGACTGTAATTAATTTTACTTTCTCTTGTTCTCTCTTGCAAAAATCCAAATAATGAAAGTGATTTTTGGTGTTGACTAATGTCTGTTTGGATTACATGTGTGGTGTTTTTTAAGTACAAAATATCGACCACCGGTTATTTCTCATTAATTTTCATAAAAAAAAGCAAGTAGATGTTTTATTTTCGTTTAATATAATTTTTTATTGCAATTTTTAGTTATGAATAAAGACGGCAGACTATGTGCCCACACTGTCAAATTGAATAATATTTAATAATATAATTTAACAGTGTATTAGATAAAAATGTAGATTTTACAAAATTAGGGCAACTTTTTACCAATACTGAAGATCCATTGTACAGATACAAAGAGCACTTTAACTATGCAAATATAACATCTCTCAACGTCGAACAATCCTTTTCAGTATATAAACATATATATACGTCGCTACGTACGAACCTTTCCGAGACTAATACAGAAACATATATTATGGTGCAGTTTTTTCATAGCGCACATCCGCATTTTTTTGCAACAATGTAAACATGTTGGGTAAGTTATTTATGTTTTTTCTTAACGTTTGTATAGGGATTCGATATATTTATTTAAAAAAAATTTAACCGTGTATTATTAAATTTGACAGTGTGGGCACATAGTCTGCCGTCTTTAGTTATGAAAAGCTTAACTTTTTTAGGAGTATGCGGAAAAAATACTCAAAGTGTCTAGTAAAAGGTAAAAAAGTTCAGAGAATATACTAGTCGCCTTGCCAAAGGATGTTGCACAAGGTTTCTTGAATAGGCTTTAATTATAATAGGATATGTTACAGAAAAGCCAGAGGTCACTGTAGAAAGGTGCCGTATAAACTATATTTCAAATCTAACCCAAGGTAAATATTTTTTATAAGCAGTATATTATTTTTAACCTTTGCGTTTGTTAAATATATTGTAGATATAATTAATATATTTTTAATACTCCACTAATTATTTTTACATGAAGTCAATTACAAATAAATAAATTTTACGTTTCAAGAACAAATTAAAATTTTAGTGTTCGAATAGTTATTTTTTAGATTTTATAGTTATCTATTAAAGCAAAAACATTTTTAATAATATAAAAATATTATTAAAAATCGGGTTTGGAGAAGACAATATAAGTTAATATTTTTTATTTAAAATTAAAATACTTACCGGCTTAATAACCGCACATTGTCCTTTAAGGAAGCATCTGTACAGCATGGGCTTGGTTAGCAAGTCCTGGTGTAGAAAAATTAAAAATGTATGCCTAAGTTAGTGAAACTTAACGAAATTCACTGGACTTTTACGCCAAAATAATTGGAAGAAGTAGTTTCGATGAAACGATTTTAAATAGGATCTATTATAAAAATTATGAAGTATGTAATTAAACGTTAAAACAATGAAAAAAAAAAAACCAACTCACCGTACTTTATTTATCTTACGAAATATAAACTAATAAATAAAACAAATTATAAAAACCCTTCCCGTTATATCTGCACCCATGAAGAAAGGAATTTAAGTGTAATATTGAAGTTCTTGCGTTACAATTCAACGGCAAAAAACAAATGCGCGGTTAACCGAATGAATAGTGCTATTCAATAACTGCGTGTTGTACTTAGCGATGTTATAGACTATTTATATGGTCTATCGTAATTTCGATCTCTCGTGTCTGGTCCCTAAGTTATGTAGATAGAAAACATTTAGAGAATAGCATATACGTCATCATAAAACTGCGTGAACAGAAAGTGCCAGAGGCGTAGATGATTTCGAGGGCAGAGGTATTAGAAACTTTATAATTGTGAAAACTAGGTTTCTTCATAAAACTACAATAGTGATATGAATGCATTTATAGCGCTAAAAACAAACAGAACTCTATGAACGGAGACAAGGGACCGATCGCCTACAGCTGTCTATTTTCATTCTTAGAAAAGGAGGTAAAAAGGTCGTAGACGGTTCAAAAAGAATATAAACACAATGTGGGTGCCGTTTCCTTAAGAGAGGTAATTTTGTCGTACTGTTCAGTCGATATATTTGAATTTTTAAGTCAGTGAATACGTGGACGCCCTGTAAGTTGTTGCGTGATCAGTTGTGCTAGCTTTACTGTGCCCCATGTGCGACACCTTGATTAGTGGTTTTACTTATTGATGATGACAACTTAGTTGTCGAAATCGTATTTAGGATACGATTAATAATTGTGGTAAGGGGTTATATACCTATTTTAAGTTTTTACTTAACCACAGTCTCCAAAGAAAGGCTTTTTATCGTTATAACTATCTTCTTTATTATCAGTTTCTTCTGTATTAACTGTAAAAACTAGATTATCTGTTAAATCATCTAAGAAATGCTCTGTTTGTAAATAATTTTCAACAACTTTATCTACGTGGCTACAAATAGATGCCCATTCTTCTGCCTTTGCAGATGCGAATTTTTCTCTGGCCAAGTTTTCGACGACTGCTAACTTGAAAGTAACATTTCTGGTTCCAACCCAATTCTTTACAATCGCTCATATCTTTTCGATTGGATTTATCTCCGGGTAATAAGGAGCCAACCTCAATACATTCTGTTTATGGACCCATAATAGTGTATCCAGTTTATATTTTGGATTTTACATTTGTATTTTCCTTTATTAATTGAAGTGGATGAAGAGGTTAAGTAACATTTTCGTAAAAATCTACTTTTTGTTGTGGATGATGGTGTTATGTGCATATCTAACTATACTTAACAGTTCTTGACTCCAATATCAATATTTAAAGAGATATTGTTACGCTTAGCATATAGAATATTTTAATGTATTTTTAAATCCTATTTCTTCTTTAAAATATCTCGTTTTAAAATATTTAACTTAAACATTTTTCTTGTATATATTCGTGTACAAAGAGAAAGTTTTTCTATTGTTATATTCTTGACCGAGACCCTTAGTTTACTACCTGACTCAACAACGTTACGTGGAATTTCTTTCTAGTTTCATTTCGTTTTAGATTGTTTAATTCAATTATACATCTTCTTCTATATATGGTGTTTCATATTATTAGGAAGCTTATTTCACAAGGGTTATTTCAATAATATTTATGCCATCGGTAAAACACATCTTCAGGTCCCGCTTCTTAATTAATTAGAATTCAAGATATCGACCCCTCTCTTCGACAGATCATAAAACAGACCGTTTTTTAGACCTTTTCTATAGACACAATCATCTTCTCGTTACAACTCTCGTAAGATCCACATCTAACGCGCGGTACTGTTCATGTGCTAGCCGCGATGCACGTGCCCCCTGCATCTCACCGCAATTAAAAGGTAATCCTGTATTGTTCAATATATACTATTCTTTTAAGCGAATCCATATTAATTCAACTAATTAATTTCTTGTTCCTCCGGCCAAACATCGCTCTGCATATCTGTGCAGGTATACGACGCACCACGTGGCCGCCCATCGCCGCATATCAAAGGTAACTCTGTATTGTTCGATCAGAGATTATTTATATTAATCGTATTCAATTAACTCTTAATTTACTGCTCAATTAAACGTTCGTTTCAGAGTATTTTTTGTGTTAATTTTCAGTTACTTAATTACCGCTCCTCGTGTACATATTACTTTGTTTAATTACTTTTAAATATATCAATTTCAATTTCTTCTTATGTAAATATAAATACAAACTTTATGGACAACATGTGTTTTATTTATTTAGTAAGTAAGTTGTAGAATATTTATTTTAATTAACCATCATCACACACGTCCTGGACCTTTGAAGGAACTTCGCCAGCAACATCTAATTATTTTATTACCAAATAATTTCATTATTATTAGCGCGGCATATCCAGTCCCGATCACCAGCACCAAGCCGCCGCTTGTAATAATATGAAGTGTTAAGAAGGGGTTATGTTACAATAACAGTGAAGATTGCTATAGAAGAAAGTGCTATGTGCCCATAGGCCCTTCTTCCATCTGAAAACACTGTGGCTGTACTATGTTGTAGTAAGTCATGCGACATGATGCTTAAACATAATCTTTATATTTCATAATATTTTGTGTTCGTTGAGTGCCGGTTTGTTATTTCGTGTCTTGTAGTTGGATCTTTTGCAATTCAAGATAAAATGTTATCACGGGGAAAGTTAATGGTTCAAAAAGTTAAGTTTTTTCAAAACACCAATAATTGAACTAAGCGAACTTCATATAAATAATACTTTCTACATTAGCCAATATTAATTTAATTAAAGTGTAGACTACAATGCAGTTGCAAATTTGACGAAAAGACACGAAAACTTATATTTAATGACTTTTACAACCTTGATGTGAATGGGAAAAGGCCCTATTATTTAGAATTATTGCACCTATGTCTGTTAAATGTGATCGAAAAAATGCCATACAGCATAAATCGTCTTCATACAGATATTCGATGGTGTTGAATAATCATCAAGTTTTTGTTTGTAAGAAAGCATTGTGTATCTTGTACCAAATTAGCTATAAAAACGTAGATATTATTGTTAAAACTGTCAGTTAAAACTGGAAGTCAGTTCCCACTACAGACAAACGAGGTGTTTTCTTGAATAGACCCCATAGAATGAGCGATGCAGTGGAGCAACTTATTATCAATCATATTAATATATTTACAACGGAAGAATCCCATACCCTACAATCCCATACCCTACAATACCCTACAATACATACATACATACATACATACAATACATACAATACATACAATACATACAATACATACAATACATACATACAATACATACAATACATACATACCCTACAATACCCTACAAGTGGTACTTGGCTCCAAATCTTACCTTGTCACTAATGTACAGATTGTATATTGAAGTGTGCAAAGTACAGAATTTGCCAAGAAACTATTTTATTGCAAAGCCATCATACGCAAGAGTTTTCTCTACCAAATTTAATTTATCTTCTACACATCCAAGAAGTGATACCTGTAGCACGTGCAACTCTGGGCAGTCTAATGCAGAACACAAATACAATGTATATCTAGGCTTTCAGTCAATGTCTAGAGACCGTGAACGAGCCATGAAAGACGAGAATGTTTGCTATATTATAACAGTTGAAATGCAACAAACCATATCCCTGCCCAAACTTACCACATCAAAAGCATTTTACCTGAGATAACTATGGTTTTATAACTTGGGTATCCATGTAATAACTAGTAAAGGCCATAAGTCGGTAATGCAGAAATGGACTGAAGATGTTGCCGGTAGAGGTAGTACGGAGGTTGCAAGCTGCTTGTACAATTTTGTGTACACCTGCAACGAAGTAAAGCCAATGAACCATCTTATTGTGTGGTCTGATTCGTGTTCAGGTCAAAATAAGAATTTTCAAATGATTATCCTATACCAATTATTGATATTAAAAGGTGTTTTTGGAGTGATAGATCACAAATTTCCTGAGGTGGCACATACCTATTTAGACTCTGATCGAGATTTTGGGCGAATTGAAAAAGTTCTGAGAAAGCACAGTACTATTTATACTCCTTATCAATACAGGCAAATTATTAAAACAGCTATTACTAAAAAGTCGGTCGTTAACGATATGACAATGTAGTTTCGTGATGTTAGCAGCTTGTCAAGTAAACTAGGACTAGTACATGAAAAGAAAAACACATTAAACGAAAAAGTTCCGTTTAGGGATGGCATTAGATGAATTCGGGTTGAAGAGTTTGGAAGTTACTTATACAAGGAATGATACGCCCTTCAAGAAAGTTTCACTGTTCAAAAACTCGCCTCATAAAGATTATGTATCTCCTACAGATATTGACTTCCCTAGAATCCTTCACAAAATGGTAAATATATCAGACAAAAAGATTGCCAACATTCGTGAACAGTTACCGTTCATTCTAGAAAAGCACAGAGGCTTTTATGAAATTATTATTGGCCCAGAAGTGGAAAATCCTATCTATTATTACTGGAAGACTATGTGAAAGAAGGGGTTATGCACGTTTAAATAAGAAAATTAATGAAAAAGTCTTATGAAAACTCGAATATTCAACTTTCATATCCCCTGTTTATTACTCAAGCGAACTGCATTTTAAAATAATCGTCCAAAAACAAATGCCGGCTTCATCCACTTGCCCCTTCAATTCATATAACTCTGGCTTTGTCCAATTCACATCAAACGCTATATTTCTTGCTACAAATCACTCCCACAAGCATTTCTGCCTTTTTGGAGGATGCTGTTAGATTACGTTCGAATTTGATATTGTGATATAATGCGCTATCAATTACCAGTACACTTCTTAGCGGAAGATTAGGCAGTAACTGTTTATTGACCCAAGTGAAAAAGTTCGTTGAATTCATTTCATCATGGTAATCGCCAGATTTTGTACCTCGTTTCGTCCATTGTTTCGTCATCGAAACAATGAAAATAATAGCAACAATAATTTTAACAACTGCGATAAATTAAATTTTGTGTTTTCATTTATCGTTATAAAGCAATGACTGTAATATTTATAAATACCTGATGTAAATATGAGTAAAGCATTTTGAATGAAACCCATTCTTCCATCAGCATAAACCATAATCAAACGATTACCTTTCGAAATTGGTTTCTTCAACCCAAGCAAAGAATTATCTGAACATTTTTTGATTGCGTAGGTGTACTGTGAATGTAGGATTCATCTGTAAATATTATGGGTTTGTTTTCATGTATGTAACTTGGCAATTGTTTTAAATATTTTATAAGTTTTGCACGTATATCATATGATTCCATTAAAATTTTTCTCTTGTCAGCTGTTTTTTGCCATTATTACAAATTAGGGGTTGGCTAGGTATAATAATAATGAAATTATTTGATAGATAAATAATAAAATAATTACGGATGCTGGTGAAGTGTCATCAAAGGTCCAGGACGTGCGTGGTATTGGTTAATTAAAATAAATACACAAAAACTAATAAATAAAATAAAACACAGCGGCGTCCTTAAAATTTGTATTTATATTTACATAATAATAAATCGAAATTCGTATATTTAAATAAAAGAAATTGATGTATGTAAAAGTCATTAAATTAATAATATATACACAAGGGGCGATAAATTAGTAATCGAGAAATTAATATAAAATGTCTGAAATAGAAAGGTGAAACAGTAATAAAACAAAGTACTATATACACGCGGTGCGGTGAATAAGTAGATTAAAATATTAATGCAAAATATCTGAAATAGAATGTTAACTTGCGTAGTAAATTAAGGGTTAATTAATGTATAAAATAACCTCTGTATAGAACAATCCAGAGTTACCTTAGAGTTGGCGATGATGGTCACGTGGTCTGAAGATATACTCGGACAAGTATATGAAGAGCGGTGTTGGCCGATGGGATAAGAAATTAATTAGTTTAAATTAATATGAATTCGCTTAAAAGAATAACATATATAGAACAATACAGAATTACCTTAGAAGCGGAAGAGCCTGGACGGCGTGGTGAGTTCCATTGTGTACTGGAACAGCACGAGGAGTTGTTTACTCACGAAAGGTTCGAAAGCGAAGAAGGACTGATAGTTTGTATCGAAAAGGAAAGGGTCGGTTTATGATCTATCGAAGAGGGGGTCGATATCTCGAATAATAATTAATAAAAAGCGCGACCTGAAGACGTGGTCTGTCGATGTCATACATATTATTAGAGTAACCCTTGTGACATAAGCTTCCTAACGATATCAAACACGACATATAATAGAAGATGTAAATAATATTAATTAAAACAATTTAACAAAATGGAATGTACTAGAAAGAAATTCGATATTCTAAATTCTACATTACGGTTATCGGTTGACGGTCCAGGTAATAAGGGTCGTCGACGGTTAAGGTTATAACAAAAGAAATACTTTCTCTTGGACACGAAAATACAGAAGAAATGTCTTAAGTTAATATCGAGATATTCAAAGAAGAAATATTATTTAAAATTACATAAAAATATTTCACATGCTAAGCGTAACACCATCTAGAAATTAATACAATATTTATTTATTGTTTTACTATCGAAACACTATTGTTTACTTAAATCCCACCATTTTGAGCACCTTCAATAAATTTGTAAGCCCACCCATAAATGGCATGCCGTTCTCTATTATCTTATCATAAATTCCTGTAAAGAAATCTAGATATAATAATTATAATTTATATGGAAATATTTATTCTTACCTTTCAAAGTTAGAAGTCGTTTTTCATGTTGAATGATGTATTGTGCCAATATCTTGTGAACGAAGTGTGGTTTTCGTGCTTCTGCGAGGTCTTGTTTTATTTGGGGTACTAAATGAAACAACTTTTCCGGAATTTACATCCTCAGCTTCTTAAGCAATACTTCTGTATGTCATATCAGAGATTACAACGGCTCTCATTAACCTTCCCTTGTAATTTGTTAAAGCAATTACGGGATGCTTATTTTCTGCTTCTTCCTTCATGAATTCTAAAACGTTGGCAATAATTTTTCTACTTTGGCTATGTATAACTTTGCCTTTTACTCCAACTTTCTTCAATGATGAATCCATCACTGTATAATGAATATCTAATTATTTACTTAAAAATAAAATTTATACTCTTTAAACTTACTGATCGAATAATATAGAAATGTTTTCAAGTGTCTTGATAAAGACAATTATTTAAATAACGATAATTTACTAAATTCAAAGAAGCAACATAAACCCAAATATAACTTAATCGTAATCGGCATGCAACTGTTATACAAACACCCCTAAACTGGATCAGATGGGACATAATGAAGTCGCCCAACCCTAATATGCTTATAGCACATTAAGACGTATGTGCTATTCTCTAAATGTTTTCACTATACCTTTTGAGCATTTATGTGCATTATAAAATAAGTAAATTAGTTTTCCGGTATAATTACGAAAGCCTCACCAAAACCTTAAATATACAATATATTCGGCAACAAATAAAGGACCACTTTGTTATGTGTATTTACATATTTATGATTGTATTGCGATAACACCCTACATCTTAATTTGCCAACACATCATATAATAACAAATATGAGCATGCTTTTCTGAAAATAGTCATACTGTAAGAGATAATTGGCAAATTACGTAAGTAGATGTGTGTTGTAAATAGCAAAATAATACAATACCACACTTCATTAGAACAATATTCGTGCTGTCAATGTTCGTTATAGCTTTTTCGAGAGGTAATAAATACACTTATCTGTTGTGTAACGTACAAAAGATGGTCATCTTATTTCACCATGCCCTGAATAAAGGATATTCCTTTCAAATAGATTGCCACATAACTAACCAACTGCGTGCATATCAATGTGCAATATACAGGTTTTCATGCTACATACTTATAAACTACTAGAATTAATCTGTTTGATTGGTAAACGAGGACGCTTAGTAATTTGAAAATTAGAAACTGGGTTACTTTTTAATTATCTAACGGGATGGTGATTCAATGATATTACAAAGGGTATATTCATAAGCTATTATTTTAATGTAAGTACCTACATATTAGAGTATTGCAAATGTGGAAATTAATTAAAATTCGAACCCGTTGGAATCTGACAATTTTAACGAAGAACTCTGTGAAACTTTTATGGCAGCTAATATTCCATTATTTAAATTGAACAATCCAATTTTGAAGACATTTCTGAAAAAATATACTGGTCGAAATGTTCCTGATGAATCAACTTTACGCAAATATTATGTTTCTAGGTGCTATACGAGAACAGTAGAACGCATTAGAAGCCATCTTTTAAATCAATATATATGGATAAGCGCCGACGAAACGGTGGAAATGTTAGGACGCTGTGTGGTAAATGTTGTAGCTGGTGTACTACATCCAACTATTCCCTATAACTCATATGTAATAGCAACAAGTGTTATAAATAGAGTTGATGCGGAAACAGTTGCTTAAACCATTAAGGAGAATATGCAAAAAATGCTTCATTCGGACGCCACGTACAAAGAAAAAATACTTTTATTTGTCAGTGATAGTGCTGCGTATATGTTAAAAACAGGCAGACTATTGAAGAAAACATATCCTAATATGCTGCATATTACTTGTGTAGCACATGCTCTCCACTGAATCTGTGAATATATCAGAGACACTTTTCCGGAAGTTGATAGACTTGTATCAGCTTTTAAAAAAGTTTTCAGAAAAGCACCATTGAGAGTAGCTCTTTTCAGGAAAAATTTCCATCTCTGTCACTGCCTCCCACTTCAGTAATAACTAGATGGGGAACATGGCTGGAAGCTACTAGTTATTATGCTGAGAATTTCGATAGTCTAAAACATTTCGTAACACTGCTAAAGGAGGATGCTAGAAGTATTGGTGAGTGCAAGGAGCTCACACAAATCCAAAATTTAAAAAATCAGTTGTACTTTCTTCACGAACACTTTCGAAAATTGCCAAAACTAATCACTTATTTTGAAAATCGAAATCTCAAATTAAATGACGGATTAACCACATTAGATGTGGCTGTTAATAATTTGAAAAGTATTCCAAGTGACTTCGGATGTGGCCTTCGGCAAAAGTTTGAAGCAATTCTTAATAGAAATCCAGATTTAATTACATTGCAGCAATTATGTATGGAGACAATTCCACAAAATCTAACGGCTAAATATGAAGAAATAAAAGAATATTTCCAGTATGCACCTATAACCAATTGCGATGTAGAAAGGACGTTTTCTATTTATAAGGATATACTTAATTCAAAGAGAACAAAATTGACAGAAGAAAACCTTGAGAAACTATTGCTAGTCAATATTAATACTCCTTTACTCAACTTGAACGACAAAATGAACAAATAAAAATGTTCCAATTATAGAAATAAAATTAGAAACTTGAAAAATACAACTTTTCAACAAATACATATGTATTTCGTAATTTTATAGATCACCACCCGTTTGTTTTCCAATTATATAAATAAAAATAATTAATAAATATGTATTTCGTAATTTTAGATAGATAGATCACCACCCGTATGTTTTCCAATTATATAAATAAAATTAAAAACTTTATAAATTTAACTTTTCAACAAATAAATATGTATTTCGTAATTTTACCACCACCCTTTCGTTTTCCAATTATATAAATAAAATTAAATATTTTAGAAATACAGCCTTTCGCCAGTACTGCACTCACTGCACTGGGCTTTGCGTCACGTGGTAAGCGTATCCGTTCTCTACTGATTACTACTTTTGCTGCACGAGAACTTTCGGGTTTTCTAACAAAAATATGAAAAACCTTAGTTATGCTAATCTACCCTCTGCTACTCGTCCAGTATCTTATTCGCAACCCTTGCTAGTACCAGGAGCCGTAGGTATTTCGAGTGAAGAATATGATGTTACAGTGGAATAGGGAAATACTTGCTGATTATTGTTGGACATTGATATCAGAAAATGCCGAAGAACAGTATAGAAGAAAACTAAAAAGAAAAACATTTTAAATAGGACGATACCATATAATGTACATACTTGATTAATATTATTTCATTTACTTTTCAATATTCTTTTTTCCCAAAAACTTACTTACTTATTACTATTGTTAGAACTATAGAAGAGCCAAAAATCTTGCTGGACGCTAGGTTACCAACCAACCTAATTCGTAGTAATAAAAAAGAAATTAAACTGATTACCGGGTTAATAACCGGACATTGTCCATTAAGAAAGCATCTGTACAGCATGGGCTTGGTTAGCGAGCCTTGGTGTAGTAACTGGAGGAAACTATGTACTTGTTTTTGAGGAACTGAAAGGACTGAGACAGAAACATTTCAGAAGAGGTCCCTGAGCAGGATAGTGGCTTTTATGAAGGACGCAAGACCAACAGATTGGAATTGAGAGATATATTGGGGGTGGTACAAAAAGCATTGTTGGTCAAGTGCCTGAACATGTTGGTGTTTAATCCAAAATTAGAAGAAGAAGAAGAAGAATTCGTCAATTCTATTCATAAAAATTTTGAATTTACCATGGAACCCGAAGTAAACAATAGTATTAATTTTTTGGATCTAGCTATTAAGAACTGACCAATAAATTAGAGTTTGACAATTACCATAAAGAATACCATACAGACATAACTATAAATAATTCATCAACACATTCCATACGACGAAAATTAGCAGTTGAGTCCATATTTGCTTACATAGATTAATTAATTATTATCCACTATCCAACGAAAACTATGAGAAAGAATCAAATCTATTCAGACAAATGCTACACAGATGCTCTAATTGAAACTTGCTGACATAAAAACTATTTAAAATAACTAACAAAATTCAAAATTTAGATTACATGCACTGGAAAACTTAACGAAGATATTTCAATGTATTCAAAAAAATTAACATAAACACCGTTTTCAAAAGAAATAATAATTTATCCAGATATGAATATATAACAGATATAAATAAGAAATCTGAAGTCTATAAGCTAACGTAGATATATGTTGGTCAAACAGGAAGATCTTAAAAAAGGTATTGCTGAACAATGTCCTTCGTTTAAAAATAAAAACCAAGATTCCACTTTTACCAATCATCTAATAGAATAAAATCACACATTCAATAATGTTTTTAAAATTCTACATTTAGAAAATAAAGCAGAGAATTAAATTCACTGAAATTAATAAGTTAAAACAATCACAAATTTTACTTAATGATCAGTTAAAATTAAAAATAATTCGCCTTTGGCAAATTTATTCGTTTAAAGCAACAGTTTAGAAGATAATAGAAATGCATATTTACTTTATTAAAAAAAAAATAACAGTAAGGGACGACCAGATGGGCGACACATTTTTACTACAATATTTGAGTAATTCTCACATTTTAAAGACATTGTAAAATTATAACCTTTTTGTATTTATGTATACTGATGTTAGTTTGTAACGTGTTCTAGTAAGTATCCGATGAAGCCACTGTGTTGGCGAAACAATTATCGTTTTACGAACAAATACTAATAAAGTGGAGATTTTAACTATTAGTTTTAATTCTATTTTGTTTATAACGTACCTAATCTCAATTCATGCGCAATAAAATACATTTACAACATTTGGAGTTGGCGTAACTCAACAATTTAGGAGAGTCTCTTGTATTATTAGTGATAATTGATGAGTTTTGTGGAGAATGACCAATCGCGTTTCGTTTTTTCTAATTGAAGTGATGAGAACTATATAATTACATTTAAACGGATTTTTTTGAATCGCACGAAAATATATTGCATTATTTGCTATTTCATTTACATCGAAAATACATTGGTAAGATTGAGTGCCAGTTTCACCACTGTATATCGCTAAATTCATAAATATTTTTAAGAACTATTTAAAAATATTTGCGGGCGTCATCAGAAGCAACGGCATATTACGACAGTTAAATTCATAACATTTACGAAATTCTCGTATAACTGTCATTCCCACACTTAATTCACAAAGGTTAAAAAACAAGCTCATACTATTTCCGGACGTTGTAGTTTATAAATCGCTTAATATACATACTAATTCCCGAAAGTTGTCAGTGTATGTTATTCAAATACATACACTTCCGCTCAAAACTATTTGGGCACCCTTATAAAAACATAGTATTAACAGAAACAATTAAAAATATAAACAACAATATATACTCTTAATCGGAGCAGCTGGCTATTAGTTTAGCCAATGTTTCTGGTGCTACTTATGTCAATGCCTCTTGTAGCTTACGTCACATATCAACGGCTTTCGATTGAGTTCTTCCACAGTAGCTCTATTGAATTTAAATCCGGGCTCTGGGGAAGCCATTCTATAACTTTAATTCTTGCATCTTCTACCGGTTGATTTAAATATTGCCGAACAATTTTGGTAAAATGCATAGAGTTATTATCTTGTTGGAAGAGAAAATTTTGACACCAAATTCTGGTTACGTTGACTTCCAAAATATGCTTATATTGCTCCTCTTTTAAAATTCCGGCAATTTTAACAATATCACCGACGAGTCAGTTATCAGAAACAGCACTTTATTCCAGTCTTCTACTATCCAGTGTTGATGTCTACGAGCCCAATTAATCGCCTTCTTTTGTTTTGTCTTCATTCGCTATTCGTCTATGAAGATTGGCCTTCTGTAAGCGGCGTTTTGCAGGAGACACGTTTACTAGATTCAGACGAGTTGTATTTATTTTGACATGAATGTCAAACATTTAAAAGTCAGTCATTTCGATGAAATTTTGGAAAAATTCATCGGGTTATCTTGTTGGAACAGGAAATTTCGACACCAGATTCTGGTTCCGTTGACTTCCAAAATATGCTTATATTGCTTCTTTTTTAAAATTCCGGCGATTTTAACAATATCACCAACGAGTGTACCACCAAAACGTTTCCAAATCATTACCGAACCATCAAGGTGTTTAACAGTAGGCATAACACATTTTTCTGTTACACGTTCACCTACAGATCTTCTCACGAAGACACGTCTTTTTGAACCGAGAATCTCAAATTTAGATTTATCAGAAACAGCAATTTATTCCAGTCTTCTACTATCCAGTGTTGATGTTTACTAGCCCAATTTAATCGCTTTCTTTTGTTTTGTAAACGTAGCAGCGGCTTCTTCATTCGTTATTCGTCCATGAAGACGGGCCTTCTGTAAGCGACGTTTTGAATGAGAAACGTTTACTAGATTCAGACGAGTTGTATTTATTTTGACGTAAATGTCAAAAATTTAAAAGTTAGTCATTTTGATGAAAATGTCACATTTGACAAATCCATAGTCAGTTTTTTTTCAAATATCGCAATTATCAGAATTACAAAAATCTATTATCAAAACTAAATATTAATTTTGAAGTAAAATTTTGTATTTTGATATTCGAAATGATTTTTTGAGATAGATATATTTCAAATTGTAAAGAAGACACGGCATCGGACGGTAGATAAGGACAGTATAAATGAAAAGAAGACAGATGACATGGGGTCGGAAGAAACCATGAATACATTTAAAATATAAAACACTATTAGAAAAAATTATTAAGAAAACGTAAATCAATATAAGAACGAAAGTTTTTAAGTATGGGAGATCATTTAAAAGATACTATAATTTACAAATTTATTTGAAAAAGAATTGACGTCACAGGAGATATATATATATATATATATATATGGTAAACCTAATCAGTAGGCGATTAAAGGTCTGTATATTACTTCAAAATATATGTATTTAAAAAACTCTACATGTTTCGGCTGTATACGCCTTTTTCAAGAGAATACAAAATATGAATGACAGGATATAAATGTCAAGTAATTAAGTTGCTATGGTTTGAATTATTCAAAGATACATTCTAGTAATAATAATAAATCATGCCTTAGTATTCCAAAAAATAGATAACAAGGTGTGAAAATATGTGTTGTTCGCTGCTAGCAATTTGTGTCTCCTTCTGGGTATGAACTTGTGTGTTGGTTGTTGCTGGCAGCTTGCGTCTCTCTATGGGTGTGTGGTTTTGTTTGAGAGCGTAAGTGTAGGGTTTTGTATGTCGGTGCGTTCGTGCGTGTGTTTAGTGATCGGTCGCATGAATTTAGAGAGGTTGGATAACCAGCCGTTGCGTAGGGCCGCCAACCCTTTCCCGACAACTTCTTTACAATTCCGTGCAGTACTTCGACGGTCTGACCCCCGCCCCAACGAGGCAAGGCGCAGACAGGCGAAGCGCACCCTGCACGGGGTTGCTCATCGCAACTAAGGGAACACTCTTAGTGGCTACCTCGGTCGACGATGGTCACACTTATGCCATCGTAAAGAAGTTGTCGGGAAAGGGTTGGCGGCCCTACGCAACGGCTGGTTATCCGACCTCTCTAAATTCATGCGACCGATCACTAAACACACGCACGAACGCACCGACATACAAAACCCTACACTTACGCTCTCAAACAAAACCACACACCCATAGAGAGACGCAAGCTGCCAGCAACAACCAACACACAAGTTCATACCCAGAAGGAGACACAAATTGCTAGCAGCGAACAACACATATTTTCACACCTTGTTATCTATTTTTTGGAATACTAAGGCATGATTTATTATTATTACTAGAATGTATCTTTGAATAATTCAAACCATAGCAACTTAATTACTTGACATTTATATCCTGTCATTCATATTTTGTATTCTCTTGAAAAAGGCGTATACAGCCGAAACATGTAGAGTTTTTTAAATACATATATTTTGAAGTAATATACAGACCTTTAATCGCCTACTGATTAGGTTTACCATATCATACCAAGGTCACGAAGTTATTATATATATATATATATATATATATATATATATATATATATATCGATGTCTACATATCCCGGATGGATACGACTTTCACACATTTTTTCATTTTCCCGGACAACCTGGACGGTTGACGCCGTGACACGTTGCAGCTACATTCTTAGACAAAGGTGATTTTGTCATGTGTAGAAATTGATGCAACGAATTAAAGCGGCAATGGCATGTATGTGAGAATTCAATAATTATGAGTTCTCATTAGCATTACGTTTATCATCATAAGTATATACACGCAGTATGGAAATGAAAGTCGTATCTATTTCTGGGTAATTTGTATTGACGATTAGTAATAACAATGAAACATCGATGTCTACATATCCCGGATGGATACGACTTTCACACATTTTTTCATTTTCCCGGACAACCTGGACGGTTGACGCCGTGACACGTTGCAGCTACATTCTTAGACAAAGGTGATTTTGTCATGTGTAGAAATTGATGCAACGAATTAAAGCGGCAATGGCATGTATGTGAGAATTCAATAATTATGAGTTCTCATTAGCATTACGTTTATCATCATAAGTATATACACGCAGTATGGAAATGAAAGTCGTATCTATTTCTGGGTAATTTGTATTGACGATTAGTAATAACAATGAAACATCGATGTCTACATATCCCGGATGGATACGACTTTCACACATTTTTTCATTTTCCCGGACAACCTGGACGGTTGACGCCGTGACACGTTGCAGCTACATTCTCAGACAAAGGTGATTTTGTCATGTGTAGAAATTGATGCAACGAATTAAAGCGGCAATGGCATGTATGTGAGAATTCAATAATTATGAGTTCTCATTAGCATTACGTTTATCATCATAAGTATATACACGCAGTATGGAAATGAAAGTCGTATCTATTTCTGGGTAATTTGTATTGACGATTAGTAATAACAATGAAACATCGATGTCTACATATCCCGGATGGATACGACTTTCACACATTTTTTCATTTTCCCGGACAACCTGGACGGTTGACGCCGTGACACGTTGCAGCTACATTCTTAGACAAAGGTGATTTTGTCATGTGTAGAAATTGATGCAATAAATTAAAGCGGCAATGGCATGTATGTGAGAATTCAATAATTATGAGTTTTCATTAGCATTACGTTTATCATCATAAGTATATACACGCAGTATGGAAATGAAAGTCGTATCTATTTCTGGGTAATTTGTATTGACGATTAGTAATAACTATGAAACATCGATGTCTACATGTCCCGGATGGATACGACTTTCACACATTTTTTCATTTTCCCGGACAACCTGGACGGTTGACGCCGTGACACGTTGCAGCTACATTCTTAGACAAAGGTGATTTTGTCATGTGTAGAAATTGATGCAACGAATTAAAGCGGCAATGGCATGTATGTGAGAATTCAATAATTATGAGTTCTCATTAGCATTACGTTTATCATATATATATATAGAAAATTTTCTCAAGAAGAAGGGTTGCTTATCGAAATATCGTTTATAAGCGGTGGTCTAAAATAAAATTTTGCTTTATAAATTTTATTGAATTTAATTAATCTTTAGAATTTCTATATTTTTAATGTAAGAAAATTACTTTACTTTGTTGAATATAATAATAAATTAAATAGGTCAGTAATGTAATAAAGACATTCAAGATTTTGAATGTCTCTAAAATAAATTTATAAGATTTTTGTTTCTATGTGGACATTTATTTGATAGTGTAAAATTCCAATTTCTGCTTTAAAACAGAAAATATAACACAGCTATCTTTAAACTTGTAAGTAGCGAAAAAAAATCTCACGAACATTTAAGGATATCTGGGTATTGAACTCGCAATTTTAAACTCTCGTAAAATATTTGAGATATTAATTAAAATATATCGTGTGTTATTGACTATTTTATGTAGCAGGGTAAAGTCTCGCCACGTAAATATGAAATAACACATTTTTCTTTTGTATTATTATTAATCTTTTAAATCGACAAACTTTACAAATTTATAAAATTTTATATAAAAACACTGTGTCATGCTTTAGCATCTTATAGGGTATAAAACTCACTGGTCTAAAGAAATACACAGGTGTATTTTGAAAGATTAATATTGCAATCTAACAAGATCTTCAAAGTTATATTTGGACATATAAATGTGAATATTCTCTGACTAGATATAAGATTAGATATACTAGACTAGATATAAGATATAAGATTAAGATTCATAATATGTTTTATTAATAATTGATGACATTTAACACATAAGAATTAAAGTATAATTTGACAAAGTGTGAATAATAAATGTATTAAACTTAACATGCTATCGTATTATTCCAATAGATGCTAGGCCTAGTTGCAAGGACCTTTTTTTGTAAAACAAAAACTCGAGAGCAATTTTAAGATTCTAAAATAAAAATATGTCTGTATGATGATTCATGTCTAATAATTAACGATTAATTTTTAATATATTTTTAAAATCAAAGTACACAGTAGTGCTGGGCGATGTCGTTCCTTTTGTGGATTCGTTCATTCCGGGTCCGTACTAGGATCGGAACGGGTCCGCTGGATTCGGTCCATCTGGACCGACATCGGTATTGATATGAGAGCGTGGACCCGTGTATCGTAGAACCAATGGATCGTGTACCGTACCGTCAAGCCATATATGTAGGTTGAAAGGTTCGGACTGAATCTTTAGAACGGAGAACTATCAAATCTATCAATACGTGAAGCTATGTAAATGTAATTAATATTTGCATAGTGCAATAATTATATCAATTATACTTACGTTGTTTTTCGTTATTACTTGTACAGAAATAGTAAATTATTACTGATTGCCAGTAGTTAAAAATTAATTTATTTACACTTATTTAAAAATAAAACAATAACAACTTTTGCTTTTACTAATCAAATTTATTATTTTATTTTTGAAAGGGTACAGATATAGTGAAAAATAAATATAACGAAATATAAAAAAAAATATAATTACAAACATAAACAAATTTAAGTGTTTCAATAACCAACAAATTAAACTACTTGCCTACTTATTACGTAATTTTTTATAGATTTTATCTTTTATACCAGCATTTAATATACTTACTAAATTTATAAAAAAATATTAGTTGCTAAAAATTTTGTAAAAATTTTAAGTTATAATTTAAAAAGACAATTTTCTCTACTTTTGATGGAGACAAGCTACTGCGTCTGTCTGTTAATATTTGACCCGTTTTTGAAAAAATACGTTCGCAAGGAACAGAAGTAGCTGGAATGCAAAAACGACCTTTCATGATCGAATACAAATGTTTATAGACATATCTTCTATCTTCCCACCATCTGAGAGGATCTTGGTTTATGGTCAGTAAAGGTTCTTGAACATATTTTTCTACTTCAATCGTGGCTTCAATAGTGGGATTGAAAGCAGTTTCAATTTTCATAATCTCTTTGTCAAAATTATTCCAAATGTCTTCCTCTCCACTTTTTAGTACGTCCTTTTCGATTATTTCACACTGTGTTGTTATATTTCCTTCTTTTTTTTCGTAATTAATGAGACTACCTCTTGCAGAATTTTGTTATACGTCTTTTTATAACTACTTTCTTCATTGAAACCATATTTCTTGAAAGGCGGATCTAAAAATGTTGAATCACTGTATATAGGATGTTCTTCTATATTTTGAAATCTTATACGAAGTTCCGATAGTATAACTTCACATAATGCATTCAATGTTTGCATTGCATCTACTCCAAGAGATTCTTTTCCTAAATCGGGTTTTACGTTATTAACGTAGGTCACTAACATTTTATTATATAACAAGATTTTTGTAATTGATACACTTGTTTCGCTACTTATTTCATCAGTTAAATGGCTTTAATATTTTGCAGGACCAAGAAATAATTTCGAAATCACTAGTTGATAATATATGAGTGGCGTTTGTAACGGCTATTGCTGATTGTAATGGATCTTTAATTTTTGTAACTCTATCAAACATATCATACGTGGAGTTCCATCTTGTACTTACGTCTTGTTTCATTTTCAGCACAGGAAAACTCATTTGCTTTTGCAGATTTTGTAGTTTTGCTGTTGCTATGGGACTTCGTTTAAAATATTCTACAATAGACTTCACTTTATTCTGTGTAGCCTTTATTTGATGAAGACCTTTTTGTACAATTAAATTTAACGAATGCGCAAAACATGGTATATGCTGCCACCTTAAGACACGGACTGCTGCTGTAATATTTGCTGCGTTATCTGTAACCACGGCGCAAACATTTTCAGAAATTTGCCAATCAGTTAAAGCTAACTTTATAATATTAGCTAAATTTTGTGCAGTGTGACTTACTTCGGTACAGTAACATCCCAATAGAACAGACACTAATTTATTTTCACTGTCAATAAAATGCGCTGTTAATGCTTGATAAGACTGATTACTAATTGACGTCCATCCATCAGTAGTAATAGCAATATGCTGAGTAGATGACAGTAATAACTCTAACTATTGTGTGAACTCTTGTATACAGTTGTGGTAATATCAAGTTTGCTATTGTCTTTCTTGAAGGAGGTGTATAATTGGGATTCAACATTTTTACGAATTTTCTAAATTCTCTATCTTCTACCAAACTAAACGGCTGATATTCAGCAACAATCATTGTTAATAACTGTTCATCTAATTTCACTGATTGTTGTTTAGATAAAGCCCTTCTTTGGAAATTTGTTAATGTTGTTTGAATAATTTTCCTTTTTTTTTGGTACAACGGATGTATTAGTACTGGTACTTGGAATTGCTAATTCTATATCAGAAGTAGCAATTGAAATATCTTCGGATACATTGGTTTCTGAATCCTTCACTGAAATATCTTCCCTTCTCTCGTCCGTTAATGAAAATGGATGTTTTCTTTTTAAATGTCTTGTTAAATTTCCAGTAGCTCCTCCTTTGTAGGAAAATGGACTATTACAAAAATTACACTTCGCAGAATTTTCATTTTTTTACAGTAAAAAAATTCCAAATATCACTCCGTTTTCTTTCCATTATAAAATACTTTTTGAACACTTGTTTATATTTATACACACGTATGCACGACTAAACAACAGAAAAGGTGGAAGATTACTAATTCTTGCATACCCCCTTGAGAAATTTAGACCAACACCCTAGAATATTTATTTAAAACTTATCTTATTTTATAAATACACAACCACATCGACGGTATTCATTTGTCATTTTATTAATTATGGTGTTATGGTATAAGACGAAAAGTGCACTCTGTATACATTGTATGTATACATATATGTATAATACATAGTCACATTAGCCATAATTCAGATAAAAAATATAAACACACATATACATATCTATATATATGTGTCTCATATAATACATATCAAATACCTACCTACGACCTTCGTCAAATAAAATTTATTGCTTTTTCAGTATATGTATACCTATTCGTAATATGCGTATCTCTACAATATTCAAACTCTTTAAAACGTAATCATCCCAGTAAGTTATGTGTCTGACTGTCTGAATCACTAATGTTTAGATGGTTTACACTTCGAATATCGGAATATGATATGCCTTGACGCTAGCGAGAATCGGTACCGTACGCGTAATATGAATCCCTGAATTGGACCGAGTACAGACAAAGTTGCGGACCGGGTCCGATTATATCCAACAGCGGACCGAATCCTTTGGACCGGGTCCGGCTGGAACGACACAGCTCTAGTACACAGCAATATGTATACTGTTCTCAAGTTGTCTCTTAGCAATTGTCTCGACAAAATGCCAACTACCTTGACATTAAGGTCAACGATTCATTTTTGTCTGTGAGCGCACTTATCGAAATGCTATGCGTGATTACAACAGTTGGAAATTATCAATCCTCATGTGCATGTGTAGCATGTTCACAAAATGGGAAACCATCTGCTCAGTTTGTTTGTGCACCAGATGAAATATTGTGTATCCAAAGGTATTGAAGTGATAGATGGATTATAATAAAATATCATTGATTTGTTGTTTAGCTAGAGAATAAACAAAAATGTTTTATCGGTTAATAGCAGTTAACACAAAGGAAGTTTTAATTTTTCTATAGAATGTGACTGAGCAACGGCGGGTAGCGGGCAGCTAGTTATAAATAAAAATATCAAAAAATTAGTAAATACATTTATTTTTCACACAATTATATTTATTATAAATAACAGAGAATAATTTATGTTTAAATATACATGTTGCAAAGCTTGCATTTACCATTTCCTATATTTATAAGATTTCATTAGGAAAACATAATACATGTTTCTCGTAGAATTGTTAAGTAATATGAAAGCCAGAAATAATATGAATCCCTGAATTGAACCAGTAATAGTAAAAAAATATGCGAACACTATACTACTAAGGAATTCGGCTGCAAATCCAAATAACCAGGTTATGCCCAAAAGAGAAAATAACACCCCCATCAATCTCAGTTTTAAGACCAAAATATAGTCATGCTTATACATGTCCTCCAATTTCTCGTTGAAGACATTCCAAATTATCACGCAGAAAAAAATTAAGTTGACACTCGCTATGATAAGGACTGGAGCCAATAGCCAAGTTGTAAATCCCTTTCCTGTTGGGTAACACATACCAGTGTTACCTGAAATATAATTACTTGGGGATAGAGTTGAAATGTTGATAATTACAGGAATTATTGGTACAATATAACCGAAAAGACACGCTTTTAGCATAACTCTTTGATTGGGTTTCATAAAAACAAGGACGAATCGTTGGTAATGCAGCACACCCATAATGAGCATCCAACAGAATTGCGCTAAAACTATGTAATGTAGACAAGTTCCAATAAAAATACAAAAGCTTCTCGACTGATCTGCTGTTCTAACCTCATTTGATAGATATAAAAGAACAAGTTGTAACAGAGTCACTGTGCTATAATGCAATACTATTTGATTACCTTTATTTTGCCGCCATCTTGTAAATAATATTGCAGTAAGATATATAGAAAATATTCCGACAATTGATAAAGCACATCCAGTAGAGGTGATCACGTGTAAAATTGAGCTGTGTTTCGCATAATTCTCCTGTTCCTGCAATGAAACATCAGCTAGTATGAGAAGAGCGAAGTGCGTGGTATGTTCGAAGTTACAAATTCTGCTATTTCTATCAACGAGGGGTTGGTTTTGGTATTCCCATTGACCTTTTATATTTTCATAACCATTTGTTGATCCATAATGCCAATACGCGCAATGTTCTTCCGTGTCATAACTTTCGGTAAAGTTATAGAAAATTTTGACCGAAGATTCATATTCCTCATCTATCGTGGGAAGTAAAATTCCAAAGACGCTTTTATAAGGATCACCTGAATTCAATTTGTCATGTTCGTTGAACAGGTAATCATTAAGAAACACAGTTATTATAACGATTAAAGGTTGATTTTCGCTTAGATTTCTGCTAATTTGTTCTATAAGAGGCTCCGGAATATATGCAGCAACTTCTATATCTTCAGATTGCATCAAATCAACGTCTGATATGTTGCCACGTAGTTTAACAAACTCTCTTCCAGTCGTTTTATTATAAACGGCGATTCCGGCAATGTCCGTTTGTTTGGCATCGAAAACCAAAACTAGCAAGTTTTTGGTGACGATTTCTTCCAAACTGTCAGATGTCTTTTTAGTCTGTCGCTTTATGAATTTTTGCAAAAGTATGTCGTAATTATACAAAATCCGGTCAGTAGAGTTAAGAATTCTTTGTGAGAGTTTCATTGCCGATTTATCGCTGTCAATTATATTATCTATAACCGCAGTAACATTTTGTATATTGGTGACCTCTTCCTTATCGGACTTGTCGAAAATTTCAGCTATGTAATGTATATCTACAGGTATATATTCATGTACGTCTTTCGTTAATTCGGCCAGCATATTCGATTTTGAAGTTAACGATGCATTTGTGTGTACCAGTTCATATAACTTGGAAGTTAGGGTTGACTGTACTGGATTATCAGCACAAGATCCTATAACTTCAGACCATTTAGCACCTGTTAAAAAATTACCACCACAAGTTCTCGTTACTGGTAAGCCATCTTCTTGCAGACAAAATTCTTCGGGGGTAATTGTAGAGTTAATCTTGGTTAAAGGCCATTGCAGAGTTATCCCATTTGATACTGTGGAATTTGCAAGACAATAAGTGACACTTCTAAAGTCTGTCATATATAATATAGCTGATACTTTACTAACACTGGTAGCTATTAAAGCGCTGAAATCGTTATATTCAGATTGCAAGTCGCAGAGACATTTCGACGTTACATGAATCAGATATTCAATTGTAAAATCGTTTTCGTTAATTGTGGATATTGTTAGTAATCGGATATGAAATGGGAATGTACCATTTTCATTCAATATATGGTCATATATTGATTCGAATATTAATTTGTAAAAGGAAAACGTTCTAGGATCTACAGAGCTGTTGTATTCTACCATGAAAGTGGTTGCGAATTCGTTCCCATAAATATCCTCGTCAAAAACCAGTACTTTTTCTGTTTCAATAACATCTAACTCGGGGTGTGTGAAAGCTTTACACCAATAATGTCCTGGGAAGTTAGACGAATAAAGAAAATGATATTGTATCCTAGTCGTGTTGATGATTTCATACGAGTCATAAGTAACATGTGAATATTGCACTGATGATTCAGTGGTGTTTGTAGTATCTGTGAAACAAAAGAAAAAGTTATCGCTACCTTCCGGAACGTAGAGGTCTTTTGGATTATCCACAGTCAGAATTAACTCTTTATTTTTCGTATCCACGGCAAGTGATAATTTAGCGCGATTAAATGTTGTTGATTCCTCACATATTATGCAACGAATAGTATCATTTTCATCCTCTAGGCTCCATGACGACTCTTTCGTTAATACTCCGTATTTATTGCTGAAATCGGTTCTTCTATTCCAATTGGAGTAAGAAATTTTCTCTCTGGAATTAGCCCATAGAAAATTACCGTCTAATTCTAAACCAATTCTGCATTCGCTTCTGTTAGTAGGCAGTATGAAATTTTGATAAGGTTTTTTAAGTTCAGCGAGCGCTTCGCAGTGTTGTGTGTCATTTTGCATACAGAAGCATTTCGATTCGCTCAAGTTGTAATTACTATAGTAACACTGATCGTCTATGTTAGTTTTGCAATAAGTATTTTTTAAGAATCCCAGTGGTTTATAAGCGCACACAGCATCGTAGGTAGAATTACAAAATACAACTTCATAATTGTTTTCGGAATGTGAAATTAGACAATTTTTATAGAATGAATTCTTCCATGAATAAGTAACTGTTACAACACTTCCGTAATACCTCGTCGGTTCTATCAAGGTTAATTGACCAATACCATATGAATCCGAATTTGAACGAGTTGCAGGAAACCATACTGGACCAGTGATTTCGTATCCGATCAAGGAGGCATAATCATAAAAGGATACGGTGTTTTTGTAAGGACAGGTTGGTGGAAACGTCTGATTAGCAACAATAACATAACAAATTTCGTAGTCTCTTTGATAAGTAAAATCTTCTGGACATGGTGACAGAACTCTTTGAATGGCTATGCATGAAGGTTCTTCGCTCCAGGTACCATTGATGCATTTTCTTTTAATAATTTTATACTTTTCGCTGAGACACAGAGGTTCTGAAATATACAATCCAAAATCGTCTACATCTTCATCTTCACCTTCATCTTCATCTTCGTTTTCATCTGTGTAATTCCCCCACCACAATAATTTACCATTTACTTCTTGACTTATAGGATTGCAATCCTACAAATAGAACACGTAATTAATATGTTTTTTCAGAATATTATGTTAATACTAAAAATGGTAAACTGTGTTGATAAATGTTTCTTCTTAGTTTTAAAATTGGAACCCCAACTTCGATACTGATTCTTTCTTTGCTGGTATTTCGTCCACTCTACACTGAAACAGCTTCTGTGCAGTAACGTTAATAATAGAAGCAGTTCTAAGGTTATCTATTCGAAGAATGGGCGAAGCGTTGACAAAGAAAGAAACAGGGCGAAGGATCCGGCACCAATCCAAAAACCGATAAGAAACTATGGTCAACAACCTCGTAAGTTTACAAGTCAGATATGGAAGCTATTTTTCCATTTAATACTCAAAGTCATAATAATGCAAACACCATTCGTCTTAAAATGAAAGTGACGAACTGCGAAAGTCATATAAATTTTAAAATAAAGACTAGACAGCTAGTATTTAATATATAATATAATAATATATATATACAATTAAAAGTTAATAAAATATTAAGAATTAAATAATTTGTGTCATCTGAATTTCTGAAGATACAAGTTGTTCAGTAATAAGTACAGCTGGGATTATATGAAAATGTGTAACTTTTATTTATATGTTTACTAAAATTCTAGCAGATTTATACGGATCACGTAAAAAAAATTATTTGCGGTTATTTTTGTTTTGCATATCTTGCCTATAAATACTGCTTTGAGCATCTTTCATACAAAATTATTAATATATAATTATATCGTATTTGTCCATATTTTATAATTTATTTCTAAAGTGCACCGTAAAAAATATATAAAACCATTTATTCATAATATATCAAACAGTCCGCATCAGCATTTTCGTATAGCGGGAATTCCCAGATTTGTACTTATCAAGTCGGGGAAGTTCCAGTGATTCTACGAGCAATGGGGTTAACCTATAAGTCAGTCATATCGCCACTTGTGTTAAGTTAGTTCTGGAAAGTATATGTACACGTAATTTTACCTTGTTATTTTTGATATGTCGAAGTCATATTCACATGTGTCGACCTGAATACAAGATTATCCTGAATTTTGTGTAGATTATGACAGAGTGTTTTGTAAGTATTACAGTCAAATTGTAAGTTTATATTTGTTTACGTTTAATTTCATATTTCATTACTTGCTGTTAAGTACTGTAGATTCGATGCGACAAAAAATTTCAATTAACGCAGCATGTAGGAACTGATTTGCATAAAAGAAATATTACAAGATTTAAAAATATACCACAAGCTACTCTGAAACAATCGTTTACTTCAACAAGTAAAAATATAGAACATAGTAGTTCCCATTGTGACATGTGAAATGCCTTCTTAAGTGCAAACATTCCACTTTCAAAGTTGGATAATTCAACTTTAAAATTTTTTTAGAGAAGTATACGAAACTGTCAGTTTCTAGTCGCTCAAGGACAAGAAAAAACTATATTAATCTATTGTTTGACGAAACTATGATGAAAATTAAGGAAATAATAGGTGAAAATTATATTTATTTCGTAGTCTAAGAGACAACAGACAGTTGTAGATGCTATATTGCTAACTTATTGATTGGCATTTTAAATGAAAATTGCGCCTGCGAATCCTTTTTAATTGGTACAGAAGAATTGGAGAAAACAAATACTTAACTATAACAAGATTTATAAACGATAGTTTAACGAGGTTTTATTTCCCGAATGCCGTTCCAAGCGACATGGTATTACTGATGTTACCGGATGCGGTGAAGTCAGCACAGAATCTGAAGATTTTTACCCGAATATGATGCACGCAACATGTTTGGCCTATGCTGTTAACAGAGTAGCAGAAGAAATACGTTACATATTTCCAGATATTAATTCATTGATCAATTTGACAAAAAAAGTATTTATTGAAGCACCGTTGAGGGTTCAAGCATACAAAGATAAGTTACCTGGTCTGGCACTGTCACCACAACCCATAACAACAAGATGGGGTGCGTGGCTTGATGCCGCTTTATTTTATGTAGATACCTTTGAACATATATCATTCTCTCTTTTTCAAATGACTCGGTAGCAATTGCAGATTGCAAAGATATACTAAATAAACCGCAAATGCGCCAAGAGTTAGCTATTATCAAAGTATGGTTTTGTTAGTGAAACACAACTAAAACTTGAAACTCAAGGTGGTGAACTCAGTGAATCGATAGAATTGATTCAAAATTTTAAGAATAAAATTTATAATATGTGAGGTACCATAGAAATTAAATTAACACAAGTTCTAGAGAAAACCGAGGACTTTAATCAGTTTAGTGACTATGATGAAGCTATTGAAACTATAAGTATGCGCCAATTATTGAGCGAAGCTCTTCAGCATACAACCTATTATTGATGGATGGCAGAAAATCATTTTTAGTTGAGAATTTAGAAAAGAATTTAATTGTAAATGCTTACAGTACTATCCACAAGCAAATCTAAGTTAACTTCAACTACAGACGCATGCGTTTCTGTCTAACGACTTTATCAATGCGGCTTTATGAAGTAATGACTGAAGTTCGCTTTCTGGTCAAGTAGTGAATTTTGTCCTATCAAATGATACCAGATAACCTCATGCCATCTGACGAACAGTCGTTACTTCATAGAGCCGCATTGATAAAGTCGTTAGACAGAAACGCATGCGTGGTTGAAGTTAACGCTAGTAAATACGTGCTGTATGTCCATGTGTACAGATACAGATTTGTTTTATGCAGATTTGTATTATTTACATTATTTAGCTTAATTATTATACATGTATTTTGCCAAATTTCGAATAAAAGTATTTAGTATCTCTAAATTTATATTTATATTATTTAATATTTTGTCAATCATTTAGTTGTGTAACTATCACTTAAACTTTACATATTTTTGTATATTTTAATAAAAGTTCTGCATATTTTCATTGAATTTTGGAAACATATAGGTATGCGCATATAATAGTTTCCGTGTGCATATAATTCCCAGCTTTAGTAGTACGAATAATAATATCCCTTTATTGTCCAGCAGGCATTATCTACCATTTATAGAACAATATTAAATATACAATAAATAAAATAACCAAAATTGTGCAGTGCAAAAGAATGATATTCAATTAACCAACAAAAATATACCGGGTGCATGGAGTTTGGCGTGAAAACTAACAGATATAGGAAAATGAGATATTTTATACGTATACAGTATATCACAGCGGATATATTAAAATTATTTACTAATATACAGGGTGTTACAAATTCCCGCACCCACCTTCAGATTTTTCAGTTTAAATGGATTGCTATATCTTTAAAAATTATTTCGATAGCCGCCTAGATTACCTTTGCTGTGATATAAGGTTAAGTGCATTTCCGACAACTAATTTTGGAATTATAGGATATTGGTATTTTTGTAAAAAAATTTTGACTTCTGACGTTTTAAGACGTAGGCTGAAGATGAATATCGTCCATTGAATTATTCTTTGGATATCAATTTGGGGTTTAATACTTTATATGTTTCAAGATTGTTTAATGTAAAAATATATACATGGTGTTAAATAGGTTGTGCGTCATTTATCGAAATTCAAACGCTTCTCTCACGATTTTTTTAAATGGAACATATTTTTCGATATTTATATGCCGTAAATCCGTGGATGTTGAAGTGCCTAAGAGATTTTTCCTGAATTGCATAGATTATTAAAAATATTCATTAATAATATCAAATAAATTGGTAATTTTTACTAATTCTTAATTTTATACTTTGTCAAATTGTGAGAAAATATGTCCTTCGGGCCTGTTAAATCTACTTTATATTTATTGAATTTATGCATAAGTTTATTGAATTCAACATGTATTAATTTGTTAACAAACCAAATTCCAACTAATCAAGGATATATCTTTTGCCCCATTATTTTCGATACCCAACCCAACGATATGGTAATTTTTCGATTCCACTTCTGAAGAATTCTGGTGGTTTGGAAGTGAAGAAGATGTCAAGCCAATTTCGGAAAACGATATTATTATTAAAGGTGACTGACTCATCGATCGTTTATTAATAGAGAGAGAAGGAGATGGAAATCTGAAAAATCACTTGACGATGTCTTCCTGGTCGTTCTTGAATCGGGGCCTCGAAATGATGGAGTTGGTAACAGTAAATCTCGGCATTGACAGTTACATCCCTCGAAAGCAATTCAAAGAAGAGAACGCTTTCTTTGTCCCACCAGATGCACATCAGATTACTAGGGTGAGTGTCAGCTTTTGTTCAATGAGTTACTTTCTATTAAGGCTAAACCATTCTCTTTTGCTCTTTTTCCGTCACCGGTAACAATATGTGACAAAACGATTGGTGGTACTGACGAGATAACCCATGACACGATAACAAAGTAACAACATGTGTTTTGAAGGGTGTTAGCAAGGACATTTATCTTTGCAATCTCACCAATGCCTGATTTAACATGTGGTTTCGAACATGCTCCAAATTTTCCCAAGTTGTCGAATAAATTTTTAAATGTAGGGAGTGAAGGTTGACAACCTTAAAAAAATCTGAAAATAGGGTTCTACAGCTCTTTGGGAAATTTGGTTACATTCAATGTAACAAACAATCATGTCACATTTTTTTAGAGATGAGAAAAATGTCAAAACTTATGCTTTCCACAACTAACTAACTAATCTGATCTGAGTCTGTTTTGGCATGCTGCTTTGTTGTAGCCAACTATGCTTTAAGAGGCAAAAAATAACTAAAAATGCCTTTAACTCATTTATTTAACACATGAAGTGGTACATTATTGTAATAGGAAAAATAAGCTTTTTTTAATGAAGTTATAGCCTTTCTAGAAAACAAAAGTTTGTGTCATAACTCGAAATTACAAATTCAATAAAAAATTATTTAATGCAGGTTGATAGACGGTATAGGTACCTTAAATTATTAGAAATTTAGTGCTTTGCAAAATATCTAGTAAGAACTTTTGCTGAAATACAACAGCAGTACTAAGTCAAGCTCGCAAAACTGCACTTCTTTCCCTATTTAACAAAATCTATATGTATTGTAGTTATACAAAAAAGGAACAAAAAATCAACCGGTATCGGCGTATTATTACTAATGGATATAAACAAGAACTTTCTTCAAAAAAGGTCATATTGAACATTATTAAAAACATTTTCAAAAATGCATTTTGTATAATAGCGTGTTAAAATTATAATGTTAAAAATGTTGTATTGTTTTGACACAATAAAAGAAAATTATGATGTTAAATGTTAAGTGAATGTAAACATAATCACGAGTAACTCAAAAAATAGCACAAGTGAAACGTAAACAGATAAAAATAAATACAATGATTATTTTTGGAAAATATTGATCGATTTTCTCACAGAAGCTCTACCAAAATATTAACACTTTGTTTTAAATTCCTCATTTTTAGTTTAATTTAATGATGAGAACGAAATTGAGTCTTTATAAACAATTAGATTCCATTAAATTAACCAGAATTTTATCCTAAACAGTATTATTAATGTATTTAAATATTTCAACGTTCATTTTTTGTTTCTGTGATATTTTCTTACCGTATAATTACTTGATGATATCTCAGAGGGACAGGATGGCACAACCACAAGTACTCCAAAAAACAAATGTGTTGACAAAAGAATTCGGAACATTTTTTAACCCGTTAATACTTTTAATATACCTGTCTATCTAGTTTTAGATGGAAGGGTGGTGGATTGAGTGACTGCGTAACCGAATCAAAAGCACTATCATATCTCTTATCGCTTTTATTTACCGAACATGTACAGCTAGTGTGTATGTATGCTGATGTTAAAACAATATGCAAATTATGTAAATCGCGTGTAATACATCAGTTTGTTTGTACAAACTGCACCGAAATCTGTCCGCACGTCAAGTCAGTTTCGAATGTAGCCATAGTATTTCTAAGATTTTATGTTATTCTGAAATTATTTTACTCGAAAGTATATATATGTATTTTCTGGAGCGCTATAAAAATATATGTAATTACATGGGTAATTTCACCCCTTAAACATATGTTTCTTTATGAGACTAACTAGATATTTCATTTTGTTTACAAGGAGTGCATAAATGTGCCAAATTTATTTCGAATCATCCTAATCAATGCTTCTCTTAATGGCACATTGAAGTTCAACTTATGGTAAACAAAACTTACCGGAAATTAAAGCTGGTGAACGTAGAATTGCTGCAATCGCGATAATAAGATACCTACACATACATTCATTGCATTTAGTGAAAAGAGAAAGTAAATGTTGAACTTATCGGTGATGATTCAGTTTTTATAGATATTTGCTAAATATGTTCCTTACATAACGCTCCAATACTCTCTTGCAAAAGTATTTAATAATCGAACGAGTCATTTGCACTCATTTCCTATATATAATAGTATACAGGATGTCCTTGAAAGAAAAAGACAAACGTATGAAAAATGTAAAGATGCAATTATGAAGAGTATGGATCTAAAAAATTGTGAGTCAAATATGACGTGAAACCCGTTGAAAATTGTATTAAGTGTATTTGCTTAAAAATATTTTATTGCCTATTAGTATCTTTACATCTCATTGTTATTGTCATAAAATATTTCATTCTTAACCTATTCTTAATCTAGTAATGAAATTTTTATATATAAATATTCTCTTATGAATTCTTCACAGATAATTTTGGAGATTTGATTCAGATTCAAATGAATCTCACAAGCAAAGACTTTTGAGGATTGTTCTCACAAAAGGGGGTATTTGCCCTCCTAATGTTAAGATCAGTACTCACAGTCTATATTATTCTTAGAAATGTGGATCTCTGGTCTCTACTATTAAATTCTTACAAAGTGAGTGTGCTATTCAGCGCCTATTTAAGTGGGAGATGTATCCCTAGAATAGGACCCTTGTCTTTACACTGTATAAGCATTTCTTACTTTCCACGCCTATCTCTGAATGTTTTGAAACTTTAAAAATCTCAATGGCACAGATATTTTGAGAATATTCAGGGAATCCTACTTCCTCTTCATCAGACTCAGGTATCTGGAATAACATACACTTTAATTATGTATTTATAATTACTTAATAAGTTAAAATAACATTCCACATATACCTTCATCAAATTTCGTTAACTCTATACAGGCTGATTCATTTTCGCCCTCACCATGGGGATCTCGCTTATTATTGGAGATAGAGTATAGGTTTAAATTTGGCAAAGTTGTTAAATTTTGTGTTTGCTATAAATCCGTAAAGAAAATATACCTGTGACAAATGACCTTCGTTTAAAAAAAAAAAAAACGCGAAAACCCCATTTTCTTCTTTTACCTGTAGCACCGACATTTGGCCTTGTAGAGAAAATATAAAAACACATCCTTGTGGCCATTTCTAAACCTCCATCCAGTGGTGTACTCTAAATTTTTATACGACGTTTCGTTTCTTTCTGGCCATCATCAACTATCTAATTTCTTATAGGCGCCATATTGGATTTAGACATCTTCAGAAAGAGTTTTTTTTCTGATTTCAACACTAACGAAGAGAAACGAGATATGATAAGTATTTTTTATTCTTCGAACCGAAATTCAACAGTAGCGAGTACAAGATATCTACAATTATATCCAGAACGACAACAGCCTCATCGTACCATTTTTCTAGATCTCGACAGAAATTTGGTCGAGAATGGATCGTTTACTAAGCCGCGTAATGGTCAAGACAACAGGAATTTAAATGAAAATCGACAAGATATTTTACAAATGGTAAATTAAAAGCGTGTTCTCAAATTTCATGTTAATCTTGTATTTTTATAGATAAATAATAATCAATCAATTTCTACACGCGAAGTGGCGTCAGAATTAAATTTGTGCCAGTCCAGAGCTTGGAGAACTTTATATAAAAGTAGGTTTAAACCATACAGGATCCATGTTAGTCACTCTTTACTGCCTGGAGATAATTTGAGAAGGCTAGAATATTGTAATTGGTTAATGGGAAGGATAGAAAATGACGAAAATTTTTTAAGCAAAATCATCTGGTCAGATGAAACAAAATTTACAAATTCTGTTTCCACAACATCGTTTTGGAATAAACGTTTGGATGGGTATTTTGGCAAATCGTCTCTTAGGATCAGTTATGTATGAAGAACATTTAAATGGAGAAAGATATTTAAACATTTTACGTACATACGTATCTGACTATCTTGACGGCACTATCCCATTAAATCAATTACAATATTTATGGTGGCAACAAGATGGCGCACCAGCACACAATGCAGCTGTTGTTAGAAATTTCTTAAATCAAGAGTTTGCAAACCGTTGGATTGGAAATAGGGGAGTTGTTGAATGGCCTGCGAGATCACCTGATTTAAGTCCGCTAGATTTTTTTTATGGGGATATGTTAAAAATAATATTTATAAAGTAGATGCGCCATAAAACATTGAAGAATTACGGGATAGACTTCAGAATGCCTTCGATGCAGTTCCTAGAAGAACTATACAAAGGGCAGTACAAAATGCTAGAAGGCGTGCCCAATTGTGCTTACTGTAATTGTTTATTGTTTACTTTTCTATGTATTTTTATTAATGTTTTTGTTATCTTGTACTCGCTACTGTTGAATTTCGTTTCGAAGAATAAAAAATACTTATCATATCTCGTTTCTCTTCGTTAGTGTATGACATTTTTGTATTATTAATGAACAATAAATGAAATGTTTGACAGATTGAAATTCCAAAGGCTACCTTATTTAATCTTATAATTTATTCTTTCAAATAAAACCTAATGTCAAAAACTATAGTCAGCATGTGGTACATGGTTGAAATCAGAAAAACAAACTCTTTCTGAAGATGTCTAAATCCAATATGGCGCCTATAAGAAATTAGATAGTTGATGATGGCCAGAAAGAAACGAAACGTCGTATAAAAATTTAGAGTACACCACTGGATAGAGGTTTAGAAATGGCCACAAGGTTGTGTTTTTATTTTTTCTCTACAAGGCCAAATGTCGGTGCTACAGGTAAAAGAAGAAAATGGGGTTGCGATTTTTTTAAATAACGAAGGTCATTTGTCACAGGTCTATTTTCTTTACGGATTTGTAACAAACACAAAATTTAACAACTTTGCCAAATTTAAACCTATACTCTATCTCCAATAATAAGAGAGATCCCCATGGTGAGGGCCGAAAATTAATCAGCCTGTATACTACAAATTTTATCTTGTATAAAATTTTACTTACTCGGATTCCAGTTTTGCATATAAATTTTCAAACTCCTCTTGGTACATTGTTTATCCTAAACTGGTGCGGAAATTAAATGAACTTTTATTTCTTTTAATTATTTAGACAAATCGCTCACAGGCATCAACTTCAAAATTTATTAATTATCTTAAAATTAAAATGTTAATGTGACTTAAGAAATTTAATGCAATAAATATATCTGCGTGAACGTTGAAAATATGTTCGTGAATCTCGAAAACATCTTCGTGAATCCTTCTTCCTCGGTGATTTTTCCTTATATAGTACGCATTCCTTCTTTCTACAAATTTCTTCCCTACTCCAAACCATTTAATTTTGTTTTAACTGATTTTCATGCTTATTTAACGTTTTCACCCCTGTGTATTTCAATTGATGGATGGAAATACACAGAGGTGAAGAAAATTAAAACACCCACGATGGTAGGTGTTTGAATTTTCTTCATTTCTATACGTTGTCTCCCACTTTATGTATTTTTCCTTTTCGCTGTAATTTCCATACTTGAAAGTTTTCTTATTGAGTATTGAATTTTTAGTCTCTTTTTCTACGAATCGTGTTTGATTTGCTAGTTTTAACCCGCAAATTTTTCCTGGAAACGATGTCTCGATCATCTTCTTCCTCTCTCTTTCTGCTGACTTAATTATGTGGTGTCGTCCAGTCCTTTTCTGCCGCTCGTAGGTCCTTTGGATGTCTGCGTTGTCTTCATTGAGCTTCTGTCTCCGCTGAGTATTCTTATTTTGATGTATTGTTTGTTTACATCATAATATTATCGTATTAATTATTTTGTTTGAATTTTTAAATGTTTGTTGACTTCCTACTACTGATGTTCTTGTGTTTCTTTTAGGTTTTTCTAGTCCTGGTTTTCCTTTTGCATGGCTTATATGATTAATTTACTTTTTTAAAATTTCTCTGGACGTGTCATGTTTACGCATTTGCTTTGGCAAGGTTATGTTTATAACAATAGAATTAATTGAAGTTACATGTGGCTACTAACATTGTTAATATACAAAGAAAATACTATTTCGTAACCTTTTTAATATTGCTGGCAAGTAACGCATGTTTTCTCACTTTACTTAAACATTAAGCATTTAAAAATCAAACTAACCTAAAATTTATTAACATAACGTCGCTTATTTACACATTAATTCTTGGAATTATACATCTAAAATTTTAACATTACATTGAGATACGATATACGAGGTGCATTTACAATACACAACCTCGGTCGATTTCTTTTTAATTTTCTTATTTTAGTGAATTTTATAGCAATATGTAATGTCAATGTATAAAAACTACAAGATAACGTTTAAACAGCTTTGTAAGCTAAGGGTTCAATAACCTCAATGTATTTAGGACGATTATTGTTATTAATAAAATAATTATAGTGTAATGTCAGATGATGGGATGGCCGGATCACCTTGTAATTTCTGATCATCTAACTAAAGGTAGGATCGCCATGTAATATCAGACGTGGGCAGGATCGCCATGTAATGTCACCTGGTCTCGGAGGTAACATTACATGGCCATCCTGCCCACGTCTGATATTACATGGCGATCCTACCTTTATTTAGATGATCAGATATTACATGGTGATCCTGCCATCCCATCATCTGACATTACATGGCGATCCTGGCAGGATTGCCATGTAATGTCACCTGGTCCCGGAGGTAACATTGTTGCCGGGGTAGTTCCATTTATACGGCAGGTTTATCAGTTGATAAATAATAAGCAGGACAACGATTAAATAACAACATATAATTTAATAACGATAATAACAATGATAACAATAGTAAACACTACATTATATTTATGAGGCACTAGACTTGTAGTGACTCTAACTCTCTGACTCTAACTCTGACTGTAACTGTAGAGACCTCTGAGTGTCTCTGAGTGTTATATATTAGAGTGTGTTCCCTTAGCCTAGTGACCTGGTTACAAGATAAAAACAATATAGTGTAAGATCATAACTTAACGAGGTCGTACATGACCTGGTTTAGCTATCGCAATAGTTATTAAGGCACTATTTATGTATTTAGTTTTTAGCGCTACCATAGATGAAAAACCCTTTTCACAGAGATAAGACGTGGCGAAAGGGACTAATATTTTTAATGCTTCCGTGATTAAATTTCCATTTTCATTTCAACGAGCAAACGAAAATGTATTTAAATCTTCAGATGTAAATTGCAGTTGTAGCCTTTTGTCGGCAGACATTTCGATGAGTTGATCGTGAATCTCAACTGGTAACTTAGCAGCGGCAATAACGTTGCAAATGCATCTTAAAACAATCGAAACAGCGGTGAATAATAGTGTTTTGTTAATTCAAATTTTTCTCAAAACTTGGAACTGCTTTAAATTTTCTTTTTACATTATGAGCAGTAGCGCTAGGTAATTGGGAAAGAAATTGACGAAGATCATATATAATATTCATAGGGTCCGTTATATAATATTGTATGTTGGAAGGAGTAACATCTAGATATGGCGAATGATTACAGATATTCTGGAATAATGTCCATGAATATTGGCTAAATCTACCTGAATAGTCGGGTCCATAAGTATTTGTTAAGCGTGTAAAATAGAAACAGCATCACTCGGATCCAGTAGCTGTAGTAAACTTTTAAGGTCGTCATAATGCATGTGATAATAAGATGCTGCTTCTATCCATATGCTCCAGCGCGTTATAAGAGAGTTTAGTAGTCGTGGCACTTGTGATAAATTCTTGCGTGCAGGTGCCTTCACAAAAACTTTCTTGACAAAATTGATCAATTTATCTGTATTTGGGTAGCATTTTCTGACTTCCTCTGATACTCGATGAAGGGCATGTGCAAAACATGTGATTTACGTTATACTACTGTTTGTTTGTTGTAGGAGCCGACCAGCTGCCTTCATAAATGCATCTGTTACAAATAATAACACTTTTTTGTTATTTACATCATGATTTTTACCTTATGGTGATTTGAAACACGAAGTTACGTTACATGATAGAAACTCTGCATTAGTCGTTTCGATTCTTTTAGATACAAGTAGACGTGTCGCTGTTCATCATATATTTACGCGATATAACTTAAGTAATTAACAAAACTAGACAATATATCCTTTAGTAATAACTAGGGATCGGCAGACAAGGATATATTCCAGAAGAGGAGTTGAAATAATTGAATGACTTTGAAGCGGCCCGGTTCTCTTCAAATTCATTCAATTACTTCAAGTAGAAGCTCGAGTGCTATTGTTTTGACAATTGGATTTACTTACATTCTTACTTTTATAAAGTGTTGGTTGGACATTGTATATCCAAGAGCATTGCAATTACCTTAAAGTTGAATACGGTAATTACAATTTTTGTAATCCAAAACACAAAAATAATAATGTACTCGTATATGTAAATATCTAATTTTAACTAAATAAAATAATTGATATAAAACTTTCAATTGTGTTCATTTAATCTACACATATATTCAAATCTGGCAATAGTAAAGAATTGACGGGGTCAGCTAGTGCAATATAATATATCGGGTGTCCACATGAAAATTTAATATTGAATTATTTCTGGTGTTTTTGAAGACAAAAACTTTAAATTTTAGGTGGTTGTTCAGGATATAGAGGGACAATGAACAAGTATATTTCATACCACCCTAACAGGTCACCCTACGCCCCCAGCCACCCCCACTACAAGATTTTAAATGACATTCTGTATTATTTTTGGTTGATGTTGAAAGAACACAATTAAGTTAGTCACGAAATATTTAACACAAGATTTATATTTCAGTTAAATTAAGTGCCTAACAATTTAGGCACCGTTTACATTTAACCAAAAATAAAGTCTATTTTCAAAAGCATTTCGAGCACTTGTGGTATTAAATTTCGACATTCCTCTGTTATTCTATTATGTAAATCAGCTACTGATTGTGGCGGTGTCTTATCAATAATAGACTTCAAATGTCTCTACAAAAAGAAATCTAGAGGAGTTAAATCGGGGGAGCGAGCTCGCCATTTAATAGAGCCCCTACGTCCTATCCAATGTTCTGGAAAAACATTATCCAAATATTTCCTAACTTCTAAACTGTAAGTTGGAAGTGTAATTGCTCCTCGTCTATTTAATTCATATTTTCCTTCTAGATACTGTATTATAAGAGGATGTATTAGCTCTTCCAAAAACTGTAGGTACTTAGGTCCAGTGTAAATAGCGAAAATCGAACCAACATCTTCTCTAGTAAATGCTTCATTACGCACGTGTGTTGTAAATTAACTACGTTCACAAATACATTTAACTCTCAATTGTTAATTTAAAAAAAACAATAAAAGTAGTGAAGCAGTCCTCTTTTCGTGTGGTTAACATTCGATTATGAAACTTAAATGTAATTTATTTTGGCATTTGTAATTTTTTCAACTGATTTTCTTAGTCCTGAGAAGGCATGTTGATGCATTTTTTGGTTCTTAAAGATTTTATGTTGGTGACACTGATTTTAGATATTTGATATTTGACATTTGAAATTTGTATCTTCACAAGCTTGTCTTCAACAAAAGGTAAAATTTTGTCGGGATCATGGTGGTCGTAGCAAAAGTATGATGGTATAAACTCGAGTTGTAAAGCAATAACGCCCTAGTGGAATAACACACTCGCCACTACGCGGCTCGTGCGTAATTTTTTCCACTCGTGCGTAATATACTATTTACAACTTTAGTTACGTAATACATATATTATTTTTCAGCTCCGCCGTACAATAATAACGACAAAATTACCGTCGAACAAAAATGAACTCTTTCAATATAAGGTTGGGAATAGTATAATATCGAAATTATTATAAGCTTGACAAAAATGTAATTATGTCGCAAATCCTATATTAATCTTACATCGAATAATAAAATTAATTCAAAAATTTCAGCACTATTTCTTCAATAAATCGGTAAATAGCATTATGTAGCTTTTCTTGTGTTCACAAGTAACAACCTGATCTATTAATTACCGCTTTGAATCGAATTCAAGTCGGAAAGCCATAAATAATTGTTATTGAATATACAGTAAAGGGCAGTACCGTCAGAGACGGTTGATTTCAATAGAATTTCAGTCACGTTTTTTGCATAAGTTCCAGTCACTCGCGGTAGCTACGGCTCTAGGTAATAATGCAATACAGTGAAAAGTGAGTGGTGATGTATAATGGTGAAATGTAGTGTTTTTGTTTCATACTTTATTCATTTGACGTGCTTAAATTAATGGTTAGATATTATTGGAGATCGATATTTTCTGTATTAGAAAGTAATAAGTTGTTATGAGCAGACTTGAATTAAACATTACATGCAAAAATAAAATATTTTTTTCATATATCTTAAGCTGCATTATTTAAAAATAGTTGCAGGTAATACCGAGATATCAAAAATTATCTTGATCAGCGGTGGCCAGATAGTGAAAAACGATAGTGTGTTAATTTATATCATCCTTTTGAGATAATTCTGATAAAAACTTCAGGTTAAGTGTTATACTGATGTTAAAATTTGTCAATATATTAATCTTAATATCAGTAAGGCACTTAACCTGATAATTTTATCAGAATTTTCTCATAAAGATGATATAAATTAAGGCAGACATTTTTCACCACATGGCCACCGTTGACCAAGATCATTGAACTTACTTTAAATGAGAACCAATGAGTACTAAATCTTACTATATATATGCAAATGTCGCCTAATGCGTTACGTTGACTTCTACATTTCGACAAACTAAGTTTGTACCAGTATGAGGAAACGCTACATGTCGCGACGCTAGGTTCCTGATTGTTAGGATAATGTAAAATTAATGAAAAATCACACCTATCCCGGAATGTGTGGATGTATTTCGCTCTTATTGGAGCTTGTCAACACACAGTATCCTGGACAGATATGATTTTTCACTTCTATATCGCGCGTATATATAGTTAGTATAATGAACTTACTGTAAATGAGAACCAATGAGAACCAATGAGTATTAAATCTCAGTTTACTTGTAAATGTCGCTAAATGTGTTGCGCTGATTTCTACATTTCGACAAACTAAGTTTGTACCAGTATGCAGAAACGCTACACATCATGACGCTACATTCTTGGTTGTTAGGATAATGGAAAATTCGTGAAAAATCACACCTATCACGGAATGTGTGGATGCATTTCGTTCTTATTGGAGCTTGTCAACACACAGTATCCTAGACAGATATGATTTTAGGACAGAAAAACTGTATTTTAAGAAAAACTTTATACATTGACGGAAAGTTACACAGTTGAAAAATAATAGTATCTCTAGATTTTATTTTATAAAATGTGTATCTCATTAACAGAGAGCGGACTCGAGCTATTGATAATTTATAGCCCATAAGCGTCTGCCTTGTATTAGCAATAGGTTTGTTTCTGTAAGCGATCCGCGAGCTTCGAACAATTAGATACGTGTGGCCACATGCATAAGTGGCACATACCTACATATGCAGTTAATATGTATCCGCCAATGCACAACAGAGCGAATGTAATAAACGGTTTGGTAACCGGCAGCAGCTACTACTGAAAAGTAATGCTGACAAGCGAATTGCGTATCGAATTTTGAATAAAAATAGTTTACAGAGAATAAAACTCAAAACTATGTATTTTTTATGAAATATTGAAATTGTAAAACATTACTATGAGCAACTAAAATTTATTCAAGGTGTTTCTGTGTTAAATTAGTTTTTTTAGATGTTAAAACGTGTTTAAAAATAGAAAATGTCCGTTCCATATCACAACTGGTGATAGGTGCGTGACTAAAATGTTGCAAAAGTGCACCATACTTCGAATGTACAGGATTTTTCAATCAGCTCTGTGCAGAATTGATATAATATATTCAAATCTGGATTTATGCTAAATATGGCATCAATTTTTTGTCTCAACTTTGAGAAATATTTTTTGAAACTAACTTATCAACATTTGGAAAATGACTGCTGATGTATTCACGTATTCTGTGTAGTACATGTGCTGCACAGGTAACGTGTAGCATATTGGGATAAGATTGCTTTAATAACCTCCCTGTTTTTATCATATAAGCTGCCGCATCAGTCAAAAATAATAGCATCTTGTCTCTCTGGTTGTTATCCGATGACAGAATATTATGAATATATTGATCAATTACTTCTGGAACTGTTCCACCATTTACGACTGGCAATATTTTGGTTGCAATTAAGTATGGTTGGTATGAAGTTGTCGGATGAAGAATACCAACAACTACATTTAACACATATCGTCCCATTACATCTGTTGTTTCGTCTGTACTTACTCAAAGATAATGACCAGATAGTAGATTCATCTGGTATATGACGATCAGTGTATTTTGTAAGAAACCTCTCGAGGACTGGATTGTTAAGCTTTTTGAATGGGATATTGGCCGCCATGAAAACTTCACACAGTTCTTCGTTAAAAGTGTCAGGTGCAGATCAACATAATGCTGTGTTTTCTTCTAACCGAGATAAATGAATAATTAAATAAAGTTGAAAACAATAATGAAAAATTTAAGACAAGTAAATTTCGAAAATCGTCATAAAACAACTCTCATAGTCAATTTCATATGAAGTTCCTTGTTATTTTCTGTAATAAGGTTTTATATGCAACGATACAGATCGTGTTAAGAAAAACACATACCAATTTAAAAAAAAATATTTTTAAGTTATAGTTAGCTTCATAATCAATACTTGAATTTTACAAAATCTCTTAAATACATAAATATTGTTTTTGTAACAGTTACACGATGTACGTAAAATTTCATACAAGATAACGTAAATTGTAAAGAAAACTTGAAAATAAGAACCCATTTAAAATATGAAACATTATTGGAAAGAAATATTAAAGAAAACGTAAATCAGTATAAGAACGAAAATTTTTAATTATGGGATATTATTTGGAAGACTATTTTAACTTAAAATGTATTTGAAAAAGAATTGATGTCACGGGGCATATACACATAGGTCCAGCTCTCAACGGGCCATACCCTGCAATAAGTGGCAACAGCTAATCCCCTCTACGCGCAGTAGCTTACATTACCATACATTGCAGAGTTATGAATTTAGTAAGACTTAAACCGCGCAAGGATATAGTCGTTTGCATATTCGTTCTGTATACGTAATTTGCCCATTTGTTTCAGATATAATATCTCCAAGTTATTATTATTGTATTCTTAGCTGCTACGGAAAAGTAATTTTAAGTAATAAAAAAACAATAACGTTTTCTAAAAGATAAAAGTAAAAAAATCAATAATTCTGCAAAATAAATTTAAATTCTAAGAAAGTCACTAAATATAGGATTCGAAAATACCGCCCTCTCTCCCCAAACAATAGCCGAGCCTATTGTAAAACTCCCGCCTCACTCCCTCGAGATTTCTAGGGGTTATTGTCTCGAAAATTCTAAACAGTTAAACTTGCGACTGTTGCAACCTTTACGTTTGCACAGCTAGATACGAATGACGGGCAATCTGTTGCTCTCGATCATCGGACTTATGTATGCGCACGCGGAGTGGCTTCGTACATACGTTGCCACATCGCATTACGTTCCATACGTATATTGTTTCGTATGGCCCGTAGCGGGTTGGACCTATCGGTATAAAGAAAATATCTCAAGGAGACAGACACTTATCGAAATTTAGTTTCAAAGCGGTGGCCTAAAAATTAAATTTTTAGTTTTGATGAAGTCTTTAGAATTTTGATATTTAGTTACAAAGAAAACAGTTTCATTTAATATCAATTTATTAATAAGTAATGATAATATATCCATCATTTATTTTATTTTATTTCATTTTTGTAAGAAAGCTAAGAATGGATCAATATCACGAGGAATTAAATCAGATGTACAGTAATGAATTCGACAGGTAAACTATGTAACAAAGAAACTATGTAACGGAAAGACTTTGAAGTACTAAAATTAAATTTATGAGTTTATTTGTTTTATGTGGACATTTTATTTGATCGTGTGTAATTTAAATTTCTGTATTAAAACAGATAATAAAATAGAATGCAGCTGTCTTTAACTAGTAAGTAGGGAAAACAATCTCACGAACATTTAAAGATATCTGGGCTTAGAATTCGAAATTTTAAACTCTTGTTAAATATATGAGTTACTAATTAAAATATATCGTGTGTTATTGACGATTTTATGTAGCAGGGTAAAGTCTCGCAACGTAGATATGAAATAACACATTTTTCCTTTGTAAGATTATCAAATTTTAATACTATTAAAACTACAAACTTTACAATTTATTCATTTATAATAAATAAAAACTGGTCTAAAATAATACACAGCTGCGTTTTGAAATATTAATTCTTGGAATCCAAATCTTCAAAGTCTTATTTATATATCTATATAAATGTGAATATTATCTGACAAGATATAAGACTGGTGTACTATATTTTACTAATAATTGACGATATTTAATATAATTGAATATTAATGTATGTTTTGACAAAGTGTGTATAATAAATGTATTAAACTTAACATGCTATCGTATTATTTCTCTCCTTATTACATTAGATGCTAGGCCTAGTTGTAAAGAACCTTTTTTGTAAAACAAAAATTCTGAGAGCAATTTTAGGAGTCTAAAATAAAATATGGGTGTATGATGATTCATGTATAATTGACCATTCATATTTAATAATATAGAACTAAAACTACGGTTCAAATCTTCACTTTTTAATATTTAATCGTAACACGACAATTGTTTCGCCAGCACAGTGGCTTCCTCAGGTACTTTCAGCTAAAAAAGCTGCTTTTTAGCCTAATTCATCAGTATACCGATTATTTATATTATTTTATCGGTACTTGTCAGTACCACCACAAATTTAAAGACAAAAAATTATATGTAAATAATTCCATACAAATAATTAAAAACCAGGTATTTATCCCGTTGGACACGCTAAAGCTTTTTATTTTACCTCGATTTTCGTCTTATTATAAACATAAAAAAATTACTATTAAAAGAAGTCTAACGTTCAAACTATTTAGTTTTAATCACATTTTAATTAATGCCGCATAGGTATGTGGACATATCGTTTTATGACTGATATGTGCATCCGAGAATGTTTTGGTAGAAAACAATAACATTCACTATCTATCAATACGACTTATTGTTGAAAGTCTTCTCCGGAATGTTATCGACTTTTTTTGCAGTTTAATGAACTTGAATTTACAGTTGTATTTCGATAAATAAAGAATAAATAAAGATACGGACTCACTTTAACTATATTTTAGCCCTAAAAATTTGGAAATTTTTGCAGAACTACGAATAAATTTCTTTTTTGATTTTCTGTTAGACATTTATACGGATTCCTCAGATTCGCATAGTTGGGACGCTATTCAACGATAACCCTGTATATCACCTTTGAATTGTATTATTTTGTAAGTCAATGTTATAGATTTTAACCATTTTTGTAATTCCTTTCGTTTCTGATGTGTGTATATGATCATTTATAAAAATTTGGGCTATGGTCTTCTATTATCTTGCTTTGTGTACCTACCTAATCGACCTAAACTTAAAAATTGTGCAGTTCGTGTTACAGATTACGATGCGATTATATTACCCAAAAAATTTGCTGTGCAGTTCATGTGATTGATTACATACGGATTAAATCAATTTTGCAGTTCGTGTGCACGCGAATTTCTTATGATGTTGAGAGGGAAAATATTTTATAGATAAATAATTAAGCTTCAGAGTAATTTATTTACACACATTTGAAAAAACCATTCCACATAGTAATACAGAAATGTTGAAAAAACTATATGTACTGGTATATAGAATACACAGCGCAAATCTTACGCACTGGTTATTTCAAAGTACAGATCTGTGTTTATCTTCTCCTCCTAGTCTCGTCAGAAAGAAGATACGTTTATAGTATATTTGTTTTGCTGTACTTACAGTTGATTAAAAAAATAAAAAGTTTAAACATCTATATGCTATGTAAATATGCTTTTTACATTTAACGACACTAATTATTCAAATTTTTTAATAAAAAAAAATTGCCTTTAAGCAGGATTCGAACCCACGTCCATGGATTGCCGGATCATTGCTTGAACCACTAAGCTATTAACGACTATGATTTCGAATCATTGTGGGAAGGTCTTAAATAACATTAAGGAAACAGATGTATATTTCGGCCGTAGTCGGCAGTTGTTGCAAATTCGAATCTTGCTTAAGGGCGATTTTTTCTATTAAAAAATTCGAATACTTAGCGTCGTAAAATGTAGAAAGCATATTTACATTCACATTCCTTCGCGAAAATGCAATAAATTTGCATCTATATGCTATCTTTTACATGATAAAAGATATCATATATTGAATCCATACAGGTACCGAGATGGAACTTCTGAAAGGCAAATTGGAATACCTTTAAGCAAAAGGTCGATCAGCGTATACATGATCTCCGTCCGATAATTAAAAACTATTTTAAATTCGTAATCAATACTGATTGATGCTGCTAAGAACTCCATTCCTCGTGGGTATCGAAAACAGTACATCCAGGGTGGTCAAGTGAATTTGAAGAATTTTACAAACGATATTCTGAGAGTGACGATAATGAACTAAATGATCAAATTCTAGGTCAACTAGATGAGACTCCGAGAGAAATTACTGAAAACATGAATTTTACTCACTCTAGTAGGAAAAGTAGTAGGTTCGGCATCGTTATTCCCCAAACAAACTTCGCCAATGGATCCCAACCTTATAACTGAACGACTCTGAAATATTTCAAATAATATACCTATTGACAGAGCTTTTGTTATTAAGAATACCTTTTCTAGTCTCCCTCAGAATTCGAAATGGTCATCTCCTAGAAGAAATGAGAAGAAATTAATTCGGCCATTACTAGGTTCAAGTTAAAAAAGGCTCCTGGTGTTCACAATGTCTTTCCGGAATTCGTGAAAAACCTTGGAATGGATGGCCAATAAAGGTTGGGCAATTTTTATAATATCTTAGATACTGGAGACATCCCTAACATTTTCCGGAAAGCAAAAATCCAAGCAAAATTAAAACCTGGTAAGTCCTCGGAAGATTCTGGAAACTACAGACCTATAACTCTCTTATCTGCTTGCTATAAATATAAAATCTACAATAGAATAGCGCCCACCGTAGACAAGATTAATAATGAGGAGTAAGCCGGTTTCAGAACGGGAAATATTTACTGTGACCAAGTCTTCGCGTTAACAAAGCACATTGAAGCAAGTTTTCAGAAGGGCCTGAAAACATCCGCTGCTTTTGCTCTTCAGTGCATATGACACAGTCTGGAAGAAAGGAATGATCTTTAAATTCCAAAAAATCATCCCATGTGCGAAATTGAGCAAACTTATCCAGAATATGCTGAGCAATCGCCGAATGTCTGGCTAAACAATCGAACTAATAATGGCAAAACCGTGAAAAATGGATCAATTCTGGCTCCTCTAATGTTCAACATTCACACCAATGATCTCTCATCTACAAAATCACGACAATTTCTATATGTAGATGACTTAGCTTTGTGCTCCCAGATCAAGAACTTAGAGAATGGAGAATTACTTCCCGAAGATCTGCAAGCTTTAGACGAATATTATAAGAAATAGTACTTACAACCAAAACCGTCAAAATCCGAATCATGTGTCTTATATTTGTGTAATAGGGAAGCCAACAGAGAGCTGAATGTTGAATTTGGTGGTAGTCGGCTTAATTACAACCCCCACTCTAAATATCAGGGCGTAACGTTAGACCGGTTTCTCGCATTGGGGTAGCACCCCCATATAACTAGTCAACAGGTGAAGACCCGCAATAATATATTACATAAGCTTTCCAGCAATTCATGGGGAGCGAACGGCAGCCTGCGCACTGACTTACTCTCCTGCTGAATACTGTGCTACTGTTTGGTATCGAAGCTTTCACACCAAGCTAGTAAGTAGATGCTCAACTTAACGATACAATGAGGATCGTCACGGGTACTGTTAGATCCACTCCTAATCTCTGGTTACCGATTCTTTCTAACATTGGCTCGCCGGATATCAGACGTCTCGCTCCAACAATGATTTGGATAGCAGCCCCATAACTCGACTGAAATCTAGGAAACCGATTATGCTGGGTACGGAAGTTCAGCACCTCATCAATGTGAATGATTGCTGGATAGCACTCCTCGAAATTTTATTCCCTGAATTGAAGAATAGAGATTAATTTCTAATCAATCAGAACCTCTGCCGGGCGTAATCCTGGCACATAGGCACATATGTTCCGTACAGGTCACGGAAGGTGCTCAATGCTGTATAAATGGAAACAAATAGATACTAGCCTTTGCGTCTGCGAAAATGTGGAACAAACTGTGGCCCACATAGTGAACGACTGCCCAAGAAGGCCCTGGTGGCATTAATGAGCTGAGCAAGGCAACTCCTGCAGCACTGGACTGGTTGAAGAATTTAGATATTAGCGTATTAATTAGTTTTATGACTTTTTCTCTGTCATAAAAGTGATTTATACACCAATATCTAATTTAATATATGGTAAACATTATATATACGGATTATCTACGGATGTCGCCGCCTCTCCGTCCCCAATTTCCACATCCTTCTGTCTTAACACATGTCTTCTTCTAAATTTCTTGCATCCATAGCTTCGTTAATGTAATCTCTCCAACTTCTTCTTGGTTTTCCTCTCTTTCGCTTTTCTGGAAGTATCCATTCTAACACTTTCCTTGGCCATCTCGTCTCATTCATTCTTTTTGTGTGTCCGAATCAAGTCAATTGTATTTTCCCCATGTCGTCAATAATATCTCTCTCCTCCTTCTTATTTCTACACTTCTTATCTTCTGGAGTCTCGATATTCGACAACTTCTTAAAAAATCAATTTCTGTGGCCAGCAGCTTTCTTCTATTAGTTTTACTCAAATCCCATACTTCTGGACCATATGTCGAAATACTTTTAACAATTGAGTTGTAAATACGAAGTTTTGTGTGTCGTCTAATTGCTTTTTCCCAAAATATGGAATTGAGTGCTCTAATAGTTTCCCTACATTTTGTAATTCTTTCCTGGATCTCGTCTTTTCTCTTTCCTTGCTTATTGAAAATTACTCCTAAATATTTAACTTTGTCAACGCTATTTATTGTTTTGTTTTCCAAAGGTAGGGTTGTCGTTTTTATCGCTGCCTACAATGAGGTGTTCACATTTACTCAGATTTATTTTAAGACCCGCTAGTGTATACTCTTCATTCAGCTTTCTAACCATATAACTCAAATCCTGCTCCTCTTCTGCGATTACCACTTGATCATCTGCGAAAAAGACAGTGTATAGGATATCATAACCAACTTGGAGACCCATGTTCTTACATTTGCGTGTCCAGGCTTTTAACCACAATTTTACAAAGAAAATTATACTGCAATCAACGTTGAAACATCATTGACTGAATCTTTTAGCGCCACAAAGGGACTCAGACAAAGGTGTTGTCTGTCCCTTATGGTAAACATTACATGTTGAAATAAAGTAAATTATTAGTAATTAAATTATTTTCTTGTAATTTCCTTGGACAAAGCAAGTAATTTTTTAACCTCCTTCTCCCGCTAGAATAAAATATTAATATAAATAACAGATTTTTATTTAAATTTAAAATTAAAAAAAAACATACTTCTTAAACGGTAAATTATACCTAATAGTATAATACGTATAACTACGTATAATATAATGTTTGGAAACTTTCGTGGCATAATCTAAGAGTAGAATTAATGTTATTAATTGTATAGACACTGTGAATAATTTTCTAAGGTGCAAAGTGTGATTGTCCGGCAACAAGACTTTGGAGAAAGTAACTCACTTATTCGCGATGTCGAGACCCAAGGACGAGTGAAAGTCAACGCCGAACATCTTCTGAATAAGTATATACCGGAACACATAAATCGATAGACTATCTATGCATAATTTTAAATTGAAATTTTATCATAAACAGAGGATATTAGTTAATTTACAGAAAGCGCTGATAGAAATTATTAAAAACATGCACATTTCCACAACCAATTTATTGAAAACATAACTTACTTAATTACGTTAAATATATTCTATATAATTGATTCTATTAAGACTATAATGGCCAGTTGCACCGAAGTATTTAACTAGAGTTTAGGATTAACAGCTTGTTAAGATCATGTTTTGATTTGTACGGTTGCCTAAACAGGGATTAACTATTCTTAATCCTGACATAAATTAAGCGGTGAATTTTGTCGGTTTAAGGAACTTAACAGTAGTTTATCAAATTGTTGACGTTTGTTTTCGGTGATTGCAAGTTAATTTTTGAAATGGATTTCGATGACGAAGATATTTTTGAAGATGACATAGATATTCTTGAAATAATAGATTTTGAATTTCCCAGGACTATATACACCCGAAATAATTATTTGGAGTGACTGGATGATTATACTTTTTTTCGACGATTTCGGTTATATAAAGAAACTGTATATCACCTTCTCACATTAGTTGAACATGAATTAGAATATCCATAGGTGTGTAATTACCTATTTGTTTTGCATGTTATAATTGCTTTAAATAAGAAAGTATATAACGTATAATTTTATAAAAATAATAACACCACTCCAATAAATCAGGTACTAACATGCTTGCGATTTTTTGCAAGTGGAGGACATCTTAATTCAGTGGCGGACTTTGTTGGTATCGATACAACTAACCGCTGCTATATTACACTTCAGCCACAACAGAGCTTAAACTGTTTAAATATAATAAACACATATAACACGAAGATATTTAGCGGAGGTTGAGAAGGTCCCGAAAAAAATAAAGTGATATTAGCAATATGAATATGATACAGAAAATCCTTAACAAGCTTTCTAGAACCGATAGTTGCTTAACTATCCTCTAATTTGGAACGGAGCAATTTAACTAGAGTTTATTATTTAATCTCAGGTTATTAAATCCGGGATTAAAGTCATGGTCTGTGCAACTGGCCCTAACTCTTTATATTGAAGTGGGTATTTCGAGGGATGTCTTTTATGATTGTTGCATATTGGGACATAGAGGGTGCCACTAATCAAATGTCAGTACTAAAAATTAACCTCCATCTTTAGTTAGCCTAAATCCAAAGTTTCAGTGCGACACGTGTAGTGTTGTAGCTACAACGAACTGTCAAAGTTGACAAGTTAGTCGAGAAATGGAATCAAACCGTGAAAATTTTCACGCAATAATTTTTTATAATTTTCGAAGACAATTATCTCAACAAGAATGCCACGCCGAGTTGGTTTCTGTGTTTGGTAATGAAGCATCACACCAGTCAACAATTTCTCGTTGCTATGGAGAATTCAAACGTGAACGGATTAGTCACTCAGGAAAACGTCGATGCTGTACCCAAGCTGATCAATGAAGACCCACATGTGACATATTGCATATCGCGAAATTGAGGCATCATTGAGGATTTTAAAGACCTCAATTCAAAAAATTTTGTATGAAGAATTGTGTGTAAAAAAATTAATTACCCGTTGGATATCGCATCTGTTGATTGAAGAACAGAAACCAGCTAGGGTGAATTGGTGTCAAAAACTCAATACCGCTTTAACGCAGGAAACTCTAAAAACGTGTACAACATCGTGAGTGGTGATGAACCTTGGATTTACTCGTACGAGACAGAAAATAAACGCCAGTTGTCTGTTGTCATCCGTTTTCGATGTGTGTCCAAAAATATGGTGGATACATTTGTATCGAAAGCAGGTCATGCAATAACAATTTCTCTACAAGATCAAGGAACTGTTACGGCTGATTAGTACACAACCATTTGTTTGCGGTCAGTCATCGCTGAGCTTCGAGAAACCAACCCACAAAGATGAATCATCCTCCACTGGAACAACGCAAGTTCGCACACAGCTTGCAAGATAATTGAGTTTTTAACGCAACAAAACGTCGAATTGTTAGACCATCCTCCGTACAGCCCCGACCTACGTCCCAACAATTTCTTTACCTTTCCGAAAATCAAGGACGGACGGCGTAGTCAAAGGTTCCAGTCGTTAGTTTGACTGTACCAACAAACGAGTGGAATAACTGCTTCTAGAGTTGGTTCGAACGCATACAAACGTGCATTAATCTTCGTGGAGAATACTTCGAAAAACAATAAAGTTTTTAAAAGCTATTTACTGTTTTATTCCAGCAAAATATATGCAAAATATAAAAGACAACCCTCGTATTATTAGAAATTCAAAATTATTGATTTGTTTTTTTTTGTTCGTACAGTGAAAGCTGTCATAAGCGGACACTCATGGTACCAACATTTTTGTCCGCTTATGGGAGGTGTCCGCATATAAGAAAGTTAAATAAAAAAAGATGAAAAAATCGTAATTAAAGGAGAAACGTACTTATCTCCTTTATTAAAAAATATTGGAAAACACGAACAATACATAATATACAATACATACATCAAATAATAGCACATACATAAACTTCTTCTTTAACTAAAACATATATAAACTTTAGGTCGAACATAAAATAAAATTATTACTCTTAACTTAACATTTGTTAACATTTGGATATACAAAAAAGGTTATTTTTTGAAAAATCTAGTATTTTTGACTGATTTTATTTCTTACGTTATTCTTGCAAAAAACTATTGTGAAAATGAGTTTCAATATTTTTTAAATGTCCGAATGCAACAAAATCTTCTTTGAAAACTTTCTTAGGCTTTGAACGACCTCCAAAGCGCTTGCGTATGAGTTTATTAGACCAGCATCTTCATTTTCTTCTTCGTCACTCTCTTCAATTTATTGTTATGTTTGTCTATTCTGACCGTAAAACTTTGTCTTTCTGTGGGGTTCTTAAATAAAACTAACGGTAATTTAAATAACAATCTTAAAACCTATAACCATAATAACATTTATTTGTATTCACATTTATGTATATTTATTTCACACTACTTTACTAGGCCGCGATTACTGTTTGATTGATCCCTAACCACTTCCTCGATGGCTTATATATCGGCTGTTGCATATTCTAGTACTATTGCCGTGCTTCTCTTGTGTTGTTCTTGATCTTTCAACTTTGATATCTTTCTAGACTGTGCGCGACGTGTAATATCGTCGGATGACTCATCACAGTATAACGTATCCTCTGCTACTGTCTCTGTTATATTATTTTAGGTTTTATCACATTCATTAAGGTGCTCTTTGATTGATAACATTTTATCCAAATTAATTAAATAACCATCCAGTTAGCTTTTGGATTGGTAAATTTCAAAACTCTACTAGGGTTGCATCCTCTGGGTCATATTCCATCAGGTTTAGCTCTTGAACTTCAATCTTTATAAAACCTACTTTGCCGAAGCAGTTTTGAATTGTATTTAGAGTTACCTCGTCCCATACCTTTTTGATAAAGTAAATGGCATCCAAAATGCTAACCGATTTTGAAAGTTCTGAGGACATGTTTCAAAATCAGACCACGATAAAAAAACTTAAAATTATTAATTATGCCCTGATCCATAGGTTGACAAACAGATAGGAGGTAAAAACATAATGTTAATGTTTTTTAGTGTGTGATCCAGCGTTGTCCAGAAAAAGCAGTCCTCTTATGGGAGCATGTTTTACATAGGGATTGATACCGAAGAATTTGGTTCCAGAAAAATTGTTCGGTTTATAGAGATGTCCGCTTATGGGAGCTGTCCGTAAAGGAAACTATCACTGTATATCTCAATGCATAATTCGCTTTCCTGCAAATTAAGTTTCCAGTTGGAAATAAACGATTATTATTATTATATTATTATTATTATTATTATTATTATTATTATTAGTAAAAAGGATAACAAATAGCAGAGCCTTCACCTTATTCTTAACAAAAATGTAGTATAGGCACTTTAAATCACTTTGGTAAAAGCCTTAGTTGCAGAACAGCAAATATTAATAAAGGCCGAATTATATGCAGTTTGCATAAATTTGCATAGTTGCATAATATATGCATTTTGTATATTATTTGCATATTTTAAGTATCCGAGTTTTATTTATTTACTAAATCAATTTTATTATAGGCATTACAAAAATATGTTGTGGATGTAACAAACAAACAAAAATTGAACAGCCCTCTTTACATTAAAAATAGCATTTTATTAAGCCTCGTCGATATTCGTCTCTAAGAATTTATTAATGCTCTTCCCATGCATCCAGGCCGAGACAAAATTCCAGGAAACGCTAATACCTTAAAATTTATAAATAAATACAAAAATACATTTTTTCTACGACAACATCGAAAAATGTTCATGTCAAGAGTGTAAATTGAATCATAAGAAGCTACATTTTGTACTGAATTTCATTTTGCAACGGTTGCTAGGCAAGTTGCTAGACAACAAATGCAATTTGAAATACTTCGTGTTCGGTCTGCTGTTTTTGATAACAAAAAGTAAGGTGGCTTAGAGAATATAACGCCGAACGACAAATGTCATCAGTTTGTTACAGTTTGTGCATTACAAATAATTTCGTAGTTATTTCAAAGAAACCAGATAATTAATATGGAAAGTGATAGTGATAGCGACTTGGAATTAACACCTCCAAGTATAACAGAAGCAGCAAATTTAACAACACTAAATTTATTGCCGGATATATCGATAAATCGGAGAAAAAAAATTTGACACAGCTAATAAAATTGGCAATGTTTGCCATCAACTTCCAAAAAATCGGAACAAGAAAAATTTAATGAAGATTTGTGTCAAATGTGTCGGCTGATATTCCACTAGATAAATTAAACAATTTGAATGTCAAGTTATTTTTGCAAAAGTATGTCAGCAAATATAACATTCCCGACGAGAGCACGTTAAGAAAAAATTATATTCGCTGTATCTATGCAGAAACATTGATAGCATTAAGAAGGTTGCAAACAATTATATTTATATATGCGTAGATGAAACTACTGATAGTGTGGGCCGAGACATAGTTAATTAATGATGGTATCCTTAACGTGTCGGTTCCAGCAAAATCTTATTTAATTTCATCCAAACAATTGGAGAAGGCAAATAATTTGACAATAACAAGGTTTATACAGGAAGAACTGGCAACTTTCTTCTTACCGGAATCGATTCCAACAGAGAAAATTCTATTGTTTTTGACGGATGTTGCACCATACATGGTGAAGGCAGCTTTCAACTTGAAAATATTTTACCCAAATTTAATTCACACAACTTGCTAGGCGCACGGCCTAAATCGTGTTGCAGAAGAAGTCAGAAACCATTTTCCCTTAGTAAATACTTTAATTAGTAGTGTTAAGAAAGTATTTTTAAAGGCCATTACGAGTTTAGTTTTACAAACAACATCTACTCGATGTTCCGCTTCCTTCTCAACCAGTAATCACACGATGAGGAATGTGGTTGGAGACCGCTATTTTTCATGCAAATCATTATGAAGGAATAAAGACAATTATTATGGATCTTGATAGGGGTGCACAATCTGCGATAGACGCCAAAAAGGTGTATTCGAGTAAAGAAATACCACAACAGATGGCGTTTATTAAAGCCAATTACAGTTTTATTTCCACTTGAATATTGCAGTTGGAAAAACAATTTATGTCGCTAATCGACAGCGTTGAAATAATAAATAAATTTAAAAAGTCATGTTTTGATGTTAAAGAAGAAGTGGCACAGTCCGTGTATGAAATTTTTTTAAGTGTAGTAGGAAAAAATGAGGGTTTTAAAAAGCTAAAGGACATTGCTTGTGTGGTGATTCAGTAGAAAATATTGTGTTGACAATAGATGATATTTCTAATTTAAAATATGCTCCTTTAACAAGCGTCGACGTAGAACGAACCTTTTCAATATACGAGTATAAATACATGTTTTCAGAAAAGCGTCAAAATTTTTCTGTTAAATACTTTGAGAAATATGTGATTGTAAATTGTTTGCATGTTAATTATGTTGTAAAATGTTCCAAATAAACTTGTAGTAAACATAATAGAAAATTTTTTTTCTAAAGCCATTTTCTAACATTCCTCGTATTTTTTTACCTGCATATTTTTTATAAGGAAGTGCAGATTTACGCTAAAACATCTGCATAATTATGGGCATGTTTTCTTTTGCATATAATTCGGCCTTTAGTTATTAATTTGCTCTTTGTACAAGTGTTCAAAACAGAACAGTGTAAAAAATGTTTGGATCCTTTCAAGAATATTGAATCATCAAGAAAAATTGTAGGGTAATGAGATATAATGAACAATAGTTATCAAAAGTCTCATGTGACATAAAAAAAACTAATGATACGATCAATCGAAACCATATTAACCCTTGTATTTTTAAAAACAAAGCCGATCTTAATAAATATTAATGATATATCCATATGACTTTTCTTTTTCTATTACTCTTTATGAATTCATTGAACAAATAGTTTTTATGTATTTTATATCAAAATTATAAATCTTTTCTTTAATTTAATTTAGTACAATTGTTAGAAATTTTAGTACATTACTTCAGTTTTCTTTTTGATAATCACGTACATTTGCGATTGTGGTAGAACAAAACTAAGATACGAATCATATATTCATAAAGTTTCCAAAAATGACTAGATGTCACAATAGGTGCTCAAAAGGATTTTCGGCGAAAGAGGAAATTACATCGATTTACATAAATCTGTCGTTTAGATGAAAAATGGTCCATTTTTGTAGTGTGAACGACATAGCCAGATTTAATGGCCTGCCATTTCATTAGGAGAGAGTACGGGATCGCGAAGATCTCGATAAAATGCCTCATAATAGTATGGCATATAATCTAGCTCGTATTATCTGGAAATACGTATTAATTTCTTAAAGTACGTAACTATAAAAGTTTAACTATGGGATATATAGTAAGTAGGTCGAAATTATTTTTTCATTAAACAATCAGAAATGATTTCTAGGTTTATTTCACGACACTCGTAAATGTTCAAAAGAAACTATAAACATCAAAACTAATAGATACGCAATATCTCTGAAAGAATAAAATTTTAAATACCTCGTTTTGAAATTTTGTTCTTTAGCTAACAATGTCAATAAGTACGTGAAGTTATGTTAATTTCGCGCAAATAACATACCTACCAATAATAACAATACATTAGAAATTTTCTTATGTTTTAAGTGCACATGTCAATATTTAGGTGTAGGAAAGGAAGAGAATTTACAGTGAAAGTGAAACGTAATGTAAACAGCATGTGTATGACTGTAAACCTAGTTCAGATGCTATATTAAAAAAGGTAATTCTAGGACTATTGAATTTGTACGTACATACACTACTGTTCATATTAGTTCGGGCATCTAATAAATTCTCGAACATTGTTTTTGAAATCAGTATTGTTGTTTGTAAAAGTAAATAAAATTATAAGATTAGTCCTCTTCGATGTTTCAAATATTTTAAAAACAAATACAGTTGATAATGTATTTCTTTGCAGTTCGTAAACCGCAAATTGGACTTTATCTCTTTCTAACAGACATAAATACGCGCTGTAATACTAAACTTGTTAGCCATTTTAAGGTATTCTTATGCCTCAAATTTGGCCTTGAACTGAAAAGAATCACTTTATGACCTATACCTTCAGAATACCTTTGTTCTAACTAGGTGTAGATGTAAATTGGTTCCTAAGGTAATGCGGATAAAATATAATATGTATAGTAGTGTGTCCAGAAGTTGACTTTTAAGTAAAATTTAAATCATATTTATTGCACTGTTAACGCAGCATGAGGTCAAATCCTAACAGGGTTGTAGGTAGTCAACATACAGTTAGCCACACGCAGAACCATATTCAAACATACATATGAGAGTCAGTCAGTATATAAATCGCAAACGTCAATTTTCCTTATACCATTTGTAAATTACGCGCGCATTTTGTGCCAGCAGATGGCAGCATATGTATAATTCTCGTAGAGGCCGCGTCAGAGCTCGTAGGTACGCGGTCAGTCAAAGGCAGAAAATGCACGATGGTGGATATGTTGCATGAGTGTACACGATATGTACATTTTGCTAACTGATAAAAAAATCACTTTTTGATACATCTTTCCGTTAAGAGAATTAAAAGAACTTTTGAATGAGTGGTCACAAGGTCCATCTTCCCTATTTAAATTTATATGATGGGGAGCTGCTGCGCCCACAGGAATGATTTTAAATAGTCAGACTCGACATTGAAAGTTGTCCCTCTTGATATGAAAATTGACTGGTTTCATGATTTTATATAAATCACAGCAGGTAAAGAGTTATTTGCGGTGACTCGTATCAATTGAAATGCCCTGTATAGATTTGCAAAATATAATTGAGATTAGAAGGAGGTGCGCAAAATACTTGGAGGAATGTGGTGAACAATTTCTACATATTCTATAATTTATTATGATTAATTTTAAATTAATTATCATTCCAAACCAAGATTATTAGTTAATTAATTTCTATTAATTAGTGTGGCATTCTAATGAAATTTCAAGCGATGCTACAATTACTTACAAACGGAAATATAATTTGACATAAACTATACGATAACCTACAAAAGTAAATGTATCGTTCTATCAAACTCTATATCAGACATGACTTCTAATTTCCATGGATTACATTGACGCCAAATTTCTCTGAACATCCGATATTGTTCTTCTTGACCTTAGTAGATGTTTTATGCTGACTTTTGTTTAAGTTATTAATCCAATTGTTGCTTAGTAATTTTTGATTAACCATAAAGACTAATTTATGCCCGTATTTGAGTGCTTATACACAAGAATATGATTCTAAATTTGAATAATATTATATCAAATCACAAATTTCATAAGGCACAATTTTGTCGCACGAGTTCATGTTTAGAAAACGAGTTATGATGGCGGCGAGTTTTCTAAAGAACGAATGCGACAAAAAGCCTTGTGAAACGAGTTTTTTTTTAATATTTTTTCTATTTTGCATTTTTGCCGTTAATAAATTGAAATTATTTAATTTGAAAGTTCATAATTTTATTTTTATATAAAGTATGCAGTTGGTCACATTGACACTTGACACTTCCAAATTTAAATATTGCTATCCGCTAAATATTATTTATCAACTTTCGTTAACATTATTTGATATTTTATTTAAAAATATAGACATGAGTGACCTAGAAACTAATATACGAGTATCTTATACTTCACCCCAGTTACGTACTTAAATTATTAAAATCAAATGACAGCAATAAGATATTTTTCTATTTTGCGTTCGAAATGATTATGAAACCCAAAACAGTATCGAAATGAGCTTCATTTCGATACACTTTTTTCATTTTTCGTTGTTCGAATACAGAAATAAATATCATTGCTGTCATTTGATTTTAAGAATTTATGTACATTTGACAGATATGATATATGTCCGTATTTTACACAAACAATGTATGTTGTATATAATTGACAACAACATATATATGTTTCTATGTCACTCATGTTTATATTTTTAAATGAAATATCAAGTAATGTTAACGAAAATTAATAAATAATATGTAATATAATATACTTCGCGGATAGCAAGATTTAAATTAGAAAATGTCAAGTATCAATGTGACCAACTGCATGCTTTATATAAAAATTAAACTCTGAACTTTCAAATTAAATAATTCCAATTTAAGCAATTTATTAATGTAAAAAACGCAAAATAGAAAAAATAGTATAAAAAACTCGTTTCATAAGGCCTTTTGCCGCACTCGCTCTTTAGATAAAATATATTTAGATAAAATAGAAACTGATCTCGTGCGGCAAAATGGTGCCTTATGAAACTTGTTTTTTTAATATATTTTCTATTTTGCGTTGGTAATGAACTCATTATGAAACCCAAAACAGTATCGAAATGAGCTTCATTCCAATATGCTTTTTTTCATTTTTAAATGTTGCCATTGTTCGAACACAGAAATAAATATCATTGCTGTCATTTGATTTTAAGAATTTCAGATAAGATATAACGAGCCATCGAAAAAATTCATAATTGGAGTAGACTGTGAAATTGGGTTAGTACTTTAGCCACTTCCACGTAATGACATTTATTATTTGACATTGAAACTATAAGTTTGTGTCAAATTTTTCAAAACTCTTATTAAGAAAATTTAAGTTATTTAAAAAATGGTATTCAACATAGAACAAAAAGCAAAAATTATCGAATGCTACTTCCGTACAGGTGTGAAAGTAAATGGCGAGTGGCAGTATTCAATTGCGGAATGCATGGCTGATTTTAGTGAAGAACAACTTGAATTTGTGTTTGACTACAATGATTTTTACAATGTTTTGACAAATTGTGTAAAGTTATTCAGAGAGACTGGTAGCGTCGGTCGAAAAACTGGAAGTGGACGGCCATCTAAACGTACAGCTGATAATATTGAAGCCCTTCAGCATATTATTGATGAAAATCCTTCAACATCCATTTCAGTAGTGACCCAACAAACAAATTTATCTTATGGTACGTGCCAATTCATTCTTAAAAAATCTTACATTGTCATCCATACAAGCTGCAATGTTTTCATGAACTTTATCCAGTGGATTATTTAAGACGAGTGGAATTTTGTCAATGGTTTCAAAATAATCTAAACAATCAGGATATCCTTAACACAGTTTTTTTCACGGATAAGGCCTGGTTTTATCTTTCTGGATATGTTAATTCACAGAATAATAATTGGTCCTCCGAAAATCCTCATTTTTTTGTTGAAAAATCATTGCATCCCCAAAAAGTTGGTGTTTGGGTTGGAATATGTCGAAGAAGACTGTTGGGTCCCAAGGTACACTTACTGCTGCACTCGGCACTGAGATACTCGGCTCATTCATAAATCAACTGGATGATGAAGAATTACAAAATGGGTATTTCCAACAAGTTGGTTCAACAGCACATACGACCAGAGAAACATTTCAATATTTTTTGATAACAGAATAATAAGCAGGGACACTGAAATCCCATATCCAACTAGGTCTTGCGATTTAAACATATTGCAGTGGAATGTGCTTTTGATTGCTTATTAATTTATTTGTTCACACTACAACTTATGCTTCCGGCTGTTCAGTCTCGTAGATCTCCTAGAGCTCACTTCTCTCGGGTCGATCCTTTCGGATGCAGGTTATATCATAAAATAAAACACGAGGTGTCAGACAAATTATACACACATTTTCCCTTTACATTAATATAATTAAAAAAAAAAAAAAAAAAATCAACTTTACAAAGTGCAACGTTGAACTGCTAAAGGCACAGTATAGAGGGCAAAAAGGTTTGGATATCATATGAAGATACAAACCGTTAAAAACCTCAATCTGACTAACCATGATCAAAATTATAAATTTTAATATACAAGAAAATTTATTAAACAACAATAAAATATATCCAAAACTCAAACGTCAAAGTAAAGAAATGTTTACTCTGCGCGCGAAATCAAAATCTGAACTGTCATGAATGCAAACACATGACATTACAAAAACTCGTCCCCACCTTCCTACGTATTGAAATATTCAAAGTGACTAAAAACAACCAAACTCTACAAAAAAAACCTTCTAATAAATTTTCTAGATATTATTCTGAATACATAAAAATTCACAAAAATTTTACAAGTTAATTATAGCGCTTTCTTCAACAAATATATATATATTAATAATTATAAAGATACCTACATTAATTAATGTATATCTCTATTAAACATGAGAGATTCCTTTTCTTTAGATAGGTGTTTCATTTAAATAAAATTACAAATATAAAAGATCTGTAAATTCACGATCATTACGTTTAACTCACATACGACGCACAAAAACTATCAACGAATTATTCAAAATTTCAATTATATTAGACAAAATTAAGTCGTGTCCAATATACACTTATACACACCTATCTTCAAGGACATTCAAATAATCTCTCCAATGAAGTTCCAGAATCCACACGGATATCCCCACCAACTATAAAATCAAGATATAGAGAAAAATATACATCTTATTACTATATGATATCCGGAATGGCGGCAGCTTTAAACATCTGACCAACCTAAATATACGAGGATGGATCAAAATTTCAAACATAATAAAATTCATCACTTAAAATTAAATATATTTATAACGATCCCCGTCTGAAATAAACACCAAAATGAAATACATAAGTATAATAAATGTACTACACAAAAAAGTTCAATATAGTTCTATTATTTTCCTTTCTTCTCCATGGAAAAATCCATGGCAATATGTAATTTTTTCGTATGGCCATACATCAAAAATTTGATTTATTCAACGCCAATTCATAATCTGGAACAACTGAGAATTCGCATAACAGAAAAGTGTAAAGAGATAACAACTCACCGCAAATGCTGCATAAAGTTTTTGCTGGATTGCGGAGAAGAGTTGGTTTGTTTTTAGATGTAAATAGACAACATTTTCAACAACTTCTGTAGCTATATGTAAATTTTGATTATGATTTCGATATTAAATAAATTATTTGTTTTCTTTTTTGTTGTAGTATCATTTCAATGCCATAACCTTTTTTTTTACAATGAAACCAAATGAAACCGTCAAGCATCAAGTAATGTGTCATTATGTAGAAGTGGCTAAAGTATCAACCCCATAGTCTACTCCAATTATTAATTTTTTCGATGGCTCGTTATGTACTATCGACGTCAAAAAAAGTGGTACAGTAGTGAAGCTATATGAAAGTCAATTTTTAAACATTATAGTATTGTGACGTTGCTAATGTACTTAATATCGTAATAACGTGCAAAAGTCATTTTTGACACTTATATGTTATATGTTATTTCAATATTTAAATTTGGCGTCTACATTTAATATATATGTACCTACATTCACGTAGCCTAATTTAAACCGATTAAAAACAAATGTTGGCTTTGTAACATGGTCCTAAAATTTTAATGTTACCCAATTGAAAGAAACTCAGTAGCGTATAAAATAAAAAAAATTATACGTTAGACACAGTCCACAGACATTTTGTCAATTCTTGACGGCTTTGAGGCAAGATCTTATTATTAATTTCTTTGGCCATAATACCCCAAATATTTTCTATGGGGTTAAAGTCAGGGATTCTCGCTGGCCAGTCTAATGTGATTACATTACTTCATTAGTTTATAAAAAATATCCTATTAGATGCGCTGTATGAATTGAGCGATTATCCTGTTGGAATACAAAATTATTTCCAAAAAAAGGGTAACAGTGCTTGCTCCAGAATATCTCTGTAAATTAAAGCTATCTATTGTTCTTCCATTATAACACATATTCTCGCCCCACGGGAACTCACCCACCCCAAAGCATTCACAGAAAAACGTCCACTGCGCATAATTTTATGAACATATTGTTCAGAAAATCGTTCACCAACTGGTCTATAAATATGAGCACGTCCATTACTGCATGATTGAAAAGCTTTTGATCTGAAGACTACGCTTTCCTAAAACTTGACATTGTTGTTTATATGTTGAAAGGCTAAATGCAGTTTCCTCTTTATTTGCTTCTGACAAAAATATTTTATTGGCCGCACTTCGATTTCGTAGTTCACCTTCCTTTATTCTTCTTCGACTGGTTCTTATGGAACCGGGACAATTGGTTTCCACTTTTGCTCTTATTGCGGTATTAATAAAAGGGTGCTCCCTTAGAAAATTAACTAAACACATATCTTCATCAGGGGTTGATATTCTCCCCCACTTTGAAATAGTTTACAACATTGGAAGATCATCTCGTAAGATTAGCAAAATCCCTACGCCGTCGTTTTCTTCTAATACTTCAATTTTCCTCAATTTTTTGTTTAGCCAAAAGTATCGTGCTTTTATCAACGTTTATTTCCTTTGCGATGTGCCTAATGCTCATGCCGTCCTCTGCCTAGTTCTAATTATCGACTTTTGCAGTTCAATTAATTGAGGCATTTTAAAAATTTTGTACGCTTCTGACTTACAATAAACTTACATCGACAGAACCATACCGGATAAAAGTAAAATTTACACATAACAAATTTTTAAAATTTTGCATAATGTGTCAAAAGTCGGTGTCTGAGTTTGTAGGGGCCGCAATTGTACTATCGCGTTCATGGAAAACTAAGACAGTCATATTTAAATTGCATTAAATTGGGCTGCATGAATGTAGATACAAACATAGGTGCCAAACACGTATTGCTATGGATTTTTCCTAAAATAATAATTTAATATAATTTAATATAAATGTACATTATTTTTGGAGATATGTGTATATCCGATATGTTTTAAAATGTATTTAAATGTGCAAAGATAAAAAACTTGTTTTACCGAGGTCGATAGGATGTGAAAGTTGAGGCCTATTGAGGGAGATGTATTTCAAATAGCGTAGTAGAAGGTTGCTTTGATTGAAATATAATTAAATACATTTAATTAAACCGGTTAATTGTTTGAAAAGTGTTTGATTGATGTAGTAGAGTTGTAGAGATAAATTCTCGTTATTGTTTTTGATATTAATAAGCACCTTCTTTGTTTTCAGTAATTTTGTAAGTTGATATTTTTTTTATGAATTCATAAAATTTTAATTAAAAATTATAAGAATATTTCTATTGTATTCAAGATTGTTATTTAAGAGTCTTAATTATTAGAAATAAATAATAAAGATTATTATTAACATTTCCATATAAATATTATAATTGTAAAATTTTGCTCGTTTGGTATCAAGGGTATTTTTTCTTGTGTTTGATGATTGCACATGTGCAAATTTTGATCGTGTATCAGATTTGATTATACAGTGTGGTTCTCTGGGGAGAAATTAAAAATAAACTTTATTATTTTTAGATAAGTTTGATCGAAGTATACAAAAAGGTTTTGTTTAAGTATGACAATACGTTAAGCACGTATAAAGCGTTTGTACAATATGAAACAAACATGTAAATAATTTACATATCTGTAGCTATGCACATGGACAATACACATCGTATTTTCAGCATTTACTTCTGCTTAATACAAATGTTTCTGCCATCTAGGCGTCCTCAGTTAAGCTAGTGAAGCATTGTATACAAATTAATACAAACCTGTTATAAACAACTGGTTTGTATCTGTATTTAAATTTACTGAAATAGCCCGCATAGATCAAGCAAGTTCCGTCCTATAAGAAGACAACTATTTAATAATTGACATCTTACGGGCGAAAGAGACTTTGTCTGGAGGGCTACCTATCGTTCGAACAGTTAAGCTGCTACGGGAAACGATAAAATACGTATGTAGATGTAGTCCATTAACAACCAGCCAGATGGCGGTAAATATACAAAAAGGTTTTGTTTAAGTATGACAATACGTTAAGCACGTATAAAGCGTTTGTACAATATGAAACAAACATGTAAATAATTTACATATCTGTAGCTATGCACATGGACAATACACATCGTATTTTCAGCATTTACTTCTGCTTAATATGCGGGCTATTTCAGTAAATTTAAATACAGATACAAACCAGTTGTTTATAACAGGTTTGTATTAATTTGTATACAATGCTTCACTAGCTTAACTGAGGACGCCTAGATGGCAGAAACATTTGTATTAAGCAGAAGTAAATGCTGAAAATACGATGTGTATTGTCCATGTGCATAGCTACAGATATGTAAATTATTTACATGTTTGTTTCATATTGTATTGATCGAAGTCATTAAGAGGAAGTTTTTTCATTCACTCAGCTGTCAATATTACAGTGAATATATTTTACCTCATGTATTATTGTAAAATACATAATCTTTATACTTTATAAAGATAGATTTTTTTTCTTTTTTTGATTTTTTTGTATTAAAGATTCAGTTTGATTTTATCCTGTGTTTAATTTTGTGTTCTGGCCTTTACTGCTGTTTAATTAAAAATAAGTAACTTATAAAAAACTCATAATAAATAAATAAATTATCGTGAATTTTTCACTGGCGTCTAGTATATTTCGTAGAAACAGTCACGACTTTCCGATTGGAACTCGAGAAGTTAGAAGTCTCATATTTGGAAATCAACCGGCTGCAGCCTAGTTGGGTAAACTAGTTGTGGATGGTGGCGCATTTAATCTACAAACCACTATTCATAGCAGTATGTATTTGTGTAATTTTGTCTTACGTTGACGTTTAAAAGTACCGCTTCTACGATCATAAGTACGTACATGAATATTACAATGCTAAAATTTTTGAAAACTGTCTCAAACTAAGAAAATTTATTCTCCAACTTTTCCATGAACGCGATAGTACAGTACGTAGACTACACAAACAACGTATATTGTATACAATTGACAACAAGATATATTAGTTTCTATGTCACTCATGTTTATATTTTTAAATAAAATATCAAGTAATGCTAACGAAAATTAATTAATAATAAATATATAATATAATATATTTCGCGGATAGCAGATAGATTTGAAAATGTCAAATATCAATGTGACCAACTGCATACTTTATATAAAAATAAAACTGAACTTTCAAATTAAATAATTTAATTTATTAATGTATAAAATACAAAATAGAAAAAATAGTATAAAAAATACGTTTCATAAGGCCTTTTGTCGCACTCGTGCGGCAAAATGGTGCCTTGTGTTTTAGCATACTATTGGTATTGTGTTGGAACAATGCCAACATTGAAAAATGAAAAAAAGCGTAACAAAATGAACCTCATTTTAATACTGTTTTGGGTTTCATAATGAGTTCATTATGAACGCAAAATAGAAGATAGTATATTAAAACCGAAGTTTCATAAGGCACACGGGTTTTCTAAAGAACGAAATTATTTAATTTGAAAGTTCAGAGTCTTATTTTTGTAGAAAGTAGGCAAATAGTCATATTGATACTTGACATTTTCAAATTTAAATGTTGCTATCCGCCAAATATTATTTATTATTTATTTAAAAATATAAACATAAGCGACATAGAAACTAATATTTTGTCAATTAATTAAAATCATAATACTGTGTATATTGCGGTTTCAGGAAAGATTGACGCACCTGAAATCATAAAAAAATAACTTCGTGTTATAAATTGTTTATCTCAAACACTAAATTCCTTATCTGCGCTTACAGTCTGGATCTCTATTAAAATCAAAACCCCAATTCTCCTAATTCGACTCTAATATTATCAGGGTATCTAGCGATAAAGTGGTACATGTGTTTGATTAACCGATCCCATAAAAGGTTGATTAAATAGTATCACATGCTTTAGATAATGTCATTCGGTGTCGGAAAAATTTCAGCATTTATTAATCTTCGTACTCCAGAACGCTCTGACCAGATAAATGTTCATATTATGATTGACACGATCCAATACAATCTATAACGAATATATGTGCAAACATTTATATTGCGTTTGTAAGTACATACACAGAAACACATGTGTAGTACAAGATGTAATTATAATAGCGGAGATTTAGCAAAGGTAAACTTGAATGTGTTTATTGCAATGTGTTGATTAATTAGCGAAATTACGTAATATATTTCATATTAATATGTACTTAACGTTATTCTTTTATTTATATTTATATTTATATTTATAACATATTAAATAATCTCTTATCATTTTTGCAATTTGCGTGGTATTTGTTTGTACTTCACATAGTTATGAGATATGTTTATATATAAATAAAGCAATTACTGTAGAGAGTAACAAATTAACAATTTTCAAATGTTTATTTTAAGATTGGAAGAGGCTTTAGTAATTTAGACGTAGCCTTTTCACCTTAAATTTCACTAATTGTTAGAATTAGAATTATTTAGATGGAAAATTAACTAGCATTCTTTTATTTTTGTTTGTTTTTTAGCAGGACTGGACTCGACTAAATATGCAAAAAAGTAGAGAATATACCTATAAATATGCAGATATTTTATTCAAAACTAATTGACTTGACATGGCGCCAATCGGACCGCTACTACATAGAACCAATCTTGAAGACTTTATGGAGGAATATTCTAGTTTTAGAAAAGCTCGATTTGAGGTGACTATCGAAAAATAGCAAGATTTTCTTATTGTGCCGTCAGACTACGCGGTCGCTCATTGCGTAGCCCAAGATCTGCAAATAACTAGAGAAAATAACAAAGAGTTTAAAAAGAAGACTCTCCAAATAATATATAAAAAAGAATCCATTTTTTATTCAGTGACGAAAGAACTGTCAATCCTGAAGCTAACCTATCGTGCCTTATGGGAGGTTCTGGTCCATTTGTGTGAATAATATTACAAGACATTCTGAAATTAGCAGTAGCAAAATTGGGTTGTGATTTGGACCGTCTGAACTAGAGAATTGTAAGAAGCTGGAGGTGTTATTCCAACATACTAGTATGGAAATTTTGGTCTGCAATTACCGGTCTGAATATTCTCCTCCGCCCCGACAAAATAAGACCGTGGACTGCTGCGTCCATATGACGTCGGAATGCAGCAAAAGCCACATATAGATATCATCATCGCTTGATGGAACCAAAGGATGGCATGTTTTCTTTAAGGAAAGGGCAATGTGACGACGTGCGTCATGCGATGTTACGTGAGTCGGTGACATAAGCGATGATATCACCGGCTATGCACGACATAGAACTTTTCCGAATAGACTAGAAGACGGAACAATCTAGAAGACCTGTTGATTATATATAAACGCTCAAGAAGAGGGACCATCCAACCAGTAATCACCGTCAAGTGATCATCGTAAACATAAATATGTATACAGGGTGTCATAGAATATCTATTCCTAATTTTCATAAATGGTAGAGGGCACTGAAATAAACATTTTTTATTAATAAACAAGTCTGGAAATTTCTCAGTGTCAAGATAAATTAGAAACTTTTAATAACAATCTTAATAACAATTGCAACAGGAAAGAGTTAAGTTAAGGAACATTTTACTAGAAATAATACTGCATCAAACTTTATAAACATTCTTCGAAGTTACGACCACCATTTTCGATACACAAGTTGTAACGGTGTGCAATCGACTGCCGAATTCTTCGAAATAGCTGCGGACGTTCATAAATATCATCGAACGCTAGAATAATTCAAGCCACTAACTCTTCTTCTGTATTAACAGGTGTCTCATAAACCAGTGGTTTAATATGATCCCAAATACAAAAATCAACAGGAGTCATATCTGGTGAAAGTGCAGACAAAAAAATCGGCCCTCCTTTTCCAATCCACCAATTTGGAAATCATGCATTTAAATCATTTCGGCAATTTAATTCAAAGTTGCACCATCATGATGGTAAACAATATTTCTTCGAATATTAAGTGGGACATTTTCAAGCAATTCTGGTAAAGTATGTTCCAGAAAAATCCTATACACATGACCATCTAACCGGGCAGGCAATTAATATGGTCCCACTACATAATAGTCAACAACTCCAGCTCAAATATTAATAAAAAATTCCATTGGTGATGTAACCTGTGAACGGCGTGAGGATTTTCTTCGCTCAAAATGTGACTATTATGTGTATTAAAATAGTCATATCTTGTTAAACATGCCTCATCTGTCCATAATACACTCATAAACACAAATCTTGGTTAGTCGTTAATTTTATTCAAGTACCTTAGGCAAATTGACCTCTGTTGGGGTAATCAGCTGGAATTAACATTTGCACTTTTTGAATGTGAAACGGACGCTTTTAGTATTCCTTCAATAACCTCCATACAGATGTGTGACTTGTATGCATTGTATGGGCAATGGCACGAGTGCTTGTTTTCGGGATACTTTCAAATTGTTGCAGAACTTGGTCCTCAAAGTCAACATTTCGGATAGTACGATTGGCTCCCGAATCTATTTTCTTTACTTGGAATTTACCAGTATCTCGAATATGCTGATCCAATCTTGAAAATGATGCATGACAGGGAATGTGGCGCTGAGGATGCTGCTCCGCATAAATTCGCCTTGCTTCGTTACCATTACCGTAAGTAAGCTACTCCGTAGACAAGATGCATGTCTGCTAATTCAATATTTGTAAAATGATACATTTTCAATCAAACAGTAATTTATTACAACAAATGCTTATTGTAACAAATGCTTTATACGTGCATAACGTATTGTCATACATAAACACAACCTTTTTGTAAACAGTAATTTATCTAATAGAGATTAATTTGTGACATGTAAAATGACAATTAAAATAAGGGATAATTTGTGATAGACGTAAAATAACAACTACTAAAATGGTTGTTGGGTTTCAAAGGTTGCTATGATTCAACTTTTACTTTGCATACCGCCGGGGAAGTCCTGGGATGACAGCTGATTTTTTTTCATTTTACCTCGATACTGAAAAATTTCCGGACACTAGTTTATTAATAAAAAATGTTTATTTAAGTGCCCTCTGAGGCTTCTATCTGTTAGTTATTCTGTGACACACTGTATAAATGAATTTAAATACTTAAGTTATTATTGGTTGTTATTTAGCATACCGTATATTAATACAGGTTTTTCTTAATTACCGCGTGTTTTATTAAACTGACGAACAGAAGATTTAGTCACAATGCTTTACTGTACTGCAGGCGCGGCTCGTGATGACGTATTTGGTAGTGCATGTACAATGATGCGAGTGCTTCGTGTATTCTCGTGTACTAACTGTAGCGTTTTCTTAGTAAACACCGAAAACACACGAGGCACTCGCATCATTGTACATGCACTCCCAAATACGTCATCACGAGCCTCGCCTGCTGTACTGCTAATTCGTGTACAATATTTTTTGTCGCTCCATTTTTTACGTAAATCGTTGGGTTTACCAATACATATAAGCTACATACGGCTGCCCGTGGGAGAAGCATGAATTTTGTAAATCTAAACCGCATATTTGCATAAAATGACCATGTGCTTTATTTAAGTCACGGCAAATGCTAACCGAATCGGGAAATGTAATCAGTTAAATTGAATTGGTGAATTGAAATTCGTTGTAATAAAGCATGTTCTCTTTTGAACCAATTTTCAAATGTGCATTATGTGGAGGTAGACTAGACAAATCCAGAGAATTTAAAAATTCTGTGGGAAAATTAACGCATTAATTTTCGTCTGCCACTGTATCAATTGATTTAAGTAAATGAAATTAATTCAGTTCATAAAAATATTTTATATAAACATTTTGAATATGAGCCACAGATTTTTGAGACGGGCAACTACTAGAAAAATATTTGTCCAAAGAAATCATCTGTCCTTGTCATGCATCAATGAAAGAGTAAAAAGGTGGCGTAAGCAGCGCATTGGCGCGGTATTTGAAACGGTTTCTTTTGGGTATATTACCAGTGCAGGTATGATTTATGCAACACATTACACAGAAGATGCGAGACATATGATAGCAAATATATGTACAAGAATATTTATAATATATAATAAAACGTAATAACTCTAGCCATAGGTTCAGCAACTTGCACGTAATTTTGTGTTGCAAATTTAAGTTGGATTCAAAAAAAGTTCTTAAATATTATTACTAAAATAAAAAATACAAAATACAATGCATTTTGATATATATTTAATTTTTAGAAACAAAACAAAATATCTATAATATATGTAGAAGGCCGAGGCACTATACTAGCTGAATGAGTTACTTGATCTGGTGCCTCTGGTTTGCTAGGATTTGCAGGAAATAATGCAGGAACAGCATTCCTTTTCAAAATGAACATTTCATTTTGATAAGACTGTGGAGTAAACTATTGATTACAAATCTTATAATTTTTAAGCGAATCTTCTGTAAAGTTCATTCTCAATGCCTCTTGCTATTTTTGTGAACTGAAATACAAGAAAATGTCTAGTTAAACAATTTTTAGTTTTCGTTTGACAAACATAAATGTTTAAATTTTACTCACCCGTAAATATAAAATTAATGTAATAAAAAAAATATTGTACCACAATACACTAATTACTAAATTACTAAATTAACATATACACTTGTAGCGATAAGAAATAAGTATTAAACTTCTAGTTTAAAAATTCTTTTATTGTAAATTCACTACAATATTGTTTCGCCATACGATGGCTTCATCAGGTGGATGAAATACTGAATATTTACAATACAAGTTTGAATATTTATGTATGTACAAATTATTGAGAAAAATGGTGGTGGAGAAAAAATTTTTACAATTTTAAATTTAGTAGAGGGGAGTTGTTTAAATATAGTTGGCCATTTAAAGCTAATCCTAAACTATTGTATCTATTAATATCTAAGTTTTCTAACAAGTTAAGTTTTTTATTTTTGTCTTGAATGTGTAAAATTTTGTAATCTTTATTAAATCTATCATTGATATCTATACAATGACTTGCGAAAGTTGAATCTGTTTTCTTTTCTTTATGACTTCTCTCGTGTTCTTTCATCCTAATTTTGAATGTCCTCCCCGTTTGTCCTATGTATACCTTATTACAATCTTCACATGTTAACTTATATACACCAGAGTTTGATTCTTTGCCTATTTTATCTCTGCTGTTTGTAATAATGTTCTGTATAGTATTGTCTGTTTTAATTTATGTTCGTTATTAAGTTTTTTAATGAAAGTACCAATTTTTTCCGAAATTTTTCCTAAGTAAGTGATTGAATTGTAGGAATTAATTATGAATTCGCAAAAATTAACTACAAACACATAAAATAAGAAAATCGCTCAGAGCAGATAATCACGTAGTGTTGGTAAAATAGTTCACAAAATATATAAGAACAAGAAATTCCTACTGCGCATGCCTCACGCATGCATTCTGTATGACTTAGCAGCGCCATCGCACCTCACTTTTCTAATATGTGACGAAGATGGAAGAGGATACATATATATTTCCAGTTGCTAAAGAAAGATAAATAATCTGGATAAATTTTGCATATATGTTACCGGCTTGTTTAGTCTGTGTATGAGTCAAATCAGACCACATTTACATAAATACACATTTTCGTAAATTTTAGTAACTATCTAGACTTCGGCGCCAGGTGGCGTTGAAGTCGAGCTGGTAGTAGATAAACTATGCCGGTTCTAAAACAAAATTCCATGTATTTTCTTATGGAGATTCATTGTCGCCTTTCAAGATCATTTTAACTGAGACCAAAAAGCTATGCCGTATTTGATTATGGAGGAATGTGTGGATGCATTTCGCTCTTATTGGAGCTTGTCAACACACAGTATCCTGGACAGACATCACTTTCGACTTCTATACTTCGCTTATATGCAAGTGTCCCGTATCGTTATGTTCAAATTTTAGGAGTGTAAAGTAGACTTCATTTCAAGTAACAAAAACGCAAAACTTATATTCTTTTTTATTTGTTTCAAAGTTACAGATCTATGAATGTGATTGTCAGATCATGAAAAAAAATGAAATCCTAAAGTCAATACACACTGATTTTATTTAAAAAAAGTTATACGATTCAATAACAGGCCTGTGATTGTTAACGTTGCATAATAAAATGTTATCCTAAAATAAATAAACACGTGTAGTGCATACAGTAATTTATTGGAGATCTACAAAAAAGAAATTAATTTATGATAAAGAAGGTTCTTATTTATTTCGTAAGTGCTGAACCATGAATATCATACAATAAACAAATGTTCAGATGACTGTTAACGTTGCATTTTTTAATAAAGGATTACATTGCGTTTCAGTTCATACAACAGCTTATTAGTGAGTGGGCACGTTTTCTTTATTCAAAATGCATTACCTATTTTCGTCTCAAGAGTATGCGGACATGCATTTTGTGTGTGGCTACTGTAACGGCAGTGCACGTCAAGCAGTTATTGAATACCGACATCGGTTTCCCGATAGGCACATTCCTCATTACAGAACGTTTCTGGAAGTACAAACGCAATTTCGGGAATTCGGACTGCGTGATTATCTTTTCGACCGAGGAGTAAATTTGCCAGCAGACTTGAGGAAGAAGCAGTAGCTATTGTTACCAGGGATCCAACTCTCAGTGTACGTCGAATCGCTAGACAACTAGGAGTGCCACGAAGGACAGTTTGGCGAATTTTAAAACATGAGGGCTTGTATCCATATCACTATCGCCGGGGACACAATTTGCTTGAGGCAGACCACTATGCTCGTCTACCTGGATATTAAGACAGTCACGGCTTCATTTTAATTTCTGCAGAACAGCCCTCTGGATAAATGAATCTACGTTCACGAGAAGTGGTGTTACAAATCTGAGAAACCTGCACAGGTGGTCATCAGAAAATCCCAAAGCTATACGCCCATCTAAATTTCAACATGAATTTTCTATTAACGTTTGGGCGGCCCTAATCGATGACTTGTTGATTGGTCCTGTCGTTCTTCCTGGGAGGTTAAATGCAGACAATTACCTTCAATTTCTTATTGACGAACTGCCAGGTCTTTTAGAGGTTGTCCCATTATATATATTATATATGTTGTATATGTTATATATGTTCGACGAGACATGTAGTTTCACATGGATGGGGCACCACCACATTTCGGAATTGCTGCCCGAAATTGGGTTAACGTCAATTATCCAAGATGGATTGGTCGAGGTGGTCCTGTTGCATGGCCATACAGATCACCCGATCTTAATCTCCTTGACTTTCATTTATGGGGGTACATGAAAAATTTAGTCTACCCGCAAGTTTCGAACACAAAGGAAGAGTTGTGGGATCGTATTCACCTGGCTGCCGAGCAAATCCGACAAAACAAGTATGAAATTCGGATAAGTACTTCTTCTGTTGGCTTACGGGTACAAGCCTGCATTCAACAAGAAGGTAGACATTTCGAAAATATTATTAATTGAACTTTTTTAAATAAAATCAGCTTTTATTGACTTTAGGATTACATTTTTTTCATGATCTGACAATCACATTCATAGATCTGTAACTTTGAAACAAATAAAAATGGATATACAAGTTTTGCGTTTTTGTTACTTGAAATGAAGTCTACTTTATACTCCTAAAATTTGAACATACGATACGGGACAGCTTGTATAGTTAGTATAATGAACTTACTGTAATGAATCTCCTTTGTCAATTGTCAATTAGAAATTTCATCAGCCGACAATTATTCTGTATAATTGGAGTTAGATATTAATTAAAATTACGAGTCTAATTGTTGCAAAAATATTGTAAAATATATCAAGAGTTTATTAGATTCGTTATAAATTTAAAAAGGCCCAGTCCATGTTCAAAATAAATATCAGAATATAACTTATTGAAACCAACTTTTCGGAAATTGTACCGGACATTGTTTTCTATTGATAATTTTATGCTGCTATCTCTTGTTTTTTCTGCAGTTATTTTTAGTATTTTAAGTTAATTAAATCTCTGCTGGAGTCGTCGTCACAGGAAATTTGGGAAGTTATAATTATGGTTTCACGCGAGAAGCCACTTACAATTCTATTTAATACTTTTCTCTGTTTTATAATCATTAAATGTGTTTAATGTTTGTATTTCATATCGTTATTCGATAATTGATAATAAATATGCAAAGGTAAAGGCTATTGTGCAACAATATTTTAAAGTACCATAGAAGATTTGTATTTCAAACCATACGAACAGCAATTAAAGAATGAAGAATACTGATTAGTGAAAGTGCAATAACTGTTAACACCGTACATTGGCGAAAGTATGTGGTACTAGGCTACTCTGCAACTAATTTAAATATCTATTCGAAACAGGCATTTTAATTTATGAAAATGTGTGCCTTAAAAATGTAATTAATAGTAATTATAATATAGAAATTAGAATACAGTCCCTGGCAAACGCATTAGACTCTTCATATATTATGATTGTTTACAAGATATTCTATTTGTTAATTCTTCCTGGTTTGAAGGATTATGAAAGTAAGTTATGAAAGTACACTATGGATTGTTTTACCACTTGTGTACGGGTGTAAGATTGTACACACAACGATTTGATTCTAGCGTTGATACTTAAATAAAAGTCTGGTATAATTACGATAGCATTTGTTAAATTTAACGCTAGTTTGGTTGTGCATTCTACCACGTAGGAGCGCCAAATTGTTAAAAGACGGAAGCTTGTGATTGGCGTTGGAGTGTTCCGGGCTAGCTGTAGCCTTCTAACAATAATTTAAATGATCTAAAATAATAAATAATGTGGTAATGAGCATTAAAGGTCCAGAATGCTTATTTATTTATTTAGCGTATGGCTAACATGGATTATATATCTAAAAGTTAAATTTTAAAATCGAGGCCACTGATCCAGTCCAACGCGGAGTCAGTTGCTTCAATGAAGTCATTCATCTCACCTCCATATGCTGTAAGGGGGAACTCAGCTGTAATATGGTGAATAGTCTGGCGAGGTTCTTCGCATTCGCAAGTTGGTGTATCAGTCAGTCCCCATTTATGGAATGAGTCACGACAAATTCCATGGGACGTTCTTAGTCTATTGAGTGTCTTCCACGCATGGCGAGGCAGCTCCATTCCTGGTAAGGGTAAGGCAGGATCAATGATATGGACCGCTTGAGCGGGTTTCAGCGCTGCCCAATACTCTCTCCATCTATCATTTGGGTTGAGATCTTCTACTATAAGTCGTTCTGCTAGCAGTAGTTGAAGAGATCTCGACTTCAGTCTCGACAGGCCAGCATCAGGCAAATTATTGTGTACTGGAAGATGGGGATTCGATATTATTTTATTATATTCTCTTACCAGGCTTTCCTGTCTCCGGATGGTGGGAGGTGTAATATGGCTTAGAACCAGGAGCCAGGGTGGAGGTGTATTTTTTAAACAACCGCTAATTATTCTCATGGTCTCGTTGAGTTTGATATCGATCTTCTTTGCGTGATAGCTGTTTAACCAGACGGGCGCAGTATTCAGCTACCGAGTAAACAAGGCTAAGAGCTGACGTTCTAAGGGTGGATGCGTTTGCACTCCAAGCAGTATTGCAGAGCTTGTGAATGTTATTTCTTGTGTTTATTTTAGCTGCGGTGTTTTCTAGATGTTTTTAATATGAGAGTGTACGATCCATTGTTATTCTCAGATATTTTGGGTAAGGATTATAACGTAGTAAGTTGTTATTGAAATACACTTGCGGCTCTAGATGTGCTTGCTTATTATTGAGGTGAAAACACGACACTTCTGTTTTATTCATATTCGGAATTAGTCTCCAGTCGGCGAAGTATTTTCCCAGCACGGATAGGTCCTCTGAAAGTATACCATTAGTTCCCTCTATGGTTTTACTCCTGCATGCAAGAGCCAGGTCATCGGCAAATCCAAACTTTTTTGACTTTGTGTGTGGCATGTCAGAAATATACAGATTAAACAGGACAGGTGCAAGTACCGATCCTTGAGGCAATCCATTATTTTATTACAAATAAGGGCTTCTGGTGGTGGTCCTAATAATAATAAAATTATTTGATATAAAATAATTAGTTGTGTTGGTGAAGTTCCTTCAAAGGTCCAGGACGTGTGTGATGATGGTTAATTAAAATAAATATACAACAACTTAGTTACTAAATAAAACACATGTTGTCCTTAAATTTTGTATTTATATTTACATAATAAGAAATTTAAATTCGTATATTTAAAAGTAGTTAAAACAGTAATAAAATAAAACAGTAATAAAGACAAAGTACTATATACACGCGTAGCAGTAAATAAGTAGATTAAAAATTAACACAAAAATATACTGAAAAGAATGTTGAATGGAGTAGTAAATTAAGGGTTAATTGATTAGGATTAATATAATATAATCTCAGTATCGGATAATACCGAGTTACCTGTGCGTGGCGGCCACGTGGTCTGAAGATATACTCGGACAAGTATATGTAGAGCGGTGTTGGCCGGAGGAATAAGAAATTAATATGAATTCGCTTAAAAGAATAATATATATAAAACAATACAAAATTACCTTAGAAGCGGAAGAGATGCAGGGGGCACGTGGACCATGCCACCGGTACTTGACCAGTACGGCGGCTGGTGTTGCACTTTTGAGCGTTCGAACGAGAAGAGAAGGACTGATAGTTTTTGTATCGAAAAGAACACTGGTTTTGAAAACGATCTGTTTTATGATCTATCGAAGAGGGGGTCGATAACTTGAATTATAATTAATAAGAAGCGCGACCCGAAGACGTCGTCTATCGATGTCATAAATATTATTAGAATAACCCTTGTGACATAAGCTTCCTAACGATATCAAACACAACATATAAGAGAAGAAGTATGTAATATTAATTGAAAGAATTTAAAATGGAATGTACTAGAAGAAATTCGACCGTTAACGTTAGATCAGGTAGATAAAAGGTCTCGGTCAGTTCAGAATATGACAAAAGAAAAACTTTCTCTTTGGACACGAATATGTACAGTTGTACAAATATAAAAATGTCTAAGTTAAATATATTATTTTAAACCGAGATATTCAAAGAAGAAATATTATTTAAAATTACATTAAAATATTTCATATGCTAAGCGTAACAATTTAGATATCTCATTTTACTCTTGCTTACTCCTGATATTATTTGGAAGGGCTTGTAGCAAAGCATGTTGTTTAATAAAGATGTTACCCGGCTGCGTGGTACTACGTTGAGAAATTTGTTGAGAAGGCCTGCTCTCCAGACTGTATAATATGTTGCAGTCAGGTCAACATACACTACAGTTGTCAACAACCGTTTCTGAAACCCTGCCTCAATGTGCGTTGTTAAGCTGAGCACCTCGTCCGCACAATTGCGGTTGGATCTGAAACCAGCCTGTTCAACGGGAACATGCTTCAATATCAATGTGCTAAGTCGGTTTAATATCAATCTTTCCAGAAGCTTATAACATGATAATAAAGCTATCAGACTAAAGCTTTCAAGAAAGTTCTTGTGCTTGTTCGCCTTCAACAAAGCAATTATTTTGGATTTCAGAATGCTGAAATAAATGCTTATTAAATACGAGTTATTAAGTAAAACATAACACAACAACGTTGCCCATGAAGTTTTATTTAATATTTACATAAAAGAAATTACTCTTTGAAGTGTACGGTGATGTTTGCCTATTCTGGTTCTTACATAAAACTAACGGTAATCTAAACATACACACTATATTAAAAATAAAAAACAGAATACCTACACTAAATAATAACTTAAAAACTAATAACTAATAACATTTATTATCACAATATTTATTAGCACATTTATATAGTAATCACAGGACGACATTTATTCGTTGAATGAATTCAATCTTTTATATGAGTCCTCTTGATTTTGTTCGGTGGTCGGAGTTGCCTCCATTTCCACTCCAATTCCATTACCCGGGGTTGTGTATGTTTTGTGTTATTATGTGTAGTTGTGTGTTTGTGTGTTACGTTTGTTTATCCTATATGGAATGCTGTGTGTTTTGCTACATTTTTGTGTGTTTGTGTTGACCTCTGCTTATCTGTTAATTTTTTATTTTTTTCGCGGCTATTTGGATATCGTTATCCTCTGCGCGTCTTTTAATTTGCTTAAGTCCGTCTTTTTTAATTAGTCTCCGTTTTGGATTTATTATTTTTCTTATTGTGGGGTTTTCGTGTGACTTTATTGTTTCTATTGTTTTTAGTGTTCGTTTGCATATTATTGTTTCCAGTGTTTCGAGTTTCGTCTCTTTATGTATCTGCGCGTTTGTCATGTATCGCGGTGCATTTATCGCGAGTCTAATTACCTTGTTTATTTTCCCTTGTACCGATTGTCTTTGCTTTTCGCTGGCTTGATGCCATATTTCTCCGGCATATGTTGCGCCCGCGAGTATTATCGTTTATATTATTAATATTTTATTTTCCAGTGTTAGTTTGCTTTCGCCGTTTAGTATCGGGTACAGTGCGTGTGTTGTGAACCCTATTTTTCGTTTTAATTCTTTAATATGTGCCTTGTATGTTAGTTGTGAGTCCATTGTGACCCCGAGGTATTTAACTTTTTCCTGCCAGTGTATTGTGTGGCCTTCGAGTTTGACTTCATCCGGCCTTTTGTGTCGTTTTCTGTGTTGGAAGTAAATTTCCGCGGTTTTTAGTGGGTTAATTTTAATTTTCCATTTGTCGTACCAGTCCTTTAGGAGGACTAGATTGTTTTGTAACTGCTTGTGTATGTACGATGTTCGTCTGCTGCTTATGTATATAGCGGTGTCGTCTGCGTATTGTGCGATATTACATTTTTCTATTGTGGGAATATCCGAAGTGTATATGTTATACAGGAGCGGTCCGAGAACGGATCCTTGTGGTACTCCTGCTGCTATGTGTTCGATTGTCGATTTTTCGTTTCCGATTGTGACATTAAATGTACGGTTCTTTAGGTAATTGTCGGTTATTTTTATTAATGTGTTTGATATTTTGTGACGTTTCATTTTGTGTATGAGGCCGGCGTGCCAAACCCGGTCGAAGGCCTTTTCAATGTCGAGAAAGATTGCGCCCGTTGATGTCGATATGTTCATTTTTTCGGTTATGTGTTCTGTTAGTCTTAGTGCCTGTTGTGTGGTAGAGTGATTTTTCCGGAAACCGTATTGAAAATTTGGGATTATGTTTTTGTTTTCGACTTCGTTTTCAAGTCTTGTCTGTATTACGCGTTCTGCCAGCTTACTTATTGACGGAAGTAAGCTTATTGGCCGGTAATCTGCGGTTGTTTTTGTTGTTTTTCCAGGTTTGTGGATCATTATTATCTGCGCGTGTTTCCAAATCGCGGGATAGTGTCCGTGTTTTATTATTCCATTTATTATGTCGGTTATAATTTGTATCCCGGTTTTTGGTAGGTTTTTTATTGCAATGTTAGTTATCCCGTCCGCTCCCGGGGCTTTTCGGTTTTTAAGGTTTTTAATTATTTTTTCCACTTCGTCGGTATTTGTGGCGTCGATTTCTCCATCTGTTATATCGATTTTTGTATTTCGTTGCCGTTCAATTTGGTTTGTAAATGTGTTATGCTTCGGTATTGTTGGGTTCGTTTCGAATTGTTTCTTTAACGCGTTCGCGAATTCGTCTGCTTTTTCTTTATCAGTTATTGCCGGTCCGTTTGCTGTTTTTAGCGGTGGAATTTTGTTTTTTTTTGTTTGTTAGGGCTTTTGTCATCTGCCAGAGTGTTTGATCTTGCGTGTTAAGGGATTCAATTTTGTTATTCCAGTTTTTATTAAAGTGTTCGATCATGCTAGATTTTATTTCATTTGTTATCGCGTTTAATTTTGTTTTTATTACCGGATTTAGCGTTCTTTTATATTCTTTAAGTATGTTTTTTTTGAGTCGTAATTTTTTTTCTTTTTTTTTTTTTTTAGTTCAGTCGGGATGTTAAGTTTTGTGTCGATGGTTTTAGTTTTTGTCGTTTGTGCTATTGCATTTTTTTTTTTTTTTTTTTTTTTTTTAATGTAATTTTCCAGTGTGATCACTGCTTGATCGATGTCTTTCGCGTTGTGAATTTTTACTGTTCTGAGTACTAGGGATTCTTTAAATTTTTCCCAGTCTGTCTTATTAAAGAAATTACTCTTTGAAGTGTACGGTGATGTTTGCCTATTCTGGTTCTTACATAAAACTAACGGTAATCTAAACATACACACTATATTAAAAATAAAAAACAGAATACCTACACTAAATAATAACTTAAAAACTAATAACTAATAACATTTATTATCACAATATTTATTAGCACATTTATATAGTAATCACAGGACGACATTTATTGGTTGAATGAATTCAATCCCTCTTGAGTGGTATTTATATTCACGGGAAAACGTCCCGTTCGTTCGATCTCTCGATTCATCCGCATCGACATCTTTCTAGATGGTGCGCGATGTGTGATACCTGACGTATCGTCGGATGAGTCATCAAAGTATTAAAGTAATTAGTTAATAAAGTAAATAGAAGCTATATATACAGGCTGTACCGGGATGGACGCATGAATAGGTAAAATAGGTAAAATAGGTAAACAAATTTTGTCTTGAAATTTTATCTTCTGGGGTTTAGCCTTGCATGGATAGAAAATAATTTGTGTCATAATTTTAGTTTGAAAAATTAAGCAAGTCTTGAAAATGTATAAAAAAGTTATTGTTCATCCACTTTTATAATACAATATTACAGTAATAGAATACTACAATAACTAAAAGGCTAACGTCAAGGTGTGTGTGCCTATGTATATATACGTGTTTGTGTTAGTGCACGTGTTAGACTACATTAGTTTTATTATTTATTCGATATTGTTTGATAGGTTTCACAAATTCACCCACAGAGTAAAAACAGTTTTCTAAAGAAAAGTCCTTAACCCTTAACTGGTGAGCGTCATTTACGTTACGTTCGTGGTGACCCAGGATCTGACAGACCCTATGTGAAGATCTACATATATATGACTATTTATTTAAAAATTTTTGATAATATCGGTTTATCCCATATCATTCTCTGTATTTGTATTGAAATATGAACAATAAAAGATCGCTTGTATTAGAAAATATTTATTACAGTAATTCAACTAAATCGAAACCTTTTCGGAACAGAACAATTATCTGAAATGTGTTTAGCTTCCTAAAATGTATAAAAGTATGTTATATTTTGCACATAAACATTTCAAATCGAACACCATATACAAAAATAACAAAATCACAATGCTGAAAATTTTAACAACAAACTTTATCGAGAGTTGTTATAAACAGTTATTACATATATTCTTACTGCACTGCAAACAAACTGGCTTCCTACACCGTACACAATGTGTTTTTGTCTTCCTATCCTTAGAATATGGACAAATGTAGCATCTTTTCCTTTTTGAGGTACCGTTTTCAACTTGCAGATTCGGTATAGTATCAGTAATGCCCAGAATAGTTCCCATGACTGTTTTTAACCCTGTTTGTATAGATGGATTGTTATATCTCGTGTGTATAAAGGGTTTTACAAGAGCATCCGCTAAACGTTTCATAAACTCAAACTGCTGTAATTTTTCACAATCTCTGTAGGATTGATGAAGAATGAAAGCGTTGCACGAAGCAATATCCACAATTGTAAAAAAAAATGGCTATAGGCCATTGTCTAGTGCGGCGCGAGGATGAGTAAACGCTACACTTTTAATCCAGTGAATCGACGCCTCCTTTGTTGCTATTATTAAAACTTATGATTTCTGGTTTTCCAGTGGATTCATCTAAACTAGCAGTGTGGTGCATACTAGAAATAACAGCAACTGCTTTATTCTTTTTTGGCACAAATGATACCAAAGACATATCTTTGGTGAAACCATACATTGTAGACAAAACTGGTCGCTTCTTTGATGCTAAAAATTGTGGCGGTATTTCTTTTTTGTTTTTTCTTATAGTACCTACATAAGTTAGTCCACGATCGAGTAGCTCCTGGACTAATTGAACAGAAGTAAACCAGTTGTCGCAGGTGATATTTCGATTCATTTTTTCGATTGGTTTAGCAAGTCTAATTACTGCTTGCGTAGGAATATTCAATTTTCGTTCTTCTTCAAACAAGGTAGCTCCATCACTTGCCTTTCCACAGTACAAATATGCGTTATAAAAATAATTATTTCGTGCATCAGTAAGACAAATAAGTTTCAACCCGTACTTATTCGGTTTATTAGGCATATACATTTTGAATCGACAACGCCCTCTGAAACCAATTAACATCTCATCTACAGTAACCGAATTACCCACTGTATAGACACTCTGACAGTTCTTGACGAATGTTGTAAAATAAAAGATATCGCAGCACTTGGATCTTCAGGTAAACGTTCATGCCTGGTCCGGAAATTATCAAACCTAAGACAAGCTAATATAACAAAAAAACGCTTACAAGACATAGCGCAACGAAATACATCCCTTCCTGTGCCATCTGCAGCAAACAAAGATAGAAGTCTCTCATGACCTGACTTGAAAATTTGAGTATATAAAAGTAATCCGAGAAATGCACAGAATTCCCCTCGAACAACATTTTTCAATTCAGGCCTATTAGGTTCTTTGAATTTGAGACGGTACTCGCCAAGCTTTTCATTTGTCCATGTGAGTATTTCATCGAGAATATCATCGGTGAACAGAAAGTTCCAGGCATCTATCGGGTCAGCCGTATTACCTAAATTTCCAGCAGCACCTTTTAGCCCAGGCAAATGAGTAACAATGTTGTGTGCTCGCGTTCGTACGCGTGGGTTCGGTGGTTCCTTTGACCATTTGAACCTGTTCCTACCATAATATCCTTTGGTTGTAGATTCACATTGTTCCTGCACATGTAATTCCTCTTCTGAAGAAGCTTCGTTCTCTGATAATGCTGATTCCTCAGAGGCTATTTCATGCTCACTTTCAATAACAAATTCATCATCTATATTACTATCTTCATCACTTTCTGAACCAATTTCGTCATACCACCGTAATACGGTCTCTTCAAAATTCAAATCAGTAGTACGAACACTTTTTTCTACGGACTTTCTTAATTAAAATTACTTTCAGTTAGGGTGAACCAGGGTCACATAGACCCTTAAACTACAATATAAAGATAACTGCACTCCTAACACGTATTCTCTCAACGGCGTATTGACGAAGACTAAATATTAGGAAGCTACTTATAAGGTTAGAATGATTTGCGCATGTCCTTAAGAGTAATACTGGAACAACTAAACTCTAGGGTCTAATAGACCCTGGCTCACCAGTTAAGGGTTAAGCGAAAATTAAAAACCCGCCGAAAATTGTAAAGGGTGAGCCAATAAGAGCGCAACATTTCATTATTTAATAAAATACTTATTTTTTAATGAATGCAACTTAAAGTACATAATCTACAATTAAGTATGAAAAATAATATCCAATAAAGGGCCACCACGACTTGCTGTCACATTCTAATTCTTTTAGTAAAATTTTTGATCACATTTACGCACATTTGCTGCTCAATTTCACCAATGACTTGTCGAATTTCATCCTTAAGCTCATCAATCGTCGTTGGATGGTTGGAATATGCGTGAGACTTTACAATACCCCACATGATCTGGGTGGCCAATTTTGGTTGCCTTGGCGTGAAATGAAACGATCCGGAAATCTGTCTTGCAATAACCGTATTGTCTCTTATGCTGTGTGGCAGGTTGCTCCATCCTGCTGGAACCAGTGGCGGCTCTTGATGACGTACGATGTGCGCTGCTGCACGGATGAGACTGCTTCGTTTAAGCTTTCATATATACAGAGAAGCAAGTAACCGTACCGAAATCTTCCGAAATAGTTCGAAGTAGTCTCATCCGTTCGGCAGCGCACATCGTACGTCATCAAGAGCCGCCACTGGCTGGAACCATATATCGTCCAGGTCTATACCGACCAATGCAGGCTACAAAAACTCTCTTAACATATTACGGTAATGGTCACCATTCACTGTCACGGTGTTACCGGTTTCGTTCTCGAAGAAATATCATCCAATAACTCCGCCATCCCACAATCCACACCAAACAGTCACTTATTGTGGATGCATTATTTTCTCATGAATTCGCCTAGGATTCTTAGTAGCCCAAACACGATAGTTCTGGGTATTCATATAGCCATCCAAATGAAAGTGCCCCTCATCGCTAGACAGGATTTTTTTGAAAAATTAACGTTCACTTCATGATTTACCAAAACCCAGTTGGAAAATGCAAACCGCTGCGCATTATCTACTGGGTTAATTTCCTGAGTTAATTGCACCTTATATGTATAAAGATGAAGACCTTTCTTTAAAATGTATCATAAAGTGCTTCTTGAAATTGCCAACTGCTGTGAACGATAGCGAGGTTGTTGGATTCTCAGCAATACTTTCAGCCATTGCAGTAATATTTCGATAGATCGTCCCAGCCGAGGACGAATTGGTGTATTCTTATCGACAGCCGAAGTAGTTTCCTCAAATCAATCGCTTAACCGTCGAACGTCAGGGTGTATTTTTTCTACAAAAATTGCACGTAACCTGTTTCTGCAAAACTTTCCCCGTATTTAAAATAAGTTTTGACAATTACTCTCTTAATTATTATATTACTGTGCGCTGTTCATTCGTGTAACGCTGCATTTTCGTCGCAACATATTTGATTTAAAAAAATACCTTGAAAGGAAATGTTGCGCTCTTATTGGCTCACCCATTATTATGTGCCGCCTATGAATTTAAAATGTTTACAAATAATTTTACAAATAATACCTTTATTGAACTTACACACAAACACCCGCTGTTGTAACAGCTGTCGATGTTATGAAAACTCTACAAGGTAACATTGTTTAAATAGCTTTGTATGCTAAGGATTCAATTACCTCAATATATTTACGTACAGAAATGTCAGCTGTGAATAAATTTATAGTTTTATTTTGTATGCAGGTGAATTATTAAAAAAATAATTAGAAATTATTTCATTGTAATAGATAAATAGAATAAAAATAGATAAGATGTGTGCTCTACACGGGGTATTTCACGCCCGCAACCTTCGTGATTTGGTAACAATCTATCTGTTTTCCTTAATTAGGACACGATATCCATTATACACGTGTAAGATGGGGATTGATTTGCAAAATGCTCCCTTATACGACAAGTTTTTCTATCGGTTTCACCGTAAATGTAAATCATATCAAACGTTCATACGTTGTGAGGGCATTGTGGAAATATTCGCACGTAAACGATCGATACTGACTAAATCGCTGGCACAATTGTTTCGCTAGTTACTATTACCCCCTACACTTTATGTTAATAGGAACTTCTTGAAATACTGTGGCGGGACAAATATTTTATAAATATTTTTGTCATTTATTTGCTCGTGTCTGCGAGGAAATTTACTGAAAATATTTTGGATTCTTCTTAAACACTAATGTTCGATCGCCTTTTGTTTTCAAGATACAGGATCTTAAAAGTTTGTCGGAAAATTATTTTTTTTAAATTTCGTCCAATGACAGATCTGTTAACCTAATTATTCCAATAATTTATAAAAATTTGACGTACTGCTGATTAAAAAAAAATTATCTTAACATATTTCATTAGAAACTGTATTTCTCTTAGCATATAGTACAATCTTTGAATAATGTTCAATGGGATTTTCTAATAAGTTGTTCAGTTAATTTTCAAAAAAGTATCGATAGAGCTCGCCTGTCAATCGATTGGACAATCAAAATTGATTAATTAGGTAATTGTCGATTATATCCGCCGACACATTAATACAAAGCCCATACTGGTAATTCCGTATTATGGTTTGTACAGAATTATGTAGGTTCAAAACACCCTCGCGACTAATTCCTGCTTCATCGGTGAACAAAATTAATGATAGAAAATGTTGTCTTTGATTTAGATATTTAACACGGGGTAAACAATCCTGTTCCATTATGTGATGAACTTTTTGGAAATGAAACGAATGGTGAAGCTGTTCTTTGAGGACTTGTCTAACAGATTCACGGTTAACATTCCGTTCAGCTGAACTTATTTTTCTGGTGCTTATTCTCGGATTATTTTCTATTTGCAAAACAGCTTCTTCATTTTCGACAGTACAATCAATGAATTCTGTTGGCCACACTATTAACTTTTGATTTTTTGAAACAGTCATCTTCTCCCAAACGTGTATGCACGTCAATAAATGTTCTAATATTAGGAACATGTCTTAATGGATATCTCTCTCGATAGATACGTTGAGCTTCAGAAGAATTTGATCGAGCTTCATCATAACACATAATCATGTCCCTGTATTCTTAAAAAGTAAAGAGAACCATTTTCAAAATTAATTTTAGAAAACGTCAAACAGCAAAATCAAACCCAAATCAGGAACACGACAAATTTGAATAAATTAATGCAATATTAATTTGACAGGTGCCATAATTACATAACCAACTATGATGATATTCTAATAATAACTCTCGAAACTACAATATAGTAATTTTGGTTCAATAATGTCATCACAATAGAAACGAAATTAAAAAAAAGCAAAACTTTCTAACAAACTTTTAGGATCCTGTATTTTGAAAACAAAAGGCGATCGGACATTAGTGTATAAGAACTATTTTAGTATTTTATGGTCTTCTATCGCGTGGTACTATGCATTGTAGCTTTTTAAATGTCACCTTGTACCTATATATAGATAATTATTTCTTGACCTTTGTATATTATAGTAGATTTAGTTAGTCGGCGATTTACTTTAAGATGTATATATCTAAAATAATCTTACATGTTTCGGCACATAATGCCTTTTTCAAAGAATTTTCAATTATAAATGACAGATATTAATATCATATTTATATATGTGAAATCGGCATGGATAAAAATGACATTATTCAAAAATACATTCCAGATTAATAATAATAATTCATGCCTTAGCATTCCCCAACAGCTTGACTCTAATTACAGGGGGCATTGGCTAGCCATGAGTTATTATTATGTTCGCGCCCGTGGAGCGACTTAAGATGTTAAGCTGTCGGCATTCGCCTAGAACGAAAAGGAAAACCACGAGTAGGTTCTCGTGGTTTTGCATTTTTTTAACACTCTGTGTATATAGTGGGTCCGTCTAAATTCAATCGATATAATTTTTGTCGTGATGGAGGGTAACAAATGGAAGAACTTTTTTAGTATTTTCTATTTTTATTGATCGCGATAAATAGCTTAATGACAATATAAACAAATTTTACACATTTATGTCGTTGCTAACTTGGCAAATTTATATAGCAACAAAAAATATTTTATAGTTGTATAAAAAGTTGCCCAACATGCCATTCAAAATGAAGTACTTTAAAACCGTTTAACTTTCCAATAAGGCGTTACCAGAACAAAAAGATACTAAAAAAGTTCTTGCATTTATTATCCTCCATGACCACAATAATTTTGTCGGTTGAATTTAGACGGACCTGGTACTTAAATCTAGCAATAGCAAAGCATTGCTGGGTGTAACTAGTATTCTATATAATTAGATTTTTCAATTTTTTATACGTTGTCTTTTCTTTCATGGACATCCGGTATAGAACATGCCAAGAGGAATTGAGGCGGTTATTAAAATAAGGGTGTGGTAAGTAATTATTAAAATATGTATAAAATATATCAATAAAAGATTTACTTAATATTTTTATTTTATTTGTTCTATTTTTGCCGATTTAGCACAATTTTATCATGAGTTTAGTTACTAGGAACTACTACTGTATATGTGTTATAAAAATTGTGAAAAATTCTTTAAAAGTATATAAATACCTTAACATTAATATAATCCTGTTATTTGAAAATATTAAAAGTTTACTAGAAATTAATAATTTTTTTTTTTTAAACTTCCTTAATGCACAACATTCTTTTTGAAATAGTCTGTTATTCACAGCATTTATTTTATATTAAACACTACAATATACTAACGTGAGAAATATGTATATGGACGTAATTACATCTAGTAGCATTAATAAAATAAATCTTTTGCAAGTATTAGCTAACAAGAAAGACTTATGTTGCAAACAGCCAATGTTCTCTCATTACAAATACTTAGCGCTCTCGAAGTTATTACACAATATTTTAAGATGTACCCTCGTTTAATGTAATTGCGTAATCACCTTGTTGCGCAATGGACCGTACGGTGTACATTTGCAAAAGTTAGAATGTGAATCTCGATGTATGAAAGTGCATTGTACATATAAGAGTAATATTGTCGAATTCAGGAAATAATTTGCCGCTAATAATGCATTATTCTTGGCTAAATATTTATATTTTCCTACATACATACATATTTGGTATCAAATTATAGATACGTAATGATAATTTATTCACTTAATTCTCTAAAATTACTGTTAATATATTTTTTAATCTACAGCTTTCATAATAAGAAGGTTGCTGCGAAAGTTTTTGAGTACATATGAAAAAAACAGAAATGAATTGGTGTAAGATTGCTACATGCAACGTGCAACAATAAAAGCCCACGAAAACTGGCTTTGTTATAATGTTGCGCAATACAAAAACCCTCTTCGGACTTACCTTGCGTGGGTGGGATGTTATTAAATGGACAAAGAAGCCAGCCAGTGCCAACGACGTAGAACTCAGTGAAGAAAGTCGCGTGATTCTTGTCGAAACGTTGATAAACTGACTGAAAATTAAAAAGGACGCCACTACGATTTTAAAAGCTGCTTGTCGTGTATGTTATACGACACGCGGAGTTTGAACTTGTGCTAACGAATCCTACTATGGGGAGACTAGCGTTATTACAGAAATCCGAAGTAATATCGAGTAAAGAAAAAGAAACAAGTTTATTATAAACGTCTTCGTCGTTAATAAAATTGACAAAATGAAAGAAATAGTACAGAAATCCGTAGAATGTTTCTATCAAAACTGAAAGGGTTATGCGCTGTACATAACTAAACTAAAGTAGATAATAAGTAGGGACTGGACACGAGAGGCCCATGACTACGCAAACGGGTGGTGATCTACAAAATACGAAATACATTTTTATTTGGTAATTTTGTAGTTCAAGTTGAGTAAATGAGTATTAAATATTAACTAGCAATACTTTCTCAAGGTTCTCTTCTGTAAAACTTGCTCTCTTTGAATGAAATACATCCTTGTAGATAGAAAACATCGCAACTGGTTATAGGTGCGTACTGGAAATATTATTTTATTGTAGTTAGATTTAGAGGCATTGTCCCTATTATACACAATTGCCGCAATGTTATTAAATCTGGATTTCTATTAAAAACTGCGTCTAATCTAATCTAATGTGGTTAATCCATCACTTAATTTGAGATTTTGAGTTTCAAAGTAAGTGATTAGTTTAGCAGATTTCCAAATTGTTTCTGAAGAAAGTACAACTGATTTTCTTTTAAATTTGGAATTTGTATTAGTTCCTTGCCTCAAAAAGACTTCGAGCATCCTCATTTAAACATTAACGAAATTTTGTAAACTATCGAAATTCTCTGCATAAAAAAGTTTCCAACAATGTTCACACATCTAGTTATTACTGAAGAGGGAGGCAGTGACAAAGGGGGATGTTTTTCCCTGTAAAGTGCTATTCTCAATGGTGTTTTTCTGAAAACGTTTTTAAAAGCGGATACAAGTCCATTAACTTCCGGAAAGGTGTCTCTGACGAATCATATCCTAATATTCTGCATATTACTTGTGTAATACATGCTCTCCACAAAATCTACGAATACAGTAGAACCTCGTTTATCCGAGTCAGCCGGGACCGAACCTTTGCCGGATAATCGAAAACACGGATAATCCAAAAACCTCACTTTCAATTCTTTAATAATTTATTTAAACAAATACATATTGCAGTGGAATGTGCTTTTGATTGCTTATTAATCTTTTTTGTTCACACTACAACTTATGCTTCCGGCTGTTCAGTCTTGTAGATTTCCTAGAGCTCACTTCTCTCGGGTCGATCCTCGCGGATATGGGCCAGATTATAATTAAAGTAAAACAACAAACATTAATAAAACTCACATTTAGTTAGTTTACAGGTTTAATTAAAATAAAAAAAAAAGAAAAATCCCTTTAGAGAATGTACAGGGAGCTAAAGCAAATTAACAGTAGCTTAGGAGGAAAGACTCTTTATGAATATGACTCGCACAAAGAGAAAAACCCCCTGTGACTCTCGAACAAACATAAAACTAATAAATAATTGAGAAATTTGTCAAGTTTGACCTCTACTGTAACCCCTATAAATCAAATATCAACAACTACAAAGTTATCGAATACGCGTGACAGCCTTACAGTCATGCGCAATAAAACATGACAAAATCAAACCCATAAACAAAAAAAAAATCCAACCTGAATTTCAAACGTTCTAGAATATTATCTTGAAGAAAAAACTCCACTAAAAAAGAAACATGACAATTTTCTCTAATACTCATATACTACTTTAAATATCAAAATTATCGCAAATTATACATTAAAATTTACAAACATCAGCAAATCATCATATAAGCAATAATATAATTAAGTGTTTTTACTTACATCGATCTAAGCACAATCAACACAAAAACTACGTGAGAGATACCATAATTTAATTAAAATATTAACTGCGAGATCACAAACTCTCGTAAAAATCGAAATAACTTAAAATGCACAAAATAAATGCACCGAACTAATAAAAAACCCGACTTTACTCAAAAACAGAGAATAAAAATGAATTTCTTATACTCTATGACCACTTGGTTTGAAAAATCTGGTATCTCCAAATAATTTACCGCGAAAATCTCCTACATCATTTCAATAGTACATATTCTGGCCACACCCCCCCCTCTAATATAATACATACAGGGCCAGTCAAAAATATATATTTACAAACATAATAAATATAAATAAAATTCATGAATACATTTAACTCCCCAAATTACTCAACTGTTGTTTAATATTTAATTCTTCCATCTTTTTCTCTCTCTGGTTAGAAAAATTCACGACACAATCCCCAAATTTATCCGAGAACAAAGTCAGAACATTCCTGATCTTTTTTCATGGATAAATTTTTCGCACTACCACTTGAGACAGTGTCGCACTCTGTCTTACTTCCCCGCACTAACATGTTGCATTGTTGTTGAACAGGATCATCCTCGTTCTGATGCTGTAGTGTGACAAACGGATTCAACATCTCAATATACATTCTGTATAAAATTTTTATAAATATCAATGTCTTATTTGACTTAAGACATGTTATCTGTTATGTCGTTTTGCTTGACATAATTTATTAATGTCATTTTAACTGGACATAATTTATTAATGTCATGTTGCTTGACATTCTCGAATGGTCTTCGTTACATACATCGTAGACGAAGGAACACGCCGAAGTAACAGTCATCATCGTCGAATATTCGAGCACACTCTCGATCTCCTGGACATGAACATCTCCAATGAATTTTCATATATAAAAGAAAACATATCATTACCATCTCATATATCAAATCATTATAACAATCAAATTCATAACACCATTAATTCCCAATCAATAACAATAATAATAATAATAATATCATACTCTTAATATCTTCTTTTATAGTATAATTTTAATTTTTTCCTTACAACGCAATTCCCATAATTAACAATTTTTTCTTATATTCGTAGATAAATTACTTTCCTTCTAATTTCCTCAACAATAATTTTTTATTACAACTCATCCTGTATATATCCATTTACTTAATCCTGTTCATTACCATGTCAATTAAATCCGAAATTCATATACCATCATTATCAAATATCATATTCATTATCCTTTAAACATGTCAACAATTCTTTTTATAAGTTCATAATTACCATACTTTTATTTCCAATAATATATATACATATCTATTTATCATAATAATTTTTTTATATATATCGACGACCTTTTATTTAAATATAACGACGACAATTTTTTTATATAAATACACTTTCATTTTCCAAATATTTCATTTCATATATCCTCGACGAAATTTTATAAATTTTTTCATATTCAAAATATCCTATAACTTTTTATCACGACGAAATTCTGTAAACACCTTTTTATTTTACCTCTAATTCCTCTTCTTATACTAATAATTTAATTCTAATTATCCTTTACGTTAAGTTTATTTCAATATCATATATCAACTCCTATAACATTTCCAAATTTTATTTATATCCTTTAGTACATCACATTCCAATTAATTAACTCAAAAGCAAAAAATTCTCGCATATTCATCTTAATAGTTTACAACAATTATACATGTTGGGCCTATCTAAAATATCCGATTGTAAATAATTTCTAATTTCATTTTTACTTTTACTTTAATATAAAATGTGGGTCTAATTATTTTAAATTTAGTACCCTTATATTTCTTAACTTTCAGAGTATTGTATTGTAAAATTTTATTGTTGACATGCATCTGATTTATATTATTTAAAAAGCAATTGTATTTTAAAATATAATTACAGGAATTATTGCGTTTATTTCCTATATAATTATTCAAATTATATTTATAAATGTCATTTGTAGAAACCAATTTCATTTTTATCTTAGTTTGTTTATCATTAATATCATTAATGACAACTGCCTGTTTATTTAACTCATTGACCATTTTCTCATGATTACTTTTATCCATCCTACATTCTAACTTTGCATTTGTTTTAATTATATCAAATTCTCTTATCTCGTTAGTTTTAAAATTAATTTTATTTAATATATTTTCTTTTCTTACCCTTATCTGATTGTTTCTTCTTCCAACTTCTCTATCCAAATCATTTTCATTGTGCTGTGGCTTAGATTCTTCCCCAGGCACGTCCTCTAAACTTCCCTTTGAAATCGTTAATTCCTCTTCTTTTGTTATATTATTAACTCCCTCCGTTTCTTCTTGTTCCATTTTTATTGATTCCTTTTCTATTGCTTGTTTTTCCTCGACGTGTGCTATTTTACTTTCGCGTATTATGTTTTCCTTATTTATTTGATTGTTACTTTTTCTTAGTGCGATTTGATCCATTATCTCTTCTATTTTACTCTCTATATCTCCCTGTCGTTGTTTTATTTCATTGTAATTTCATATCCATTTGCTGTTGTTTTATTTCCATTTGTTGTTGTTCTATCCTATTCATCATTTGTTCCATTTTCTTATCCATGTCATTGTAATTTTGTTGTATCATTTTCATCATCATTTGTGTCATTGTTTGCATCATGTCCATCATTCCTTGACTGCTTTCTCCGTCGCCCCCTCCTTCATGCATGTAACTAGCATTACCCATTCTTTGTATCAAACATTCCATTTTTTTTTAAATTATATTGTTTATTTATAATTTTTATTTATAACTTTTCTTCATTCGCTTTTTACGTTGCGTTCGCCACAATTATTTGCTTATAATTCCTCTAATACTTCCTTTCTTCATTCGTCGACATGTTGGGCTGCCAAAATTACAATATCGGCCCTACGTTGGATTGCGCTATAATTATGCAGTGGAATGTGCTTTTGATTGCTTATTAATCTTTTTTGTTCACACTACAACTTATGCTTCCGGCTGTTCAGTCTTGTAGATTTCCTAGAGCTCACTTCTCTCGGTCGATCCTCGCGGATATGGGCCAGATTATAATTAAAGCAAAACAACAAACATTAATAAAACTTACATTTAGTTAGTTTACAGGTTTAATTAAAATAAAAAAAAAGAAAAATCCCTTTACAGAATGTACAGGGAGCTAAAGCAAATTAACAGTAGCTTAGGAGGAAAGACTCTTTATGAATATGACTCGCACAAAGAGAAAAACCCCCTGTGACTCTCGAACAAACATAAAACTAATAAATAATTGAGAAATTTGTCAAGTTTGACCTCTACTGTAACCCCTATAAATCAAATATCAACAACTACAAAGTTATCGAATACGCGTGACAGCCTTACAGTCATGCGCAATAAAACATGACAAAATCAAACCCATAAACAAAAAAAAAATCCAACCTGAATTTCAAACGTTCTAGAATATTATCTTGAAGAAAAAACTCCACTAAAAAAGAAACATGACAATTTTCTCTAATACTCATATACTACTTTAAATATCAAAATTATCGCAAATTATACATTAAAATTTACAAACATCAGCAAATCATCATATAAGCAATAATATAATTAAGTGTTTTACTTACATCGATCTAAGCACAATCAACACAAAAACTACGTGAGAGATACCATAATTTAATTAAAATATTAACTGCGAGATCACAAACTCTCGTAAAAATCGAAATAACTTAAAATGCACAAAATAAATGCACCGAACTAATAAAAAACCCGACTTTACTCAAAAACAGAGAATAAAAATGAATTTCTTATACTCTATGACCACTTGGTTTGAAAAATCTGGTATCTCTAAATAATTTACCGCGAAAATCTCCTACATCATTTCAATAGTACATATTCTGGCCACACCCCCCCTCTAATATAATACATACAGGGCCAGTAAAAAATATATATTTACAAGCATAATAAATATAAATAAAATTCATGAATACATTTAACTCCCCAAATTACTCAACTGTTGTTTAATATTTAATTCTTCCATCTTTTTCTCTCTCTGGTTAGAAAAATTCACGACAATATGTACGTATGTCAAAAGAACAAAGAAACGTGATTGAACATGTAACAAAAAATAAAAGTTTTAATATTTATACATATGTAATATGTACTACATATACATATTATATGAACTATAATAACGTGAATAAAATCACTTAAAAAAATCAGTAATTTTTGTTTGTTTTTGGGCTTCGTAAATTCTGCCTCTTATAATTTCCTTCATTTTTCTAAGTTGAAGTACATGAATAACATCAGTTTCAGGCTGTTCTTCAAAATAATTGATAACTATATTTACTGCATCTCCTGCTTCTCGATGACTTGTTTTGATGACGAAATTATTTTCATCGTCATCACTACTTTTGTCAGAACTTTCTCCAGAGGTCTGCCTTAGATAATCTTCATCCATAATCTGATACCATTTTTCTTGGTGATCACATTCTATCCATTCATTTATTTTTTCGATGTCTATTTCTTCCAAAACTTCGATTTGTGAGGCTATAGATGCTATGTGTTCGATTGATAACTCACCTTCATTTAAGCGATTATCATCTTCAGTACCTTCTTCATCTGCTGTATCTTCTAAGGTCATTATTTTATAAAATGCTTATTTAATGTTAGTCTCTTTCACTTCACTCCAAGCGCGAGCTACAGCATAAATTGCTTCTTTCACATTCATACGTTTCGAAAATCCCATAAGGTCACTTTCTCCCAACAATTGAAGCATAAGGTCTTTCCTATAAAGCCTTTTCATGGTCTCTATAACACCTTGGTCCATTGGCTGGGCAATAGATGTCACATTCGGAGGAAAATATGCCGCGAATATGTTCCCATCTGCTGACTTTAGTTGCTCTGCATCAGGATGCGATGGAGAATTATCCAGTAACAGGACAGCCTTGAGTGGAAGATTATTTTCTTGCAGAAAAGTTTTAACTTGTGGTATAAATTTCTCGAAAAAACACTTTTTAAAAATCGCTCGATCCATTCAAGCACCCTTTTGATTATAATAATCAACTGGCAGTGTTTTTACATTTTTAAAAGCCCTCGGATTTTTTGATTTTCCAATGACAGCTAACCTAAGCTTATGGGTTCCTGATGCATTAGCACAGCATAGCACTGTTAAACGGTCTTTGCTTACCTTAAAACCTAATTCAAAAATTAAAAAATTATAAAAAAACAGTACAAAAATATGTAAAGCTAACCTGGTGCACTAGTTTCTGAGCCTGCAGCAAGTGTTCTTTTCGGCTTTGCTTTCCAATAAAGCCCAGTTTGGTCTGCGTTATACACTTGTTCGGGTTTTAGGTCGCTCTCCGTTATAAGATTTTCTAAATTATAGCAGAATTCCACCAAAGCTACATCATCGGCACTTAGTTTCTCCCCTTGAACAGCTAATTGTCTTATTCCATGACGTTTTTTAAATCTGTGTAGCCAACCGGAAGATGCAGAGAAGTTTCCTTTAATTTTCAGCTGTTCGTGAAACTTTTGGGCTTGCCTAGCACACATAGATCCTGATATTGGAACCCCTTCCGATCTTTTCTGTAAGAACCACTTGGTCATAGCATCATCAAGTTCTCGCAAAGTAGATCCTTTTAGAGACTTCCTCTCAGAAATAGCTTTTGCACTGTCAGCTTTAGCTACAAAGCTATGTGATTCGGTTTTCTTCTTCACAATGTCGCGAACCGTTTGTTTTCCAATGTTATATGTTTTAGCCAATGCTGCAACGCTTTTGTTTTTTCAAATTGTTTTAAAATTTCCATTTTTTGTTCTATAGTTAAAACATTGCGTTTACGCTTTTCGTTAGCACCGGTACGCTGCATTTTGTGCGTCTGTTTACGATCAACTAATGAGCCGGTCGATAGATGACGAAAAAAAGTACATACATACTAAACACATAAATTGGGGATTCCCGAGACGAACGTCTGCACGGGTTCACGCGCCAGCCTCTGGCCGACAGCCACGGATAATCCGCGCCCCGGATAAAGCGCGCACGGATAATCGAGGTTCCACTGTATATCGGAAACACCTTTCCGGAAGTTGATAGAATTGTATCCGTTTTTAAAAAAGTTTTCAGAAGAGCACCATTGAGATTAGCTCTTTACAGAGAAAAACTTCCATCTTTGTCACTGCTTCCCTCTCCAGTAATAACTAGATGGGGAATATGGTTGGAAGCTACTAGTTTTTATGCAGGGAATTTCGATAGTTTACAAAATTTCGTTACATGTTTAAATGAGAATGCTCGAAGTATTTCTCAGTACACGGAACTAAATTTGAAAAGTTAGTTGTACTTTCTTCAGGAACACTTTGAAAATTTGCTAAAACTAATCACTTATCTTGGAAATCAAAATCTCAAATTAAATGATGGATTAACCACATTAGATGCGGCTATTAACAATTTGAAAAATATTTCAAGTGAATTCGTATATGGCCTTCGGCAAAAGTTAGGTCCAGTTTTTAATAGAAATCCTGAGTTAATAACATTGCGGCAGTTGTGTATGGGGACAATGCCTCAAAATCTAACTGTCAAATACGCTGAAATAAAAGAATATTTCCAGTATGCACGTATAAGCAGTTGCGATGTATAAAGGACGTTTTCTATCTACAATGATGTATTTCATTCAAAGAGAACAAATTTTACAGAAGAGAACCTAGAGAAAGTATTGCTAGTTAATATTAATACTACTTTACTCAACTTGAACTACAAAATGAACAAATAAAAATGTATTTCGTATTTTATAGATCTCTACCCGTTTGTTTTCCAATTATGTAAATAATTAAAAACTCTTTAAAAATACAAATTTTCAATAGTACGCCCGTGGTCGATGAATCATGGGCCTCTCGTGTCCGGTCCCTATTAATAAGGTTGTAGATAACAATTATGTATTGAAATAAAATAAATCATAAAAAGCACCTTCAAGTGTATATCAATTTAGTTTTAACAATGCTGCATTAAAACAAAATATATTAAATATTTTAAATTTGGTTAAGTAAAGCAAAAATTAGATGAGAAGAAATTTAAAAAAATAAAATTAAGAAATGTTATGGGTAAAATAAAATGATTACATATTTTAAAAGGAAATAGAAAGATACAAAGAGTGTTTTAAAAATTTATTGTGACTTAATATTTCTGATTTATTTTGGGACATTGACAGTCGTACCGTTCTAAAACTTTTCGGAATGGATGTTTTTCACCTAAATCGGTTTTAGACTGCAAAAGTTCAGCTACTATTTTACGATACTTTTCTTCCTCTTGTCTGCCGAGTTCCAATTGTCTTTCAAGATCTTTTCTTTCGCGCATCTAAATCATATAAATGTATATTAAATTGATGAAAAAGTATGAATTCCAAAAATAGAAAAATAATTGCAAATATTCATGTTAGTTGCTTTTAGAAAATTCATTTAAATTGTATAAATTATAATTTTCCATGTACAGGTACCGAAACAAATATGTCTGTCCATGCCTCTTCAAAAATTTGATATTTGTCGTTTGTTTCATTATTTTTGAGTTCTAAAGATCGACAATTTTTATTTAAAATTACAAACATTGCGTAAAGCGTATTTTTTACATTTTTTCTTAAATTCTAGATAATTCATTTACATACATATTTTTGGTTAGACAGCCACTTATACACAAGTGTGTATAATAAATATAATAATATTGTGTTGTCAGTGTCATGGTTATTAATACTGATTACATTGTTACTTTGTGATTGTATGAAAGACGAAATAATTAATTTTTTCCACGGTCGGGAGTAGAAATCAGTTTCTATGACATCAAAATTAAAACAGAAGTAGTCGATTATTCCCAAGGGAGTATAATGCTCCCAAGGGAGTTTACATTATGGAGAACGTTTGTGATTCATGCATGTTTGTTTATTTTGTAGTTATGACAATAACTCAACGACTACTAAATAAATGCTTAAATCCGAATACAATAATTCTGGTGCTACTTACTTCATAATGACAAAATATGTGTTTTTAAGTTAATGAGACCGTGGAAAAAATAGTATATACCATTCGGGAGAGATGCTATTTTGTCCTCGGTGCATTGTAGCCCTCGGGCTTCAAATTGCACCTCTGCCAAAATAACGCATTTCTCTCCCTTATAGTATAATATACTATTATAGGACCTGAGTTTCATGTACGATTTTATTATTAAAAGTTATCAGTTATCAGACTATCTGACTGTATGTCTACTAAGTAGACATTGCTTTTCAAACTTAGAACAACTTGTGGTACCTACTAAAGGACATAAAATTTGTAAATTTTCATTAGAATTATTTTGGACTTGAAAATACATACAATAGTAGTTAAGAAACAAACATCTATATATAAAGCACTAATTAACAAATACACAACTTGAATTGTCAGTTCTACATGGATACCTTTGAACGAAAAGAGTGAAGGGGAATAAGCATTTTTCGTTTTGCGGTCGGTTCCATAATCACACCCTAAAAGTCCTTTTTCTATTTTGCGTTCGAAATGAACTCATTATGAAACCAAAAATAGTATCGAAATGAGCTCTATTTCGATACACTTTTTTTCATTTTTCAATGTTGGCGTTGTTCGAATACAGAAATAAATATCATTGCTGTCCATTGAACTATATAGTACTACTGGAACGAGCACGCAGACGTACGGACTGGCCGAAATCTGTGACCACTGTGTTAGAACGAGCGCGCTGCTAGAAAGGGGGTACTTCTCTCTCATACTCTTTAGAGAGTAAATGCGCGTTTCCTTACGTCCGTTTAATTTTCGTTAAAATACTTTATTTTAAAGTTAAAATGGTAGTGTATTGTTGTGCATATGGATGCAAAAATGAACGTGTACCTGGAAAACACATTCGTTTTCATAAGTAAGTAACCGTAAGTACATAATAGTAGGTTTATAGGAAGTTTATAAAGCTCAATTTTTTTAAAAATCATGAATTTATTAAAATAAAAGGAAACGAAAACAATTTAACATATAAAAAAATTATTAATTAAATAAATAAAGGGCTTTAGAACAAATGAAAGGAAATTTTTTTAAAGTTTTTGTAATTTGACTAATTAAGCAATAACATCGTTCTTTCTATCACTCTATTTATTATTTTTGGTAGATTTCCACTGTTAAGACCTGCAGTTTTAGAATTATGGATAAAGGCACTACATTTGGAAAATTTAAAACCTAATGCTCATACTGTTATATGCAGTGATCATTTTACAGAGAATAGTTATTTAGAGTCTTCTTTAAATAAGAAATTATTAAAGAAAGATGCGGTTCCTTCTATTTTTAATTTTCCCCAATACTTGTTGGAGAAACCCACAGGTACAAGAAGACAAACAAGAAAACGTCCATGTATTGATACCGTCAATAATATTGGAATTCAAACTCACGCCAAAAAAAAAAACATTGCAGTTCCTAGGGGAGAAGGCAACATTGAGGCATAAGTTGAATAAAACAATATTGTTTTATCACATTTAATATTAGTGTATAGATATTTTTAAATGTAAAAATATAATATAATTTTTTTAGATTTAACTTTTATAGTTTATTTTGTAACTATATATGTATTAAAAATTCACTTTCAACTTGTTCTTTTATTTCCAAAAACTTGATAATTATTGTGGGTTGCGCTTTCTACCTGTTAGATCGCACCTGGACCAAATTCAGTGGAAGGTAGCATTTGTTTCATATAAGCGCTTGAGTGGAATAAAGATAGGTATCCCCTCCGTGCAGCCGCACTCGTCTAACAGTCGATCCTCATTCTCCGAGTACAGCGTGCGCGTTCCAGTATTACTATATAGTTCAATGTTGCTGTCATATGATTTTAAGAATTTATGTACATTTGACAGATATGATATATATTCGTATTTTACACAAACAACGTATGTTGTATACAATTGACAACAACATATATATGTTTCTATGTCACTCATGTTTATATTTTTAAATGAAATATCAAGTAATGTTAACGAAAATTAATAAATAATATGTAATATAATATACTTCGCGGATAGCAAGATTTAAATCTGACAATGTCAAGTATCAATGTGACCAACTGCATGCTTTATATAAAAATTAAACTCTGAACTTTCAAATTAAATAATTCCAATTTAAGCAATTTATTAATGTAAAAAACGCAAAATAGAAAAAATAGTATAAAAAACTCGTTTCATAAGGCCTTTTGCCGCACTCGCACTCGCTCTTTAGAAAACTCGCCGCTATCGCGGCTCGTTTTCTAAACTGATCTCGTGCGGCAAAATGGTGCCTTATGAAACTTGTTTTTTAATATACTATTACGAAATGAACCAATTACCGTACTGGACCAATTAAGGATATATTTAATGTGCCGACATTCCATAATCAATGCATGGGGTTATAAGTAAATTAGCAAAAATTGGGCCGCAATTTCATTGGTCAATTTGAATCACGTGTTAGTTCCGTAAACTGTCCCCACAACAGATATCCGCTGTTGGTGTTGTTTTTGCATAGTCGTTAACAACTAATTCTGCAATGACAGCAAATTTTCACGATTTTCGATTTGTTGTTTAGGTGTTATTGGTTATGTTATTTACTATTTTCAATATTCTTACGTATTTAATTGTTATCATTCCTTTCTTTGTTGGATATATCTAATACTACGAGTTTTTTGTTTTCGTTTTAATAATTGAGTGTGTAAAGTTCTGAAGTTTCTTTTATTTCTATATTTATTTATATATATATATATATATATATATATTTATAATTAGTTATTAATATTAAGGCATCTTAAAAAAATATGTAAGTATGTATCATGCAGAAGGATGTACTTCAATATTATATATCAACAAGACATACACAAAATACTGTTTCAACCAATAATTTATATGATTTTATTTGTATCGATACTATGTTTGTTGTGAATGAACTTTCTTGTGTTTACTTAATTACATTTCGTATTTGTCTTGTGTCTTCATTAGTAAACTATATAGCCTGCAAACTACTACTACTACTGTACTTATTTATTACTTAATAAATTTAGTATAATAATTTTGTAATGTTAGTAGATACACCATTAGGTACTTGTTAGAATCGCAAATTTAGTTTTATTTTCTTGTAATTTGAGATGGTTTGAATAAAATTGTTTAACTAATATTCTAATTTCATTTTGCCCTGTTTATTTCGAAGTAGATGATTAATTATGCTGAATTCTTTGCTTATGATTTAATCTTGGTAATTTCTTTTTAAATCATAAGCAAATCAATGTTAAAATAATAATTAATTTTAAAACCGTAGTTCGTTTATATAGAAGAGTCTCTTTGTCCTCACGATAGATGGCGCTCTGAAGCAATCGACACAATTTTCCCCTAACTTCACATTTTATTACGATAGTAAATTTCTATGAATCAATGATACTGGCTTGTTTAGCTAAAGTTTCAATTTATAAATTTATTGTACGTTGGCTGCCCTGAAAATAATTCTTTTTTTTTTACTGATACAAATTGACATTTGGCGCGAAATATCCCGCACTTTTTAATGTTTGAGAGGTTATATCGCGGTATTTTCGACTATTTTCGTACATTTGAAACAAGTAGGTATCTCTGTTATTATTTTAAATTTTCTTCTAATTGTTTCGTAAAATTTTATATCTTGTTTAAGTTTCTTGTGTCCAATATTTTTTTTGTTAGAAAGGGTAAGATAAAATTGTAAAATTATGAAATAATGTAATGACAATTTCTAAATATTACAATTAATATTAAATAATAATGTGCACACCAACAAAAAGAATGCGTCTAACAAACTTTACCAAGGAGGAGAAATTATCATTACTGGAGGAAATTAAAGAAATACAAAAATATAGAATGCAAAAGAACAAACAAATTCTAGATCGTCGAGTAGTTCAAAATTATTTTACGTCTTCTAACAACTATTACTTCATCTTCTTTTGACGAACTGGTGCTGGACGTATGAGTTCGTTATCGTAATTATTAATTTTTATCAATGTATAATTCGTATTCATTGTAAAATAATTTATTATTTATCAATGTGTCGATTGGTGTCGGTATATAGGTTATGTTTGGTTGTGTTTAATTGTCAAACAGAGTTAAATGATTCTTTAACGATTAAATTGGAGAATATTGGTATATTAGTGCTAATGGACGATTACCTCTAAAAAGATGATTATGAATTATGAATTATTCCATGTCAACGATTGGGAAAACAGTTCTTTAAAGAACATTCGTCCATGTTTACAACACATCTACTGTACAGAGATAGAGCGTTTGTTAAGATAATAGTAGGCCTAACATATGAATAAAATTGGATTAACTCAAGAAACGATATGCAGAATCTGTCGAAAGTAGACTTTTGTGATAATTCTAAAAGATTTAACACGGGAGTCTAATTCAAATTTTATCCCCTACATTTTTTCTCAGTCACGTGATCATATCACAGCATGCGCGGAACTTAAACGCTCAGGGACAGGTTTGAGCGAGTAATGAACAGGTATAAAACAGATTCAAACAGGTATAGAACATATTTAAACAGATAATAAGCTGGTTAACCTGTCCACTACCAGTTCGAACCTGTTTTTGGGCGTTTGAATTTCGCGATGTGTATACGAATATGTGATCACGCGACTGAGAAAAAGTGAAGGGTATAAAATATGAAAATTAGGCCCCTGTGTTAATCGTACTAGGGTCTAGTACTCTTTTAGCTATACTATTACTTAAGTAATGTACGTGAATTCGTTCGTAGTATATCTAAAGTTATTAAATTCTGGACTTCTATTGACATTGGCAACATAATCCAATGAATGTTATTTGAGTAATATACTCGTAACTTACCCTTAATTCATTATTGTAATCAATTTGCTTGCATAAATCATCCCTATAATCTCTGGCGGCAGCCGCTCGTAGTCTAGCATCTTCTTCAGATAATCTTTTATTTGTGTCGTAAGCCATTCTACATAATTCATTTTCAGCCTCTTTCATTTTCAATTGCTGTTCGGCTTCCTGTTTCTTGTATGCACGTTGTTCATCTCTTCCAGCTAGAACCTCCTAAAATTTGATTACGAAAAATGTTGTTTAAACCTGAAAACTCCTTCCGATCACCTTTAACAATTTTTCCTTCGCTTCTAGCATTTTGCACCTGGCTTCGTCTTGTTTCTTTTCGATGGCAATTCGATGCTCTTCTAGTAGTTCGCTCAATTTGTATTCTTCGTGTTTGCGTTCTCGTTCTAATTCTTTCAAATGTTGTCGATACTGATGCATTTCTCTACGTGCAATCTGCGTGTAACTCTTAATTTTGGCAATTTCTCTTTCGTATTCAAGCTGAGATAAGTAAATTAAGGCATCGTCTAGTTTCTTTTCTTCCTTTGCCCTGTTGGCGAGTACTTTTTCTTGGAATTGAATTTGTTGGAAAAGTTCCTCTTGAATCTTGATTTTATTCTTCCTCTTAATTTCCAAAGCTGTTCGAGTTATTGTGTGGAATAGTATAAATGCTTTATTAAATCATATTTAAATGTTGCATAAAAAATACCTTCAATTTGTTCCCTTCTTAACTGTTCGGTTAATTTTTCCATTTCCAGACGATCTTCTTCCATGATTTTTTCTTTTTCGATTTTGGCAAGTTGCTGTAATCACGTTGGCAGTGCATATTAAATATTAAAACTTAGAACCGAAATAATCATTAAATGTATATGTAGGTATAGTTTGTTGAAAAATGTATGCGTCTAAATATCAATATTATCTTTTAACGCTACTAATGTGAAAAAAATCTTTTTATCCCATAATAAAAAAATTGAAAGTAGAACACTCTTTATATGAAACATCTTAAAAGGGAATTTTGTTATTCATACCCAATTATTACTTGTGTAAATTATGAATAGTTTCCTTTTCAATTTCTTGTATTACGCAAAGGTGATTATCTTCACATTAGTGACGTCTACATATTTCATAAGAAAAATGTACGACTCCACCATAGAAGGAAGGATTGTTATTTAGCTGTGACTAGAGGAAGACAGAAATTTTTCAACAAACTGCGCAAATACGTTAGTACCTTCCCTTGAATTTGTTTTTCTAAGTAATCACGAGTCTCCTGTAGTTTCCTATGTTGTTGAATAGCTTCCTGTTCGTCGCGTTCGATCTGTTAAGTAATTCTTGGTAATTAACGGTATTAATTAAATAAAAATACTGAAAGTCTTGCCTTGGCCTCTATATCCTTGTGCGTGGCATGCTCCCACATGCGATCCCATTCTTTCTCAGCTTCTCTTCTCGCCTCATTTTCTCGTATCTGCTGTAATTGAACCTTTTTGGATTCTACGAGTTGTTTCTTGCTCATTATTGGCCTGAGATCTTCGCACCTATCACTATGTAGAGTGAAATAAATATACATTAAAACAACTATTATACTATATACATTAAAGAGACAAGTATTGTACAAGACTGAGTTCGTGACATTCGTTTACGAAATACGAAATGTTGAAATGTATATGTGGAGTTAAAGTTTAGTTTTAATTCGTAAGATAAGGTTATATATATTTATAAACTTGCTGTGAAAAGAAACCAAACCATTTCGTAATAAACTAGTTACGTACCTATTCTACCTCAGAGCAAATAGACTTTCCTTTCTAATGTCAAGTGCACATGTAATTTGGAGAAGAAAAAAGCTAAATGTTTTCATAATGCTTTCGAAGGTAGAATAACTGAGTCGGATAATGATTGCAAGTGTCAGAGTTTGTGCAGTAGGACAACGTCATTGGCATCTTTAAGAAATTTGTGACAAGTTCCCTTTAAAGATAGTAAAATAGATAAATACTTTTCTCGAGGAAAGCGAAAATGTGACAAACGCGCTTTCGCTAGGTCAATCTAATATAAGTAATGAAGGGATGCGAGCCCAGAAGGCTATATAAGCGGCCACAACTATGATTCACATTGTGGACACACTTCAGTATAAGAAAAAATTTTATCATCTCTTGGCCGTTAGATGTCTCGAGACGTTCTCTTGTCATTTGACGTATAAGATTGTGCTTTATGAGGGGCAATGACTGTCAATAGGTTCTTCATTATGTGCACTGATGAAACCTAAAAGATCGAAACATGTGTCTCTTTACATTGAAAAAACCATTGCTTAAATATACGTTGTGTATGTCCATGTATAGGTATATACAGGCTGTCCTTGAAATAAAAAGACAACATATGATAAACGGAAATATATAATTATATAGAATATAAATCCAAAATATTGTAATTCAATTACGGCGCGAAATTCGAAATTAAAAATTGTATTACGTGACGCCTATGAATTCAAAATATACAGGATGTGTAAACCTCAATAAATACCTCACACATCCATACGCTATAGCGTATGTTTACATACGTAAAACCTGGATGAGATGGACAATAACAAAACTATTACTTTTGTTATTGTCCGTCAACTTTAAGATACCGCCTCTAATACTTTTAATAATCCCACAATAGCGTGATCAAAATTTTTTAGATATCTTTGACATTTTTTTCTAACCTATGAGATGGAATTTTGGGAAAATATTTTGGATCTATATAATCTATATAATTATGTCTGTCCATTTTACATACATTGTCTTTTTATTTCAAGGACAGCCTGTATACAAATATGTTTTTAACATTTTTGTATTATTGCATTTAATTTCTGTTACTTCTACTTGATTCTAAGATGAAGAAACTGTACGAGATTATTATTATTATTCTACTTTCACGCCGCTGGAAACATTTTCTACTTAATGCTAGTGACTATTTTTGAAGGATAGTAAATAAAAAATACCCATTTTGTGTTGTTAATTATAACTAAATAATAAATATTAAAGACGGGGCTCTGGATAGATCTCCTCTACACCCACTGCAATAGGCATACCAGACGGGAAAATCAACTGAGGGTGCCCTGCATAGCCTAGTGAAAGGGCTCGAAAGGAGCCTACACTACAAGGAAATTGCACATGTAGTCTTCTTAGACATAGAGGGGGCTTTCGATAACACCTCGATGTCTTCCATTATTCGATCTTTAAGAGATCGAAAAATAAAAAGCACCACATGCAACTGGGTTCATAACATGCTGCGCAGCAGAGTAGTTCATGCCCAAATGCAAAACAAAACGATCTCCATGAGGACAACAAAAGGGTGTCCTCAAGGAGGCGTATTGTCACCGCTACTATGGAGTCTAGTAGTGGATAATCTCCCCAGGACATTAAATGACCAGGGAATATGGATGCAGGGGGTTCGCCGATGAAATTGTCATAGTGCCCCAGGGGAAATTCCCGGGGACAGTGGCGAGCATCAAGCGAAATGCTCTGCGAATTGCGGAAAGATGGTGCCTTGAGGAGGGATTAACTGTCAATCCTCAAAAAAACAATTTGGTAGCCTTTACCAACATAAGAAAACTAAATGATCTGGGCAGCGTAAGGCTGTTTGGACAAGAGCTAGAATTAACCAATGAAGTGAAGTATCTAGGCATAACACTTGACGTGAAACTGAATTGGAGCAGACACCTAGTCAAAGTGACAGACAGGGCGACGCCGCTCTTCTGGAGATGCAGAAGAGCTGTTGGCAAGAGCTGGGGACTAAAACTAAATGTGGTAGACTGGTTGTACACAGCAATAGTAAGACCAACGATTACCTATGGAGCAGTTGTCTGGTGGAGGAAGGCGGAGCGGATATCGTCGGTGGTGCTCCTCACGACTCTCCAGCGACAGGCTCTGTTGGGAAACACGGAAGCTATGAACAGCATGGGAACCGCCTACATGGGTCTCCCTCCGCTGGAACTATTTGTAAAGGCGGAGGCAATGGCTGCGATCCTGAGTCTGAAAGCCAATGACATATGGTGTCCTAATAAGGTTGTAGGAAGCCATACAGATATCACAGGAACTGTACTGGAAGAGCCGATATATGTCGCCGGACAGTATGGCATCTGAGATTATGTTTACAGCTAAGCTGAACATATTTATACCGACCAGGGAACAGGCAAAAAGTCGCTCGAGCGATTGTGTTGCCGACGCCTGGTACACTGGTGGATCACAATCTAGTCTCGGGACAAGTGCAGGCATATGCGGCATGTGCCCTAGAAGGAAGATATCGATATGTCTGGGGAAACATACTACGGCTTTCCAGGCCGAATTGTTTGCAGTCGCAGCCTGCGCCGAGGAAATTCGGGAAGCCGGCTGCGCAAACAAAAAAAATCAACATAATGACTGATAGTCAGGCAGCTATTAAAGCCATTATGAACCCATCTACCAGGTCTAAGCTGGTGAAATATTTTAAACAGGTCCTCAATAAACTGGTGCATGACAATACTGTGTCGCTGAGATGGGTGCCAGGTCATGAGGGAATTAAAGGCAATGAGATAGTCGACGAACTGGCCAAATAAGGTACTAATAGGAACTTCATAGGACCGGAACCTCTATGTGGAATCGCTAAGGATTCCGCTAGAAGGGTGATCTGGTTATGGCTAGAAAAAAAAAACATAAAAATAAATGGAGGTTAACGGAAGGTCATCTCAATACCAAAACACTACTAAGGGAGCTGGACGGAAAGTTTTCAGCTAACCTAATTCCTAGTAACAAAAAAGAAATTAAAATAATTACCGCGTTAATAACCGGACATTGTCCTTTAAGGAAGCATTTGTACAGCATGGGCTTGGTTGACGAGCCCTGGTGTAGGAGATGTGAAAAACAGGAGGAAACTAGCCTTGATATAATATGCACGTGTGAGGAACTGAAGGAACTCAGACAGAAATATTTCGGGAGAGATCTATTGTATTCTTCGAGTGTACTCAAACTTCCCCTGAGGAGAATAGTGGCTTTTATCGAGGTCACAAGACTAACAGAGTGGAACTGAGAGGTCTATTGGGGATAGTACAAAGAGCAGTGGGCTCAAGTGTCTAGATGTGCTAGCGTCCAATCCAAAACAGAAGAAGAAGAAGAACTAAACAATTCCAATTACTAGAGCTTCAACCCTCGCGTAAGGCTGATGTTATATAAAATATAATATAATCCATTGGAACTCCACCTTTTATATAGGTTTTTTCGCGTAACCCGTTTGTTAAAAGTTTTCTATGTTAACACCTTAGAACACTTTTGAAAATTTGTGGCACGTGATCTTGATACTTGGTTAAAATAAAATATTTACACTCATGAACCACTTTCGGTTATACCGGAAGTCATAACCAACTTTGATATTTTAATTGGAATGTTATATTTTTATTGGTTTTTTAAATTCTTTGCAAAAGGATTTTTTTTGTAAAAAATTAACCGTTTTTGAATTATTTTGATTTTTGAGAAATTTTTTGTTTTTCCAATGCACTTCTTAAAACCACATCTTTAAGGCGTATTTGAACTACGTCATATTTCTACTAGAGACAGTGAAATATTCTGAGTGATATCTAAACATTTAATACAACTCTTACAGGATATTCGAAATTTAGGCATAGCTGTACGATGCAAAATGTACATCTACTTACTATGGTGTGCTTATTTATTTATAGACTGCTCCATTTTTAAAAAATCGATTTTTTTAAAATTAAAGATTACTTAAATAATCAATAAATTTCGAACAGCCTATTAAATATTTATTAAATGTTTAGAGATTATTCAGAATCTTATACCTTACGCTGTATCAGGTAGAAATATGGCGTAGTTCAGTTCAAATACGCCTTAGATATGTGGTTTAAACCAGTGCATAGAAAAAATAAAAAGTTTCACAGAAATCAAAATAATTCAAGATAATTCAAAATTTTTTTACAAAAATCTTAATCTCTAATCTAATCTAAATTCCCTTCTACCATATAATGGTGTGGGGACTAGACTGTATTTTTATTCTAGGCGTCTACAAATTCTTTCCATCCTTTTCTTTCTTCCGCCATTTTTTTTGCTTCTGTCCATGTTCTTTCCTTTGTCTCCAGTATTTTCGCTATTACTCCATCCCATTGCGTTTTTGGCCTACCCCTCCTTTAGTTTTTCAGCATTTTTGTCTCCCACACTCTTTTAGCTGGTCTTATGCCTTCCATTCTTTGCAAGTGGCCCCACCAACCCAACTGTCTCTTTTATATGAATTTGAGTGTTGATTCTATTTCCAGGTCTTCTCGTATTTTCATGCTTCTTATTTTATCTAGTTTGGTAACTCTTCGGACTCTTCTTAGGTATTTCATCTCGACAGCCTGTAACTTGCTTTTTTGCCTCTCGCTTAAAACCCAGGATTCGCAGCCAAATGTTAGTATGGGTCTAAATATCGCCTTAAATATTTTCATTTTTGTGTCTCGCGAAATTTCTTTATTGTTTATGAATTTCTTGTTCATCATATAATAGAACTTTAACGTTTTCTCTATTCTCTGGTTTATTTCTACTTCTTGTGTGTCCTTTTCGTCTATTGGGACTCCAAGATATTGGAAAGTCTTCAGTTGCTCTATTTTTACCCCGTCGATTTCTATACTTATGCTTTTTGGTGCATCTCCTATCGTCATCACTTTTGTTTTTTTTTCTGTTTATTTTCATTCTTAATATGAAGTTTAAAGCACTTTACAAGCAATGTAAAAAGGCTATAAAAATATAACGTTTCCCTTAAAATATCAAAGTTAACTATGACTTCCGGTATAACTGTAAGTAGTTCATGAGTGTAAATATTTTATTATTTAGGTTCAAGGCCTTAACATAGAAAACTTCTAACGAATAAGTTACGTGAAAACTCTGTATATGTCTGTAGATTCTTTCTTCATTAGTGATGATTACTCTGGGGATTACTCTGTTTATAAAAGAACTAGTTTCATACATAAATTTCATATCGTGACTTGATTATTTATGAAACAATATCAGTGTGTACCTGTTTATTTAATATCAAAAGCTACAGTGTCTGATATATGTTTGATTTAGCAAGAAAATACTAAGAGTAAAATTTATTAAACAATAAAACTTAAACCAAGTGTTCAACCAAATACAAAAAGAATAGAACTATGTATTTGTTAGGATTGCTAGATGTTAATTATGCAAATGCACTAATGTATGAGGTAATATCAAAAAGCCAAAAATTGCGATGGTGTGCATGTACATAAAGAGATATGGTAATTGTAACAAAATACAAGGTACCTCTTCCCGCTATTGTGTATTGTGTATATTGTGTATTGTGTAGGCAGTGTAACATTAAATCCATTTGTCAGTTAGGTAAAACGGAAGCAGAAGCGCTGTCAAACACTTATGGTTTTGTATGAATGATATTCTGAATAAATTCGTTATCTACGAGTGGTTTAAGTGAAAACGAACAGGGATGCATTTGAGAAGGTTAACATCCACGAATACGGACACAATTGCTAAGGTATGTGACATTATGTGTATTTACCGAAAAATTACCCTCCATTAACTTGCTAACAAAATGCGAATCTCTAACGGTTCAGTGTAGAGCATCGCAACAACACAATTGGAAATGAGACGCGTACATACGAAGTTTGTTTCTTACAGGCTGATACAGGAACAAGTTGACAAGTTGAACCTAAGGATATTGTTTTTGAATTATTTGACCGTTCTATCTCTGATCATGGTTTCTTACTGCAGACGAGAATTAGGTTGTGATCCAGCAGCAAAGTAATAGTCATCCGAGTGGCGCGCGCCTACGTTTTAACGGCCGAAGAACTCGCGAGTCGCTGACTCTAATGTTAAGATTATTCTAATCACATTCTTCAACAATGAAGACTTGGCGTACCGTAAATTTACGCTATTGGAACAAATGGTTAATGCTGTGTAATACATACAAGTTCTGACACATTTTGGTTAGAAATTGCAACATGATAATGTTCTCGGCCATAAGGCGTTAGTAGTTTAGGAGTTCTGGCAGTGAAATAAATAACAATAATGTCGCAATTACTTTACTACTCGCTCGATCTCACACTAGCTGACCTTTGACTATTTCATAATAGAAAAATTGTTCCACAGTCTATACCAAAAAAGGAGTTTCAGTGGTACTTCTGAAAACGAAATGCTTTTGGCACAAATGTGTTTCTGCAGAAGGAAAGTATTTTGAAGGTGACTAGAGTCGCAATGTGCAAACATTATTTACAAGTGAATACATAATGGAATATATAGTCCCAATTTTTTTGGTAGTACCGCGTATGTTGGTCTTCTGTGATATAAAATTAAAAATAATAATAATAATAGTCTTTAATGCTCAACAGGTGACCCAAATTACAGAACATAAATGCAATAATTACAATATTAAAACAAAAGAACGTTATAATTAATATAAAAAAATAGGTAAATAATAATAGGTAAATACAAGGTTAGACAAATAGTAAAAAATTAAATTAAAAACAAATTAGCAGAATAATATAACAAAAGGAAAAAAAAACGTATACATATATACACACACACACACATATATATATATATATATATATATATATATATATACAACGTGTCCACTTAAGTATGAGACAAATGGGAAATATTTTTATTTTTGATTTCACAGAAAACTTTATAGAAAAGAAAAGTTCGTGCATCCTAAGAAACTTGATATTTTGTATTCAGGGTTGCGTTGTATTACTTGATTAGAGGAAAAATCAAAAAAACATTGAAGTTGCCGTAAGAGTACGCTACACTTATTTTTAAAGATATCAAAAATATTCATTTAAAAATGTTGTTTCAAATTTCAAAATATGCTCAAATACGAAATTTCGAAAAAATAAAAATTAAATTATCGATCAATAATAATAGCAAATACGCAATAGTTTTTAACATCAATCTATGTGACAGTAGTTCTATGGTTGTCATTTCTATTGTCACTTTAGTAATAAATTTTATGTGATTGCACGTGAAATCATTTACATTCGATATCAATTTTATATCGCTGAAATGCAATAGAATGAAACAAAAATCATTTGCATGTAACTTTATGAAAATACATTTTTATATTACAAAATAAATATGAAATTAACAAAAACAACAAATTCAGAAATACAAACAAAAAAAAAAGCTATTCAAAATGATGCCCCTCTCGTTGAATGCATATGTTTGTACGCCTGTTGAAATCCTCGCATGCATGTTGTAACACAATAGGATTATTTCTTAAGAACAGTACCGCATCTCCTATTTTGTTTTTCAATTCTTCTAAATTCTGAAACGGCCTTTCTGAATATACTTTATTCTTTAGCCACCCCCAGATAAAGTAATACATGGGGTTTAAGTCGGGCGAGCGCGCTGGCCATGGAAAAGGTCCATTTCGTCTCATCCATCTTTCTCCAAATTTTTCATTTAAATAGTCTACAACTATTCGTGCACTATGTGCAGGTGCTCCATCATGCATAAACCAAAGGGTTCTTATAATATTTAGTGGCAATTCATCTAATTCGTTATCGAGGTATGTTTGTAGAAATTCCAAATATCGTTGTGAATTTAATGACGATTGAAAAAAATACGGACCAAAAATTTTTCTGTTTAAAATTCCACACCAAACGTTTACCTTTTGCGAATATTGATTCTTGCAGGGAATTCTAAAATGTGGGTTGTCAGACGACCACCAACGACAATTTTGTGCACACACAACACCATTAGTAGTAAAGGTTGCTTCATCAGTAAACAAAATGCTTTTGAAAAACGTTTTCTGCGTTTCTAATGTACCTTGAATATCCAAAGAAAATTCAAATCTATTGTTGTAGTCCCGTTCCTGCAAAGTTTGAATATATCTTGGCTTATAGGGGTGATATCTATTGTTAACCAAAATGTTGCTTACTGATGATTTTTTAATATCCAAATTGCTTGCAATTTTTCTGACAGAAATTTTGGGATTTTCAATTACACTTTGCATAACACGTAAAGAATTTTCGAAATGTCTCACTTGCTTTTCCCTAATTTTTTTGTAACGCATTTCTAAACTACCAGTTGCTTTAAACTGATTTAAAATTCTTGAGACGCTTTGGAAACTAATAAATTTGTTGGGATGTCTTTCATTAAAAATATCAGCTGCGTCTCTACATGTTTTGTAGTTACCTCCGCAAATAAGAATTAATTCAGCTCGCTCTTGCATAGTTAACCGTTCAGCCATAGTTGGTAGGTAATAACTTAATGAATTGTCTTAAAATTACTTAATTATTAAAGTGACAGCGGATCTGACAATCACATAAAATTTATTACTAAAGTGACAATACAAATGACAACCATAGAACTACTGTCACATAGATGGATGTTAAAACTATTGCGTATTTGATATTATTGCTCGATAATTTAATTTTTATTTTTTCGAAATTTTAAATAACAATTCGTATTTGAGCATATTTTGAAATTTGAAACAACATTTTTAAATGAATATTTTTGATATTTTTAAAAATAAGTGTAGCGTACTCTTACGGCAACTTCAATGTTTTTTCCTCTAACCAAGTAATACAACGCAACCCTGAATACAAAATATCAAGTTTCTTAGGATGCACGAACTTTTCTATTCTATAAAGTTTTCTGTGAAATCAAAAATAAAAATATTTCCCATTTGTCTCATACTTAAGTGGACACGTTGTATATATATAATATATATATATATATATATATATATATATAATATATATATATATATATATATATATATATATAATATATATATATATATATATATATATATATTTACGCACACTCACACATTTACTAGCCTAATTGAAAAAATAAATATTTATTGGCAGCAGTGCTCATTAAGTAGACCGGAGAACGCTGCAACACATTGGTCCTTGCAGTAGGCACATGAAAGACGGAGTTGAAACGTGAGTGAGCGTCGGCACGTGCAGAGAAATCCTGGACAGAAGGAACGGGCAATCAATCTTATTATTTAAGAGTTTCAGCAAGAAAGTAGTACACTGGCGATCCCTTCTGTTCGAGAGCGAAGACATATTGTGCCGCTGCAGCAAATCTTCCTGACTTATTACAGTCGGTGGATACACTCCATCAATCCTAAAGGAGATGAATTTTAAAAATCGCCGGTGTATCCTATCCAAAATTATTTATTGGAGGCATAGAAGGGATACCAAACAATAGCTGCATAATTCATTTTGCTGACAACAAAAGCGAAATACAACACCTTAAGCAAGTCTATGTTATTAAAATTAGTAGAAACTCGCATAATGAAGCCCAGAGTTTTGCAGGAGGAAGAACACACAGTTTACAATTGTTGCTTAAAAGACAATTCAGAATCAAATATTACACCCAGGTTCTTAATGACAGTTTTCCTTTCCAAGTAAGTATTATTAATTATATACTGCGACAGTACAGGAAATTTGGAGCGGGTGCAACTCACAGAACAACACTTCTTAGTATTTAGTTCCAATCTGAAGCTATTACATCCAAATTATTATTCAAATTGTCTTGCAGAAGAGAAGTATCGTTGATGTTAGTAATTTCCGAATATATCTTTAAATCATCCGCATATGCTAAAACTGGACAGATTATTGTAGTCAGCAGATCGTTAATAAACAACACAAAAAGAAGTGGTCCCAAGTTGGAACCCTGAGGCGCACCAGATTTTGCAATATATTCAAATGAGCGAAAGCCGTTGTAAGATGCATACCAATTTCGATTTTATAAGTACGAATTCATAAAATTTAAAGAAGATGGCGCACAGCCAAAGGAGCAAAGTTTAGAAAGTAAGGCTTTGTGACTTATAGTGTCAAATGCGAAAAGTCTGTATAAATAACATCTACCTGACCACGCCTATCCAAGACCTCACTCAATACTTGAGACACACTACACAAATTAGTTAATGTGGATCGGCCAGGAAGAAATCCATGCTGGTTTTGGGATAAGATCTGACTAATATTTCTATAAATTCTAGTATATAAAACCTGTTCAAAGATTTTCGCAAAATTGGGTAGAATGGAAATAGGACGATAGTTTGACAACAATGACATATCTCCTTTTTTATGAACCGGGCAAACAACTGCTCGTTTCCATAGATGAGGAAAGGTTTCTGTTTTTATGGAAAGATTCATTATCGTGACTAAAGGGGAGGCAAATACAAATCTGCAGTCACGTACTAAAAAGCTTGGTAACACGTCATCACCAGCAGTAAACTTATTGTTAAGTCTGGACATAGATTTAACCAACTCATCCACAGTAATTGCAGGAAAGGTGACAGATGGACAGTACGTGTATGGTACTGGATAATTCGAACTGTCATTTTGTAAATATAAAATGCAAATGCATTAACTATGTCTAAAGGTTCATAAAATTGAATACCATTGTCAAAGAGAGTACCAGGAATGTTTTGTTTGAAATTTTTTTTAGATAATCTGGAAGGTCTGGATAAATTACATATTGTCTTCAATTTAACAAGTAACTCTTAATTTAGCAACTAAATGAAAAATTTGTTATCGTTTTAAAAGCAAATTTTAGTAATTTATATTCCTACCAAAGCACTGGAGTTACGAAATTTTTTCATAAATTGAATCCATTAAACTTTTACTCTAATAAAACTAATATGCAAAAATTAATAAAACCCTTTGAGCTTACGTATATTGCTGAATTCTTTTCTCTTCAACAACTTTTAGTCTTTTAGCTTCTCTTTCCGCCTCAATCTTCTTAACTTTCACTTTCATTTCTTCATACTTTAAATCATCACCTTTCTGCAAATTATCAACTGTTTCTCTACATTCTTCGCGTTCGTCTTTTGCTAAAAGTTCGCGTAATCTAAAAATATCACGAAACAGCGACATAATTATATTAACACACCAACTTTATACTATTAATGACACGAACCTATCTCTCTTTCTTTCTAGATCTTCGTCATATTCCTTAAGCTTTTGTTTCACTCTGTTCCGTACTTCCAAGGCGGCCCTTTTCTTGTCAGTTTTCCATTGGAATTTCATTTTGAAGCGCTCGTTGACTACTCTTTTAGTTTCGGCATCGATAGCTTCACGTTCTAAGGCGATTGATCGCTGTTTGTAATGTAAGAGCCTTGTTTTATAATTAGTATTAGGTTCTCGTCCATACTATAAAAAGGCAAATTAAATTATTTTTTACAAGATGTTATACGTTCTGTAAATACGCTGTTCAATATAAGCGATGAATATCTGTGTAACAACAATATACCGGGTTTTCTTGTATCAGTACTAATTTATTACATAACAAGTGAACCTCAAGTGATACTCATGCGAATAAAGACAATTGCTGCTAAAGATTGGAATTTTGATGCTATATTAAGCATATGTTCTTATTTAAGGCCCTGTATTTAATTGTCATATGCATGTTATTGTAAAAGTAATTGTTTAAGTTTAATATATAGTTTTGATAGTTCTAGTCCTAGTCTTTATAGAAAATCCCTCATATACCAGGTGTCTCAGTTACGTTGTTCCAATGCCGTAGCTCCGTTATCCAAAAAAAATTAAATTTGGAGCATCTGATATCTTCTTCTTCTTATTCTTCTTCTTCTTCTGTTTTGGGTTGGGCGCCAGAACGTCCAGGCACTTGAGCACACTGCTCTTTGTACTATCCCCAATAGATCTCTCAGTTCCACTCTGTTGGTCTTGTGTCCTCGATAAAAGCCACTATCCTCCTCAGGGGAAGTTTGAGTACACTCGAAGGATCCAATAGATCTCTCCAGAAATATTTCTGTCTGAGTTCCTTCAGTTCCTCACACGTGCATATTACATGAAGGCTCCTACACCAGAGCTCGCCGCTAACCAAGCCCATGCTGTATTTTTACAGATGCTTCCTTAGAGGACAATGTCCGGTTATTAACCCGGTAATTATTTTAATTTATTTTTGTTACTATGAATTAGGTTGGCTGAAAACTTACCGTCCAGCTCGCTTAGTAGTGTTTTGGTATGGAGTTGACCTTCCGTTAACCTCCATTTATTTTTATGTTTTTTTTCTAGACATAACCAGATCTCTCTTTTAGCGGAATGCTTAGCGATTCCACATATAGGTTCTGGTCCTGGCATCTGATATACACATAATGTTCTTTAAATTTAGCGTAATATTAATATTCTTTCTTTCACTTCCGGTTTAACCGGAAACGACCCTAATTTTTTTAAATTTTAAATAGCACCCTGTATATTTTGCTGAAAATTTGAATTTTACAGAAAATTCTCTTTCCCATGTAGTATTACACTTTGTATTTAGATTTCAAAACAGGGGTGAAATTTCATTTTAAATATTCAAAAATTGTGATTGTAGAAAATTATGAAAAGCATGTTCATTATTTCATATTTGAATTTAAAGTAGCAAAAATACACTTCCCAAAAATGCACTTTTAAGATCTTTGTTAGGAAGAATATTAATTTAGACAAGAGTGATTTACAAACATTTTGTTGCAACTCAAATAACAGAAAAATAATGTTAAATGAATCACAAAAAATATTATACTTATTAATTTTATTTATACAAGAACGGTATTTACGAATCTCGTAGTGGCATCAAACTTGAACCGTGGGCACCAGAAAAGATGCTAAAGAAAATGTTCAAAATGTTGTTTCAATGCAACATTCGTCTCGATGCAAAATTTCACCAGATGTAACGCTTCTTAATAACTCTGCATTAAGAGCTGCGCATTCATTTCTAATTCTATTTTTTAAATATTCCAAATCTGCAAGAGGCGTGTGGTATACCCTATCCTTCAGATATCCCCATAGTACACAATCTAACGGCGTTAGATCGGGTAATCTTGCAGGCCATCTTATTAGCCCATGTGTGCCTACCCACTTATTAGGGAAAACCTGATTAACATAATCAGTCACAATTCTATAATTGTGAACGGGTGCCCCATCATGCTGAAAATACATGTTGGCATGTATATTCTGCGGAACAGTTTCAAGAAAACCTGGAAATTCGTCCTGAAGGAATTCTAAATATAGCTCACCAATTAAGGTTCCTTCACAAAATTTTGGTCCAATAATGTATCCATCGATCATGTCGCATCATATATTAATTCTCTGAAAGTTGGTATCTCTCGTCCAATGAGGATTTTCTACACACCAATAATGGCAATTGTGTCAATTTACGGTTCCATTAATATGAAAGCGTCTCTCATTTGCCCATAATATTGAGCTAATAATGCCATTTGCATAGGTAGTCGCTAGCCATGCAATGAACGCCAGTCTTCTGTCATAATCTCCTGGTTCTAATCCTTGATGCAGGTGAATTATGAATGGCCTGAATTTGGCGGATTTTAGGATTCGTTGAATAGAAGAACGAGAGATATCGCATTCTGCTTCAATTTTTCGAATTGAAATAAGCAGATTATTAAGCACACTTCGCAAAACACCAACACTGTGCTCTTCATCAGTAGCATTATTTCTTTTAAAAACGGTTTTTTTCTTTGAAAAGGCACCACATGTCTCCAAATTTGAAGCTAGACGCGTAAAATACATAGCGCTTGGGATGTGTCTGTCAGGATACCGCTCTCCGTAAACACGGAAGGCATCACGCCTGTTTGTTCTACATTCCCCATAAATGAGGATCATATTCAATTTTCCTCATTTGTAAAATCATAGTTATTCATTTTAAATACAACTTTGTTCGAAGTAACATTTTATGAACTGTCAAAATTAACAAACAAAGAATCTCAAATTTTGCTTTAGTTTCATTAGATCGCTTTGGTTTTTACAATCCTAATTTTTGAATATTTAAAATGCAATTTCACTTCTGTTTTGAAGTCTAAATGCAAAGTATAATACTTCATGGGAAAGAGAATTTTCCGCAGAATTTAAATTTTGAGGAAATTATACAAGGTGCTATTTAAAAAAAAAGTTAGGGTCGTTTCCGGTTAAACAAGAAGTGAAAGAATATGAATATTATGATTTATTTAAAGAACACTAGGTGTATATTAGATGCCCCAAATTTTTATTAAATTAGGTAACGCAGGTACACCATTGGAACAAGACAACTAGAGAGTATAAAGTACATTTAAGAAATTCGAGGGTACGATAAATATGTTTCTAATGTTATCTCTCTTAATCCTAACTATAGGTGAAATATTTAATTTATTTAAAGCTAGATATAAAAATTATTAAATTGTGTCTTTATTGTCTCCTACTGGAAAAAAAAAAATATCGAAACGATAAATGATTAGGAAGGGAATTCTCTAAATATATTTTAATGGCAGGGAAATACAATAAACGGAATTCGAAATAAATAATGATAGACATAACTTACGTGAGCGTGATGTTCGGGATGAACATCAGGATTGAGGATGTCCTGATACTGAGGATCGGATTTCGGTTTTGATTTTGGTTTAACAGGAGGCTCTATAGGACCGCCAAACATGTTTCCACTGTCACAATAGTTTAACGAATATAATGACTGTTTGTCAACATGTAAAATACAATTGCGACTAATTATGCATGTTACCATGGTAAACGTACAAATAAATGGCATTTTTAAATAAGGGGTCGGTAACTATATATCCATGCTTGTACGAGGAAGGGTGACCAATCGACTATGGAACATGTAATAATTAAAAATATGCTATACTGGGAATAATAAGAGTAACAGTTACTTGCGCTTCTATAACTTTTTAATAAAAACCATAAGTATGTGAAAAAAACAATTTTAATTAAATTCCCAAAAAAAATAACTCACTTAAGTTATGTCTATCATTATTTATTTCGAATTCCGTTTATTATATTTCCCTGCCATTAAAATATATTTAGAGAATTTCCTTCCTAATCACTTATCGTTTCGATATTTTTTTTTTCCAGTAGGAGACAATAAAGCCACAATTGAATAATTTTTATATCTAGTTTTAAATAAATTCAATAATTCACCTATAGTTAGGATTAAGAGAGATAACATTAGAAACATATTTATCGTACTCTCGAATTTCTTAAATGTACTTTAGCTTTTAGTTCACGAAAATCCATATTTTTAGTTTACCCAAAATTAAAAAAACAATATAACTAATTCCTACAATTCAATCACTTTCGAATAAAATTGGTACTTTCATTAAAAAACTTAATAACGAACATATATCACTTAATACAGACAATACTATACAAAACATTATTAAAAACAACAAAGATAAAATAGACAAAGAATCAAACTCTGGTGTATCTAAGTTAACATGTTAAGATTGTAATAAGGTATACATGGGACAAACGGGGATGACTTTCAAAATTAGGATGAAAAAACACTAGAGAAGTCATAAAGAAAAGAAAACAGATTCAACTTTCGCAAATCATTGTTTAGATATCAATCATAGATTTAATATAGATTTCAAAATTTTACATTTTCAAGATAAAAGCAAAAAACTTAACTTAGAAATTAATAAATATAATAATTTAGGATTAACTTTGAATGACCAATTAGCTTTAAGCAACTCCCATCTACTAAATTTGAGATTGTAAAAATTTTTCCACCAATTTGTACATAAATATTCTAATTTGTATTTTAAATATTCAGTATATCATCCACCTGATGAAGCCATTGTATGGCGAAACAATATTTTAATGGATCTACAATAAAATTTTTGAAACTAGAAGTTTAATACTTATTTCTTATCGTTAAAATCTATGTTCATATCTATTAGCAATAAACACTTAAATCGTAAAAATTACCACTTATTTTAATTTGTTAATTATTATACAGGCTGATTCATTTTCGGCCCTCACCATGGGGATCTCTCTTATTATTGGAAATAGAGTATATGTTTAAATTTGGCAAAGTTGTTAAATTTTGTGTTTGTTATAAATCCGTAAAGGACCTGTGGCAGACCTGTGACAAATGACCTTCGTTATTAAAAAAAAAACGCGAAAACCCCATTTTCTTCTTTTACCTGTAGCACCGACATTTGGCCTTGTAGAGAAAAAATAGAAACACATCCTTGTGGCCATTTCTAAACCTCTATCCAGTGGTGTACTCTAAATTATTATACGACGTTTCGTTCCTTTCTGGTCATCATCAACTATCTAATTTCTTATAGGCGCCATATTGGATTTAGACATCTTCAGAAAGAGTTTTTTTTCTGATTTCAACCATGTACCACATGCTGACTAAATTTTTTGACATTAGGTTTTATTTGAAAGAATAAATTATAAGATTAAATAAGGTAGTCTTTGGAATTTCAATCTGTCAAACATTTCATTTATTGTTCATTAATAATACAAAAATATCATACACTAACGAAGAGAAACGAGATATGATAAGTATTTTTTATTCTTCGAAACGAAATTCAACAGTAGCGAGTACAAGATAACAAAAACATTAATAAAAATACATAGAAAAGTAAACAATAAACAATTGCAGTAAATGTTCAATTATCTGGCCATCTTCGGTAATGCACAATTGGGCACGCCTTCTGGCATTTTGTACTGCCCTTTGTATAGTTCTTCTAGGAACTGCATCGAAAGCATTCTGAAGTCTGTCTCGTAATTCTTCAATGTTTTGTGGCGCATCTACTTTATAAATATTATTTTTAACATATCCCCATAAAAAAAAATCTAGCGGACTTAAATCAGGTGATCTCGCAGGCCATTCAACAACTCCCCTATTTCCAATCCAACGGTTTGCAAATTCTTGATTTAAGAAATTTCTAACAACAGCTGCATTGTGTGCTGGTGCGCCATCTTGTTGCCACCATAAATATTGTAATTGATTTAATGGGATATTGTCGTCAAGATAGTCAGATACGTATGTACGTAAAATGTTTAAATATCTTTCTCCATTTAAATGTTCTTCATACATAACTGGTCCTAAGAGACGATTTGCCAAAATACCCATCCAAACGTTTATTCCGAAACGAGGTTGTGGTCTTCTAGCCCTGTTTTGTCGGGGATTTTGTACTGCCCAATAGTGCTCCGAATTTCTGTTGAACATTCCAGAATTTGTAAATTTTGTTTCATCTGACCAGATGATTTTGCTTAAAAAATTTTCGTCATTTTCTATCCTTCCCATTAACCAATTACAATATTCTAGCCTTCTCAAATTATCTCCAGGCAGTAAAGAGTGACTAACATGGATCCTGTATGGTTTAAACCTACTTTTATGTAAAGTTCTCCAAACTCTGGACTGGCACAAATTTAATTCTGACGCTACTTCGCGTGTAGAAAATGATGGATTATTATTTATCTATAAAAATACAAGATTAACATGAAATTTGAAAACACGCTTTTAATTTACCATTTGTAAAATATCTTGTCGATTTTCATTTAAATTCCTGTTGTCTTGACCATTACGCGGCTTAGTAAACGATCCATTCTCGACCAAATTTCTGTCGAGATCTAGAAAAATGGTACGATGAGGCTGTTGTCGTTCTGGATATAATTGTAGATATTTTGTACTCGCTACTGTTGAATTTCGGTTCGAAGAATAAAAAATACTTATCATATCTCGTTTCTCTTCGTTAGTGTATGACATTTTTGTATTATTAATGAACAATAAATGAAATGTTTGACAGATTGAAATTCCATGGCTACCTTATTTAATCTTATAATTTATTCTTTCAAATAAAACCTAATGTCAAAAACTTTAGTCAGCATGTGGTACATGGTTGAAATCAGAAAAAAAAACTCTTTCTGAAGATGTCTAAATCCAATATGGCATCTATAAGAAATTAGATAGTTGATGATGGCCAGAAAGAAACGAAACGTCGTATAAAAATTTAGAGTACACCACTGGATACAGGTTTAGAAATGGCCATAAGGATGTGTTTTTATTTCTTTATTTTTTCTCTACAAGGCCAAATGTCGGTGCTACAGATAAAAGAAGAAAATGGGGTTTTCGCGTTTTTTTTTTAAATAACAAAGGTCATTTGTCACAGGTCTATTTTCTTTACGGATTTATAACAAACACAAAATTTACCAACTTTGCCGAATTTAAGCATATACTCTATCTCCAATAATAAGCGAGATCCCCATGGTGAGGGCCGAAAATGAATCAGCCTGTATATAGGTAACAAATCTATTGTCGCGTAGTAACTTCTTCAGATGTTTGAAAATCATTAAATGTTACCTTACTTACAGTTGGTAAAACTTCAATGATACTGTATTTATTCAATGTGTAAATTCTTCCTGATTTGAAGAGCTTGTATTTGAACTTTTAAGTTGCAATTGCCGGAAAGAAAAGTTTTACAATATGACGCAACGATGAGTCACAGAAGGTTTCTTGTCGCTGCGTGTTGAGACATGTTCATACTCGCACAGCAGTCACTGCGCTACGTCTGGGGGCTCATTTGTTTATTAGCAGTGATAACGTGAAATGCTTGCAATGGCATCGTGGCCACGAAGTGAGATTCGGGCGGTTTTGCGGTATAACTTCTCGTGTGGTTTAAACGTAGACCAGTGCTTAAAAAAATGACTCTCGCACTAGGTGATGAACTATATTCAGGCAGTATAGAGAATTCAAAAGGGGTCATTTTACGCTGGAGGGCGCTGGGAGGGCTGGTTACATAGAAAAACTTTACTGCTATGAGGTAAGTACTTGACGAAAATCTGCGAATGATCTACCAGCAGATAGAGGATACGTTGGGCCTAAATGCACCAGCAATTCGTTTAATTCTGCATGCACATGAAGAAACTTTGTTGTCTCTGAATGACGCACAGACTGTTTGAAAAGCACATGACACGATGTGTTACTTGACGCCGGGAGATGCTAAAAAACTTCAACAATCTTGGTATGTGAGCAATGTCGTGACAGGTAATGAGACTTGGCTGTACTATTATCATGTGCCGACAAAGATTCAAATAAAGCGTGGGCCTTTGATGATGAAAACACCTCCGCAGCTGTCAGAAAATCCCGATTTATTAAAAAGAAAATGATAACTGTATTTTTACAATAGAGTGCAATGTGGTACAGACCGTAACAGCGATGTGGTATACTGAGCAGTGCCTGCCTAAGGTAATCGAATCTCTGATGACGCTTCGACCAAATTCAAGAATGGACACATGTATACACCAACGAAATAATTGATTTAGATTATCTTCGTAACCGCGTTGAAGCAGCTGCGGCGACAATTTGACGGCAAGATCAAGGCCTAGTAAATTATGCCAATTCATGGATATGTCAAGCGAGACTTTGCGTTCAACAACACGGAGAAAACTTTGAACAACTAGTGTAAAGTGGATTCCATGAAAAACATTAAAAAATGTTTAATTCAATATGTTTATTAATCACTCAAAAATTAAAGAAATAAAAATTATAAAATCACATGACCGTAAACACTTTATACCGTGTGTAAACGAGGTAAGAAAACGACACTGCTGCGCAAGACGCATCCCCGCCGCTTTACTTCACCGATATGTTTATTGAATGTATAGTGTAGCATTTGATTGGATAAGCATAGGTCAGCATAAGGATAGGTCAGATGTAGGTGTGGTATACACATACATATTATTGGATAAGCAATGATACGTCAGGAGTAGGTGTGGTATACACATACGTATGATTGTATTTACTTTTTTAAATAGACAGGCTGCAACTAATTCATATACAAACTCCCCACTTTATAGAATGTGCCATTTATATAATTCATGTAATTATTGTTTGGATGTATTTGGCGATAATTACTGCAGGTATTTGGTTTCTGTGAAGGAATGTATTTGTTTTACTCCTTAGATTTAATTTAGTTTAGGATAATTTTTCCATTGATACGCACGTTATGTTTAATACTTATATACATGTACTTATATTTATAACCCCATAATTGGATGTATAATCTGTTGGGTTAATAAACGGTTTATTATTATTATTATTATTATTATTATTATAAGCAATGATACGTCAGGAATAGGTGTGGTATACATATACGTATTGCGCATGTGTGTACGCAACGTATTTCAAAGAATAGAGGTCTTGCACCGCAGATAATAATGATAAAAATGCACAAATTTTGTACAATAAAAAAAAATAAAAATATTCAGAGAAAACAAACGCATAATTCCACCAAAACGAAAGAAAAATCTGTGTATTTATAAATAGCACAAGCCTGTGATTGCATAAATAATTATATTCCGGTGATCTACAAACCTTACATCAAGAAAAATATAAACAAATAAAAAAATTTAAAAGTATGCTAACGTAACTAAATAAAATTCTGCACTTGTAGAGAAAATTAAAAATATACTGAGAAAACGGACTCATAATTCCACCAAAGAAAAGAAAACATTCTGTGTACCTATTAGTAAATTGCATAAACCTATAATATGGATTTCATTGAAAAAGTACTGATGCACAACCGCTACATCGAAAAAATAAAAAGTAGCAAACTTTTTATTTTTACAAAAATTTATTACAAAATAAAAACGCAATTCTATGGTATGATAAAGAATAAACATATGAGTTAAATAATTTTTTTCTTGTTGTGTATACTTTTCCATTACAATCGATGTTCTACGTATAATTACTCTGCACATGTATCGTCAACGTATCTGATCAGGCTGAGCACAGACATACCTGGCACCTGGTGCTATAACCGTCCCTTCTCTCTTATGCAGTGTAGTTAGTGGTGAGGCATCGTTTACCTCCCCGCCGTTCTCTCACCCCAGTTCCATACGGTATAAGTGGGTTGTTTCACCACTTATGCACGGGTGTAAAACCGTATACATTACGAATTTATTCTAACGTGAACGAAAGCCCGAAGTGAACACAAAGTATTTTATTACTAAGAAAAATGATAGTATAAATGATTGATTGTTGAATACGGGGCACTCTTTGATGGTAACCTTATGTTTGATGTTTTAGATGGTTCTTCTAAATAGTGGAGAACGTTAGCTGGTTCCCATTTAGACATGATTTGAAATAGTGAAATGTTTGAATATTTGAAACTGATTCGTTAATACGTATGAGTGAAGTAAATGTGTCATAAATGGAAAACCTGTTTTCGTATACGCCTGAAAAAGTAGGTAAATTGATGGTAAGCAACTTAACTTGAATATGGAATAGTAATGATCTGTTTAATTGCGTTTTATTATCTGCATTTTACATTTTGTTCTTCATGGTTACTAATTAATTGATACGCTTGACCCCTTATTTTGAAATATTTATTTTCAAATATTTCTCGTTCATATTCCTGTTTCTTTGCTTTGATTTACAGTAGTTGCCTGGCTTAAAGTATTCAGAAAATTCCTGGATCTTGTTATTGTGGCTTTTACGCACTCGCGCATGTTTTTTACTGATTTTAACATGTCTGTAGTAATTTTCTCGAATTAGTAGAGGCTTGGATGCGAACTAACGGTAAAAATATGGATAGTAATAAGTGAAAATGACTAGGAGACTAACTCTTTGTTACTCCAAAATAGTGTTAGCCTTGTATTATGTAACGTGCGATTTACCTTTGGTGTGCGACAGACAACGTGAATTCTTCTGGAGTTTCGGCTTCGAAGAAATAATTATGGTAATTGCTATAATGTGACGAAAGAGCAGTATTAATTTTTCAACAAATACGGTTACGAAGAACCACCGTTATATTCTTCTATAAATCCAGCTCGAAGGACCATGAAAATACTTGAAGTTATACCTTAAAGTTGGACACAATATAGTTTAGTTAAAATATCTTAAGCTGTCGTTTTGTACTTATGAAGCGCATTTTAATATAGTCAACATATCTATGACATTACATGAGGATTATTCAATAGTTATGGTTTCAAAGAAAAAAAAATAACGTTTCTGCCAACAACGTATTAATGGATTTCTATATAATTTAATAAATTTAATAAAAATTCGTTAGTCCAACATAAAATCTGGTTTGAACAATGGTATAGAAATATGTAATAATTCAAGAATCTTATTCTTAAGTAGTAGATTAGTACTGCTCTTATATTTCATCAAATCTAAACATTCCTCTGTTGGAACAGTTACAGTTTTAGTTATTATTTAGATTGAAGAGCATGCACATTTTTTTGTACAATTACGACTTATTTTTAAGAAACAATTCTATTTTTGTAAGAAACTTTACATGTCATTATTTCACCTTCTTCTATAACAGTGACTTTATCTTTCTGTTTTTGTTAAGTTATGTTTCTATAAATTACAATGGGAACCATAAATTTATACTAAATCACTGGTGCATAACGTCGGCTGATCGTTAAATTAGATGTGACCTACCAGCGATTCATGCCGCCAGGTAAAGCTCAGAATGTGACCAACCCGTATTAAACATGTTATATTTTGTTTGTCACATGTAAATTTATATCTTCGACAGCGGGACGGCTGCATTTCAGTACGCGAAAAGAGAACTTCTTTTTCGCGTATGAATGTAAAAATTTTCACGTGAGCGTTACCCTGCATGGAGCATGGAGCATGGAGGAAATTTTATCACTCTTACGGCGGTATCGGATGAAATTCCTCTCTACCACAGACTACTGCAGGCGTATCAGTGCATTTAATTTATGCCTTTCTTCATTCTCGTTTAGCGCAGGGATATTTCATGAAGCTAACTTTGTTATGGTAAAATTAAAATATATATAGATGGCGCGCAATGATTGTAATATTGCCGGCATTATTTCCTGTTTTAAACCTATTCACACTTGTCTATAATACATTTAGAGGTTATGTTTATGGGTCATTTATATTTGACTAGTTCTTTCTTAAATTTAGTTTTACGAGTCCTAACAATATAAGGTCCGGACGATGTGATTTTTTATAAATGTTTACAATTTGTGTATGTTCAAGTGTTAATTCCTTATTGTGAGCAAAGAATTGGGTATACTACAATGTTAAGAACAACATTTGCAATAGAATGTATATTTTATTTTTCAGGAAACGAAAACAATCTAACCAAATTTAAAAAAAATGTATATATTAACAACTATACAACTATACAAATAATAGAAGACAACTTAATGTTCGGACGATCACAGTTACAAAATTTAATACGGAGTTACGTCACCTTTGGCCTTAACAACTGCTTTAATTTGATCTAGCATGGTTTCTAACAATTTTCTACAGTCATCTGGCGTAAATGTTTGCCATATTTCTGTTTTGTCTGGATTTATTTTTTTTTGCGGATTATTTCTCGTGTAACTTTTCACATGATGCCACAAAGTTTCAATAACACAGTACAACATTTTTCAGGTCATTGATTTGGGACTCAATTCTGAGAATTGCACGTGAAAGTAGCCCCACAAAGAAGAACTTCTGCATCATTCGTTTTGTCAAGTTGGCTGCATTAATAATTTAATGGTTGTGAAATAAACAACCCTTTTGTTCAGAGTGAATTACATTTTAAAACCAGAAGAACATTGAATATTTCAATATGGAAAATAACAAGTGCCCAAAATTGGATTATTTTTGTTACGTTTGTGGTCATATCGTACCAAAAATAGGCAAACAGGATCGAAAAAACTTGTTTACTGAGGAATTTAAAACAGCGTATTGTCATTATTTTGATGAAACAAATTTAAGTGGTGCAAATTTTACGCCGAACACAGTGTGCAAAAGTTGTTATAATACCATTATAATGTGGATACATGGAAAAGATGTACAGTTTTCTTTTATGAAGCCAGTAATTTGGGTGCAAGACCTAACTGGACATGATGAATGCAGGTGCTACGCATGCATAAATTCCGGTTATGGATTGAACAAAAAAAAATTGAAAACAAAAATATACATTCCCGCTTTTACTGTGACACTTCCAGTACAACGCGCTGCTGTTACCGATCCACCTAAACCTCCGAGTCTGGATACTGTGTCCCTGCAAGGCGAAACCGTTTTCACCAATCCGACCAATGTGAATGATGCAGATTAGACATCCGATATTGAAAATAATGCACCACAACCGGTAACACAAATCGAAATGGATTACATTGTTGCTAAGATGGGACTATCACAAAAAAATTCAGAATTTTTGACATCTTTTTTGAAGCGTAAAAAACTGACAGAGCAACATCATACCGAAAACGACAAGCTGATTTTTAGAAATTTTGTTCCGTTGACGAAGCAAATACGTTCACTTACTGCCATGATATCCCAGGTTTAGTGAAAAATATGGGAATGGATTATATCGCTGGCGACTTGCGTTTATTCATCGACGGTTCAGTTTCAAGTTTGAAGGCTGTGCTGTTGCACAAAACAAACAAAAAACCGTCCATTCCATTGGGATTCAGCACAACTATGAAGGAAACGTATGAAACATTGGGCGAAATTTTAGAGAAAATCAAATACAATGTACACAAATGGAAGATTTGTTGTGATCTAAAGGTTGTCAACATAATACAAGGCATTATATTAAAGGGCGGTTTTCAAAAATACTTCTGCCTTCTTTGTAATTGGGATTCGCGATACACAGAAAATCAATATCAATGTAAAGATTGGAAAGAAAGAACTCCCGAGCTCGAGAAACAATTAAAATTACGTAATGAACCTTTGATAAAGGATGTAGATGATATTTTGTTGCCATCGCTCCACATGAAATTAGGAATAGCTGGGAAATTCGTTGAAGTGGTAGTCAAAGATATTGAGGACGCCTATGACTGTTTGAAATCCATCTTTCCAAAACTCAGTGAAGCTAAAATTAGAAAAGGTACGTATCGTTGTCTGTATTTAAATATTGTCATATCTAAATTTGTTCACTTCGATATATTCACATTATAATTACCAATAATTTTTTCGCAAATGATTTTTTTTAATTTCAAACAGGTACTCTGAATGGACCAGATTTACGAAAATTAATGAAAAGCGAATCTTTCACAAATATGCTTTCGAACCATTATAACCACCTATGTGCATGGGACGCATTGAAACAAGTCATTGAAGGCGTTTTAGGAAAGAACCGTGTACAGCGAGATGACATACAGACACAAGTGGCCAAGTTGCTGTATTATTTTGAAAAAATCAATGCATCCATGACGTTAAAATTATATTTCATGAATTTCCACCTTGATACCTTTTTGGCACAATTACCTCAGGAATCGGACGAACAAGGAGAGAGGTTCCACCAAGTGATCATGCCAATGGAAAAGCGATTCAAAGGCAAAAAATTAGATGCATTGCTTGCGGCGGTTTGTTGGTGGAGTTCTAAAATTATGCAGTTTGAAGATGAAAGCACCGTAGATGAAAATGACACCGAAATTGGTGGACACACTGAAGAAAACATGCCCTTGAATATTATGTCTAACTCGGATAATGATGCAGACTCAGAACATGAATATGAACAACCTACGAAGAAAATAAGATTGCTTCAGACACAAAAGATATATTCCGTACGGTATACCAAGATATAACCGTGTTAAAATATAGAAAAAGTGATCAAAATCCACCTTGAGCAAAAGAATTCGTATGGCCATTAAATTATTAATGCAGCCAACTTGACAAAACGAATGATGCAGAAGTTCTTCTTTTTGGGGCTACTTTCACGTGCAATTCTCAGAATTGAGTCCCAAAAACATGTGTTGTACTGTGTAATATTAAAGTCTGGACTGCTTGAAGGCCATGACAATTCTTATGTTATGATCTGCAAACCAATGTTTATTTGGCTGTGTGACAGAATGCGCCATCCTGTTGAAATATGAAATTTCCATCTGGATAGAGGTTTTCTACATTAGGAAGGAAGTCATGACTTCAAAATTGCTGATACTTGGCAGCATTAATAATCCCATCTATTATTTGCATTCTACCTACACACTTTCCAGACATACATCCCCATATCATTACACCAGAAAACGATAGTCTAGTATCAAATGTGATGTCTAGGTCTTAATAGAAGTGCAATGTGTTAAATGTGAGTCGTTTTAACGATAGTTAAATTTATACGGATTGTTCTTGCGAGTATATATACATTCATATCTAACTTATTGGCAATACACCAGGCATTGAACACATCTATCTGTTCTGAAGAAAGATACAATCTCCTTCACTATAATTCTTTGGTACAATTTAAGTCGTCAACAAAGAGTAATCTATGCCATTCGAGTATATCGCACAAGTTATTAATATAAATTAGAAAAAGTAACGGACAAGGTTGCTTCCTTGAGGCACCTCTGAAGTCGGCGAATAGCATTTTAATTGGTCACCATTATAATAAACATATTAAGAAAGTCTCTTGAACGACTTAAAAATTAACTTTCAACACCCAGTATCTCTTTAATCTGAAACATTTTACTTAGGCAAACTTGGGTAAAAATAACTATTTTTATGTCTATTATCTCCAAATGCTGTATGGCTCATAAGCTATGGGATAGCCTATATAATGAATAATTTAAAAATAAATAAAGATCGAAATGCCCGTAAATGACATAATTTTTGTGCGTTGTAAATGTTTTTTTTGTCATTAATTACTAAATTAATGACCAAAATTGCGTCCTGAATGGAAATAAAACACGCAAATACATCATCTAGATTTCAAGTAAATACGCGAAAATCCAGTCCTAAAATGAAAGACGCAATTTTTGCATAACAAACTTGTAATCAAAGCAAAATTAGCGAATCCAAAGAAAATATCACGCGACGATTAACCTTTTATCGCGCCGTAGATGAAAGGAGCACAGCGTGCTTACACAAACACCCGGAAAACTTAGCCGAGGCGGCGCGTTTCCCAGCGTGGAAAATAGATATCGCGCGCATGACCTTTCATTGGAAATCCTAATCGAAACTATACAAACTAAAATAATAAGAACATTCCGCTGTCTCACATCGGACAAGTTGTTCCATCGAACCTCATACAAATACACACACACACTCGCTGAGAATACTTTAAAAAATCTAACATGCAACTAAAGTAGTCGATAACTAAATGTATATAGAATAAACAACCCCTTAGTTACTGAAATAACGAGATGGATATAATCACTACTAAAGTGTTAGTGGCGGTGGTTTTTGCTTTGTTAAGATTGTTTTTTGGTTTGCTACCAATCAAGATTTATAAGTGTCTAAAGTTATGGGAGAAAGAAGACGAGGGTGCACCTTTCATAAACGAGAGAAGACACAAACAGGTAAATTGTTATTTGGCCTTGTTTCAATCTTTTGGTGGTGGGGCACTCTTTGCAACGTGCTTCCTACATATGATTCCTGATGTGAATAAATCTGTAGAGCATATAATTCAAAACACAGACTTGGATATAACATATCCTTTCTCGCAAGTTATCGTTTCAATTGGATTTTTCTTCATTTATTTCGTTGAAGAAATATCGCACTGGTTGATTACGAAAATGGGCAGAGAAACAAGGAAGAACATCAAAGATAATTGCCGAAGCAAGTGTCAAAGTCCTAGATCATTAACGCCGAAGGAAAATAAGGTGCATCCCCAAGAAAATAACGTGGAAAACAACGAAGTTGTTTTTATCATAGATGCGGAAAATCATCTCACTGTCGAGAGGGAAAATCAGAAGAATCTTCAACTTAAAATGCTGCATGCAGGAGAAGATAAACAGGATTCGATTGAAAGTGTGTACAACTTGGATTTAAATGCGACGCCCAAAAAAAGTGTGTTTTTAGAAGATGAGAGTATGGAAGAGGTTGTCACCATGGAAGAGGTAGAACAAGTCAAGGAGTTAGAAAAATTGATGGAACGTCAAGAGAAAGACCAGCAACAAATATTAAGGTGCTGTTTAATTGTAGTAGCTTTATCATTGCATGCTTTCTTCGAAGGTCTTAGTATAGGCTTGCAAATATCAATTTCAAATATATGGTATTTATTTACAGCAATTTCAATACATTCTGCAACTATTTTATTTTGTATCGGTTTAGAGCTGTTAATAGCGAAGACTAAAATATCAGTTATTGTATTTAATATAGCAATATTATCTGTTACAAGTCCATTCGGGGTGCTTTTAGGTTTAGTAATAACTCTTTACGCTGACATGAATACGACCGCTAAATCACTTGCGGTTGTTTTGTTAGAAGGTCTGTCGGCCGGCACGATACTGTATATAACATTTTTCGAAGTTTTGAATAGAGAGAAGGCAAGAAGAGTTATTATTTTGACCAGGGCAGGTTTTATTTTGGCAGGTTTTACTTTAATGGCGATATTGGAATATGTGGAATTGGGAAAATGAATTATTTAAATTTAATAATGTTTTTATATAATACTGAATACAATACAAAGTGACTTCGCAGGCAATAAAGGAATACTTTAAACTTGAGGGGTCTATACTAAAGTCTCGATAAATATAAAGTTATAAAAAGGTATAAAAAACCTCTTTCCACAATTAATAATCGTACCCTAAATACGTATTTTGACGACTAAGTTGTCATCTTCAGTAGGTAAAACCACTGATGTGATTTTAGATTACATTTTACCTACCGATGATGAAAACTTAGTTGTCGAAATTCATATTTAGGATACGATTAATAATCGTGGTAAGGGTTTTATAACTGTTTATAAGGTTTTACTTAACTACAGTCACCAAAGAAATACTTTTTAATAGATATAAATGAAAAAAAAATCAATTAAATTCATTAACATCTTTTGAAGAATATTACAATATTAGGTACATTGTTTATTATTATTAAAGGCCGGATTATATGTAAAAAAAACTGAAAATAGGCGCATAAATATGTACTTATGAAAAATATGCAGGTAAAAAAATACGAGGAAGGAATGGAATACTGTAGAAAAAAACATTCTATTATGTTTACTACAAGTTTATTTAAAACATTTTACAACATAATTAACTATGAAAACAATTTACAATCACATATTTCTCAAAGTTTTCAACAGAAAAATTGTGACGCTTGTCTGAAAACATGTATTTATATATTGAAAAGGTTCGTTCTACGTCGACGCTTGTTATAGGAGCATATTTCAAATTAGAAATATCATCTATTGTCAACTCAATATTTTCTACTGAATCACCATACAAGATTTTAACAATGTCCTTTAGCTTTTTAAAACCCTCCTTTTTTCCTATTAACTTAAAAATTTTTCATTCACGGACTGTCTCACTCCACCTTTAACATCAAAACATAACTCTTCAAATTCGTTTATTATTTCAACGCTCTCGATTAGCGAGATAAATTGTTTTTCCAACTGCAATATAGAAGTGGAAATAAAATTGTAATTGGCTTTAATAAACGCCAAACTGTTGAGGTATTTCTTTACTCGAATACACCTTTTGGGCGTCTATCACAGATTGTGCATCCCTATCAAGATCCATAATAATTGTTTTTATTCCTTCATAATGATTTGCATTAAAAATAGCAGCCTCCAACCACGTTCCCCATCGTATGATTACTGGTTGAGGAGGAAGCGGAACACCGGGTAGATATTGTTTGTAAAACTGAACTCGTAATGGGGCCTTTACAAATATTTTCATAACGCTACTAATTAAAGTATTTACTAAGGGAAAATGGATTCTGACTTCTTCTGCAACACAATTTAGTCCTTGCGCCAAGCAAGTTGTCTGAATTAAATTTGGGTAAAAGATTTTCAAGTTGAAAGCTGCCTTCACCATGTATGGTGCAGCATCCGTAAAAAACAATATAATTTTCTCTGTTGGAATCGATTCCGGTAAGAAGCAAGTTGCCAGTTCTTCCTGCATAAACCTTGATATTGTCAAATTATTTGCCCTTTCCAACTGTTTGGATGAAATTAAATAAGATTTTGCTGTAGCCGATGCGTTAAGGATACCAATCATTAAATGAACTATGTCTCGGCCCACACTATCAATAGTTTCATCTACGCATATATAAAGATAATTGATTGCAACAACCTTCTTAATGCTATTCAATGTTTCTGCATAGATACAGCGAATATGATTTTTTCTTAACGTGTTCTCGTCGGAAATGTTATATTTGCTGATGTACTTTTTCAAAAATAACTTGACATTTAAATTATTTAATTTATGTAGTGGAATATCTGCCGACACAAACATTTGACACAAATCTTCATTAAATTGTTCTTGTTCCGATTTTTTGGAAGTTGATGGCAAACGTTGTGGTAATGTTTGCTGACTCTTCTTCGCCAATCTTATCTTTGTTTGTTTTGCAGCATGAAATGGAATTTTCATATGTTGGTTGACTTGGAACTTTCTCTCACTTGTAATCGGGAAAGAATATCATATCATCGGTTGTTTTCTTATAAAATAATTGTTAGTAAAAGATAAAGGAATAATTAAAAATTTAATTAATTAATTAATAAGAGGAAATGAACTTAAAATTTTACTCACAAACTTGCAGCAATTTACGCAAAACACTTTTTCTCCATCCATACGCAATTCTGAATAATGTGCAATCCATCCAGGCACAGTCGCTATTTTCGGCATTTTTGCTATTATATATTACAACTCCAAGTTTACACTTCGAAAAGCCAAGGCAAAATAACGTTTAAAATAAAATTACTTTCGAATATGGGAATAAATTTCTCCGACTAGCAAAGAAACACATATACTCCTAATTTTCTGATAAAATGTATTTTTGTATTTATTTAGAAGTTTTAAGGTATTAGCTTTTCCTAGAATTTTGTCTCGGCCTGGATGTATGGGAAGAGCATTAATCAATTCTTGGAGACGTTTATCGGAAAAGTAACGGGAAGAGGCTTAATAGAATGCTATTTTTAATTTAAAGAGGGCTGTTTAGTTTTTGTTTGTTACATCCGCAAGATATTTTTAGTAATGCCTATAATAAATTTGATTTAGTAAATAAATAAAACTCGGATACTTAAAATATGCAAAAATGCTGAATTATTACCAAAATATGCAAATAATATACAAAATGCATATATTATTCAAATATGTAAATTTATGCAAACAGCATATAATCCGGCCTTTAATTATGATATTCCTTATAATTGTGTGATTCTTAAATATTCTTTAATATTTGAAAATTTGGATAATTAAAATAATAATTTTTGAAACTTTTGTTTTATTATCAGAATAATTGAAACATACATGAGTAGGTAAACCCCACCAGTTTTCTATAATACAAAGGTATTTTTAATAATATAAAATATTATTAAAAATCTGGTGTGAAGAACACAAATACAGGTTCACTATTAATATTTTATGTGAACGTGTCCGAACATATTCCTCCCCAGAGACGCATATACGTATTTCACCTTTCCACAGGCTCATCGGTACACCCCTGCTGGAGATGGGATATCTTCAGACCCATTCACAAAAAAGAACCACATCGCCATAATACCTTTTAATATTAGTATTTTTAATAATATAAAATACCTTTGTATTATACAAAACTGGCGGGGTTTACTTACTCATGTATGTTTCAATTATTTTGATACATTACAGATGCGGTTAGCCCGTAATATGAGTGAAGACACAAACAAAATGCAGTTTCTAGAGGGATGACTGTGCCACCTTTGGAAAGGCGTCGTTACTTCACATTGGTTATGTGCACGGGGCGAGGTACTTCGGCTGTCTGACAACAGGCAGCGCTGAATTTACTTCTACGTCCGGTCTGGATAATTTCTGTGATGTGGCGATGTGGTTCTTTTTTGTGAATGTGTCTGGAAATATTCTTTCTCCAGCAGGGGCGTACCGATGAGCCTGTAGAAAGGCGAAATACGTATGTACGTCTCTGGGGAGAGATATATTCGAACACGTTCACAAAAATATTAATAGTGAACCTGTATTTGTGTTCTTCACACCAGATTTTTAATAATATTTTATGTTATTAAAAATACCTTTTGTTTTATTCAGAAACTTTAAAAAAATCGACGAGATGCCAATAAAATAAACTGCTAATTTATATCGATTTGTTTTTATAGCGTAGATTTTTAGCGTAGAAGATCTGTAACGTTTCTTTTTTCAATGTGATTTTGTGTACCAACGTTCACAGTAGAAAATACCATTACTTTTCCAGATTAATACATTTAAATAATTCCCTTTAAACTGTGTAAGTATAGCAAACGCCAATTAAGTTGGCGCGAGGAGGGGGTGCGCAGAAAACGTTTTTAAAAACGTCTACCCCCACTACTCAAGTAATTATTAGATACATTTGTCATTGACGTTTGACGAAACAAAATGTGTCTTTGCTAGAGGATCATAAAGTGATACACGCTCAAACGATGCTTATAAAAATATTCTTAAAAACCTGTTTATACATACACAATCATAATACACAATCTCATTATTTATATCAAATTTTGTGTTTTTTTAATCTGTTCAATTATGGTTTTTTTCGTAGAGGTTAGAATTATCTGACATTGCCGCCTACAGTATCTTGCGATTTGATGTAAAACTAAATACAAATCACCCCACTATTTCTAATCCTGCGCCAACTTACCCCTCCTCGCGCCAACTTAATTGGCGCTTGCTATACAAGGATAACGAATGATTGTGTCTTTACTTTTGCATAATATTTGCTAATAATTCCATAGTTAATTCTGAACAGTTCAACGTCTTCCTGTTTTTGGGACATTTCCTATGATTTATTTGATATTCAAGACTGGCAACTTTTTATTATTCTGCATTAATCTTTATGAATTATTTTATACGATGGAGTTATTTATGTAAGGCAGAAGTCACCAATGTTTCCGTTTCGTTATTATAAGTTATCCAAAAAAACGCGCCTACATTTTTCTATTTAATAAAACATAACTATTTGCAATCTTTTCAAGCTATTTTTTCATTGAAAGTATGATTCATTACAATTATACGTGCAACAGACTATTATTCAAAGGTTCACTACTCCTACGTTTGCAAATTTTCAATAATTGTTTGATATGTTAGTTTTTCACGAATTACAACTTGAATGTTGTTTTTCATATCGTTAATTGTTTGTTGCTTGTTAGCATACATTCGACTTAAAAAAACACAAAAAATCTAATCTGGTGTTAGATCACATGACCTTGGAGGGCAATGAAATCTGCATTTCGTGAAATTATACTCTCGGGAAATTTCGATTGCAAAAACTCAATGTTATTTCGAGTTGTGTGAGATCTAACACCGTCTTGCTGGAAATATATATCAGGCACATCAAAATGGGTCAGTTGTGGTATCGTTCAGTGTTCACAGTAACAACATCATCTTCGAATAAGAATGGTCTAATGACACCATTTCAAAATGTACAGCAAACAGTAACTTTTTGTGAGTGTAGAGATTTCTCATAAAAAAACACGATATCGTCACCCCAGGATACGACAATTTTGCTTATTGACGATTTCATCCTTTGTGATATGAGCTTCATCACTGTCGTTCGTTGTTGAATAATCCAACTAGCGAAATTACGACGTTGTAATTTTGTCTTTCTTTCAATTCCTGGGTTAATTGAATTTTATAGCCCTGTAAATCTTTATGCAAAGATTGCACAGGTTTTGATTTTACACTTTTAAGTTTATCAATAAAAAAAACAGTTTCTTCGAATTTTTTAATTAATCTTAGAATTGAAGTTTGATTAGGCTGATTTTTTACGCCAGAAAAACCACGAATTTTGCTATGGGTATTTTTAAAAGAACCCCTATTTTCATAATAAGTTTGAATAATGTAAATGCGTTGTTGAAATGTATACCGGTTCAATGTTAAAATTGCGTTACTTTCTACTAAAATAAAGTGGCTTATGTCATTTGAAAAGATGTCACTTGTAAACATTATAGCGTGATATCATAAAGTTTCTAGGACGAAGATGGCTTTGTAATATAAATTGTATGTCTGAACTTAAGTTAGGAACTATAACTCTGTTTTGTAAATTATTTTGACAGTTACATTATCTGTCATCCATTAATGTGTTAGAATTGCTGAAAGCAAGTTTGAACGTCGAGTTTGAAACATAGCACATTCGAGTAAATTCAAATATGATTTACAATATAGTGCAAAAAGCGTACATGATTGAAGCCTATTTTCGGAGTGGAGTGCGATTGATTGATTGAATTGATGGAATTTGGGTGTACAGTCAACGTGCATGTTTGGATGATTTTAGAGAGCACTTTCCAGAGTTAGCTGTAATTCCCAAGGATTTTTATAATTGCCTTTCCAATTGTGTTGGTGTGTTTCGTGAGACTGGTTCTGTGGGTCATAAATCACGTACTGGTAGACCAACTGTTCGTTCGGAACAAGTTATAAATGATGTTCGTCAACGTATGGTAAATGAACCCACAAAACCTTTGAAACGCCTTTCTCAAGAGATTGGACTTTCTTATGGAACATGTAGAAAATTGTAAAGAAAAACTTACACATGCATCCGTATAAGATGCAATCACATCAGGCTATTTTGCCGGTAGACTACCCTAGACGTTGTGCGTACTGCCAGTGGTTTGCAAATAACTTAATAGAAGATGATGACCTGCTAAATTTGTCATTTTTCTCTGATGAAGCATGGTTTCATCTTTCGGGGTATGTCAATTCCCAAAATACTCGAATGTGGAGTAGTGAAAATCCTCATATTTTTATTGAATCGTTTCTCCATAATGCGAAACTTGGTGTTTGGCTAGCAGTTTCTCGCCGCAGAATTGTTGGCCCTATTTTTTTTAATTTCACAATTAATGCTGAGAGGTATAGAAACATTCTGAATGAATTTATTGAACAGTTGCATGATGATGAATTGCAATATGAATACTTTCAACAAGATGGTGCAACGGCACACACAACACGAGAAAATATTGCTTTTCTTCGTGAGTTTTTGACGATCGGATCATAAGTTTACATACGGAAGTTGAGTTTCCACCGCGATCACCTTGTTTGACAATTATGGACTTTTTCGTGTTTCCTCACCTAAAGAATAGAATATTTAAAACTCCTGTTGCTAATTTGCAAGATATGCAACAAAGAATTATTGACGAATGTGCATTAATAACGCCCGCAATGCTGCAAAATGCCTTTAACAGCATGAAAAGGCGTGTCACATAGGGAATTGAAAATAACGGACAACTATTTCAACATTTGCTTTAATTTTGCCTTTTTTTATTAATAAAATTTTGAATACAAGCTGAGCTTGTTGTTTTATTGTATCTTTATTAAATCAAATGACATATTTATTGATGTCACGATGACACTATCAAAATAATTTTCAAAAATTAAGGTTATGTTACCAGTATGATAATATGGATAAAGTTCAGACATATATTTTCTATTTCAATGCCATCTTGGACCCAGAAACTTTATGATATCGCGGTATAGTGCTGACATCCTGCTGGCAATAATAGCTGCTTTCCATTGCAATATGAATAAAACTGGTACTGCAAATTCAAATGAAAGTCTACTTTAATAAATGATAAATAAATATTGAAACGAAATTTGTCAGAATTAACATTCGTATTTGACAGAATCTGTAATTTCGAATTAAATTTACATAATTTATTGATAAAAATATCATATATTGAAAGTAGAATAGCAGAAATCAAATTTGCTGAAAGGTAAAAAGTAAAAGAAGAGATAATTTAAATCGACAACATAATTATTGTTATAGGAATAAAGTGATGAAAACGAGGATTTCGTAGATATGTACGAAATTTTATAAACAGAAAAATCATAATGCGGCGGAAATACATTTCTAAAAGTTGTCTGAAAATAAATTTCTGTATAGATTTAGATTAAATGAAGTTGTTACAAAATTGTTTATAATGTAAATTTTTGATACAGATATCCTAATTAACGAAAGGTACTATCGAATTAAAAAAAAAAGTGGTTCAGTCATATTTTAATCCGTTTAAATTACGCTGCGTGAATGTAGATAACAAGTGTTCATTTGAAAAGTCAATCTAGGTTACTTTGAGAATAAGACGCAAATATATTAGAATATGTTTGTTGTTCCGTAAACGTAAATCCAAATGACATTTGATAATGTCAATCACAAATATCAGTTAGTGCATAAAATAATCGCGCGTCGATTCTGGTTTAAATAAATTGCTTCTCAGTTTTAATTGGCTTTCACTTTAGAACATAAAAATTTTTTTAAGTCCAGGCTTATTTTCGAAGTGGTAATAAAATTGATGGTTTATGGGTTTATTCAGTTCAAGATTGCATGGTAGAATTTCAAGTTGAGTTTCCACATTTTGTAATAGATTATATACAATTTAAGAATACTTTGGATAGAACTTTAAAACTTTTTTCTGAAACTGGTAGTCTCTTAAGAAAATCAGGCAGCGGAGCAGTTAGGAAACGTACACCTCAAGTTGTCAATCGTGTTGAAGAAATAATGGAAAATGAACCACAAACATCTGTTCGACATTTGAGTCGACAAATAAACCTTTCTGTTGGTACAACTCACAAGTTATTAAAAAAAGATATGCAACTTTATCCATACCGTGTCACAGCAGTACAAGAATTGTTAGAAATTGATTACCCAGACTACAGTTTTGTAATTGGTTTGTAAATATGAACAATAATGGAGAACTTGCGCAAAGAGTCATCTACTGATGAAGCATGGTTTTATAAAACGGGATATCTAAATTCACAAAATACAAGAATTTGGAGTAGTGAAAATCCACATGTAATTAATGAATAATCGCTACATCCAGAGAAAATTGGTGTTTGGGCAGCGATAAGCCAAAGGCCAATCACTGGACCATTATTTTTTCAGGGAACGTTTAATGCTCAAAGATACCGTACGGAAATTTTACAACCATTTGTCAATCAGTTGCATGATGATGAACTTCAAAATGCATATTTCCAACAAGACGGAGCACCTTGTCACTGTACTGCAGAATCTTTGGATTATTTAAGAGAATTTTTTGATGAGCGTATAATTAGTCGAAATACTGAAATTGCCTGGCCTGCACGTTCATGCGATTTAACACCTTGCGACTTCTTTTTGTGGCCTTATCTAAAAAATAACATATTTCGGACACCTGTATTGAATTTGAATGATATGTTACAGAGAATCGAACAGAAATTAATAACAATCCAGTAATGTTGCAGAATATCATCAGAAATTTTGAACGGAGGATTTTAAAGTGCATTGATCTTGAAGGACAACATTTTCAACATTTGTTATAGTTTTCAATAAATACCTATTATTTGTTATTTATTTGTATGTATGAAACTGTGAAAATATACGACTTCGTAGGTTAAGTAGTAAATTTTAATTTACGACATACTTCAAAATGTTCTCAGTAAATCACATGCTACTAGATTGACTTTTCAAATGAACACCCGTTATATTAAATGTAGGCGTCAAATTTAAATATTCAAATAAAGTATGTGTCAAATAACATATAAGTGTCAAAAATGACTTTTGCACGTTTCTATAATCTTAAGTACGTTAGCAACGTCACAATACTAAAATGTTTATAAATTGACTTTACATATAACTTCACTACTGTACCACTTTTTTTTTAATTCGGTAGTACATGGAATGTTTTCAATAAGCGCTTTACAGAATCTATAATAGGAACAATAGCTTAGGTCAGCCGAAATCGTTTTAATATTTTGTGATTTACTGCAATTGGATCTATCTTAAATATGGCAAAATATTTAATGGAACCGACGAGTTTTTTACGAGTTTTACGTAATTTATAGATATTCATAACAATTTCTATTCTCCTGACAGTAAATATAATTGGAATGACCAGAAAAAATCAAATATACATAAAAACAGTTGCACGAAAAACACACTTCTACTTTGTGATAATTTGTATTAAAAATTTTGAAATAATATAGAAAAAGGTATGTAAATACAAAATAACAGAAAGTAATGTTTGTCTTTTTTATAATTTCATTTATTCGATTCATTTATTAAAACATTTCTAATGGGTTTTCATCTTTATTATAATTATAACCAAATACTAATCAAATAGATATGATAATAATCGTTTATGGGCCAAACGAAGATGATAAAAATATAAATAAAGATACATTTTGGGACGAATTAACAGGAATCACTGAACAAGCTAAAGGAAGAATAATTTTGATAGGAGACTTCAATAGTAGAGTTGGTTTACAGGATGGAAAGTATAAAGCAGTCATTGGGAAATACGGAGAAATAAGTAGAAACAATAATGGAAACAGAATGCTTGATTTTTGCTTAATAAATGACCTGATAATAACAAATACATTTTACCAACACAAAGATATACATAAATACACACGCGAGGTGGAAAGCAGAAAGGAGAAATTCATCATTGACTACGTAGTAATAGAAAAAAGGTTTAGAAAAATAATAATGGACACCAAAGTAAGAAGAGGACCCGAAATCGCCAGTGACCATTATGTAGTAATTTCTAAAATTAATGAAAAGAAAGAAATTCACAATCAGCAAAGTACCACAGGTACAAGTAAGATACAACACAACTCCATCAGATCTTACAAATTGAGAGAAAAAGAAATCGCAAAGGAATACGAACGAAAAATAAATAAGGAATTGACAAGTAATAATATAGAAGCTCAAAACCTGAATATAGAAGATACCTGGAATTGTTTTAAAAATACAATATTGGATACGGCAAGAGAGATATGTGGAGTAAATTACAACAACAATAGAAAACAATACCGTGGTGGACAGAAGAGATTAAAAATCAAATACGAATCAAGAAAAAAAAGGAAAAACTACTTAGCAAATAAAACGGAAAGTCAATATAATGTATATAAGAAAGAAAGAGAAAGAACTAAGAACGTAATAACAGAATCTAAAAAGAAACAGTGGGAAAAGTTTGGGGAAAAAATAGAAAGAGATTGCAAGGGAAACCAGAAACTATTCTATAGAGCACTAAAAACATTAAGGACAGAAAAGAAACAAAATATGCAGTTAATTAAAAACAAAAATGGTGAAATGCTAACGCAGGAAAAGGAAATTATGGAGAGATGGAGAGAACATTACCGGGAGCTATTGAGCGACAGACAACATACCAAAGAACCTGAGCAAGATGAGGAAGTAGAAGAAGATACAGAGGAGGAAATAAGCAAACGAGAATTGGAAGAAGTAATCCAAGAACTGAGTAATGGAAAAGCACCAGGCTCGGATAAGATAACGTCAGAAATGATTAAGAATGTAGGACATAAAGGCAAAGATATGTTGTTATACATCTATAACAGGATATGGACAGAAGAATATATACCAAAGGAGTGGAAGAAAGCGTTGATTGTACCTATATGGAAAAAAGTAGATATGAAGGAGTGTAATAACTACCGAGGTATTATGTTACTAAACGTTACTGTAAAATATTGGAAAAAATAATAGAAAAAAGGATTTGAACGAAAATAGAGAAAACATTAGAGGAATCACAAAGTGAGTTTAGAAGCGGAAGAAGCACTCAAGATCATGTGTTTGCAATAAAACAAATCATCGAAAAATCAACTCAACAGAAATTAAATATATATATATATATATATATATATATATATATATATATATATATATATATATATATATATATAGCATCCATAGACCTTGAGAAAGCTTTTGTCACGGTCCCACGACAGGAACTATGGAAAGTATTAAGCTAAAGAGATATCAGTGGAAAAATTTTAAGATTGACACAAAAGATATATCAAAATAACATAAATGCAATTATAAAAAACACTATGATATCAGAAACATTCACGACAACTATAGGATTGAGACAAGGAGGAAGTTTAAGTCCGTTGCTGTTCATAGTGTTCATGGATGAGATAATTAAGAGATGCAAACCACTAACAAAAAAACTGGATGTAGGTTATTTACGACTGCAAAAGTTACGAATAACCGAAGGAGCATTTGCAGATGATGTCGTGATATTGGCTAAAAACGAAAAGGACCTACAAATAAACTTAAATGTCTGGAATAGAATAATGAAGGAAAGTGGAATGAGAATCAGTAAAACGAAGACGAAAGTAATGATGATTGGAGCGAACAGAGAAAATCTTAATATAGAACTAGATGGAAAGAAAATAGAACAGGTAGATCATTTCCAATACCTAGGAGTAACCATAGAGAGGACAGGCACACAGGAGATAGATATTAATGATAGAGTACAAAAAGCCAATAAGCTATATTATGCAATGAACTCTAAGTTTAAAAACAAAAGAGATATATCGAAACAGACAAAACTAAAGATTTTTAAAACAATATACAGACCAGTGTTGACTTTTGGCTGCGAATCTTGGATACTAACAGAACAACAAAGGAGTAGAATACAAGCAGTAGAAATGAGGTTCTTGAGAAGAGTACGAGGAGTGTCAAAGAAAGATAGGATTAAAAGTGTAGATATAAGAAGAGACCTTGACATACAGTCCATACATAGATTCATAGAAGACAGCCAATTATCTTGGTGGGGACATCTACAGAGAATGAACGAAGAAAGACTAGTTAAAAAAATATGGCAAGCCAAAATACAGAAGAACACAAAAAGAGGGAGGCCAAGGAAGACATGGAATAAGATGGTAGCTGAAATACTGACGGACAGAGGCAAAACCTGGAAGGAGGCTACTGTGATTGCTCGAAATAGAAAAGAGTGGAGAAAATTTGTTAAAAATTAGACACTATACCCTACACCATTAAAGGTAGAAGGGGGTTTTACATTATATATATAACCAAGCGTCTCAATTACCTTCTATTTCCACAACTTTTTGGACAAAATATTTGCGGTTTTATTTATATTTACTGATATTAACGACCACATCTTTTTAAAAAAAATTATTTGTGTATTATTTGCACTGGTTTTATTTTTGGATCTGCAATAGGTTCACTTAATTTTTTGTTTTGATAAGCCTATATCTTGTATTCGCTTTCTATATTTTCGCTTTGAGATACACCTTTATGTATATAATGTTTCCAACAATTAAAAACTATTTTTAATTATTGTAACGTGAAATAATCGGAACAATTTTTCGTAGCAAAGTTATTTGTATAAAGATAATAGAACGATAGTACCTATTTCGGACGCTTGTCAAGCTAAAATGTCATACTAGTGGCATTAAACTTTGTTACATATAAGCCTTAGATGACGATCACAAATTAACTCTATAAACAAAGCTCTAAAGAACTTTCAAAAGTATTTATAATACAAAATCTAAGCAAGTCAATTCAGAAGAGAAGATTCAGTGAGATTAGATATAAGATAAGGTTATTCATTTTTGAAACTGCCATATACCATTGTATCGATTTTCATGTAACATCTCCTCACGTATCTCTCCTAAGCTTATCTCGCCTTTTCTTAGAATTAACTTGATGTGAGTCTTATCATAATGGAACCAATTATATAACGAAATTTTTTTGACATTATCTTCAAATTCAAATAATCAATGAAATTGATATGCTTTATTTTTTCGAACTTTTTCTATTTATATTCTCTGGTTTATGTTTATGTATGCGCTAAATTTATCCTGTAACTACACTGGTACACTGGCTTGCAGTAAAATCCCGTACATCTAGTTTTGGCTGTATTAAATTGACCTTTCTGGTGATATTCCTAATTTGACATTAGTCAATTTAAATTAATCAAAATTGTTCAAAATGTTAAAACTATCTGAATGTGATAAAGTAATAATATTATCTAAATTAGAAGAAGGATGATTCATAAGAAATGTAACTCGACTATTTAATATAAATAAATCTACGGTTTTGAGTGTTAAAAGAAAATGGGAAGAAGATGGAAGTGTTAAAAGGAAAGAAGGTTCAGGGCGACTGAGGATTTCAAATCAGCAACAAGATTAATTTTTATTATATTATTTAAGAGAAAATCCATACAAAACAGCAAGAGATGCTGTATTTCACTCAAATTTTCCAGGATTTTGAGCAAGAGCATGCTGCAGAATTGGCACTTCTGAATTAAAAAATTACGCAAGTGCTAAAAGAAAGATATTATCTGTAGATAATAAACAATCCACAGTCTTATTTTCATTAAATCATATACATCGCAAACAAAATTTCTGGGAAAATGTAATATTTTCGGACGAAAAAATATTCCAGTCAAACCACGATGGTCACGTAAATGTGTACCGCCCAAGAAACACAAGATGTGATGAAAGATATGTGTTTCCGTTAAATGGATCTTGAAAACGTCTGGGCATGGATATGTGGACAGGATGTGGGAGTTGCATGGCAAATTGAAGCCCGTTTAAACTCACAATCATATCTAGATATTTTAGAGAATGTTATGCTTCCTTCGGTATCACAAACATACCCTAATAATACTTTCAACAAGATAACAATCCTGTGCACACCGCCAGAATTATCACACAGTGGATTAACAATCTGAACGTTGACATATTATCTTGGTCATCACGCAGCCCGGATTTAAATTCGATTGAAAACGTTTGAGGTGTAATGGTGAAACAAATATATGAACGAAATTTAAGATTCCGTAATAAAAATTATGGGCGGCAATTGAGAATGCTTGGGAGGAATTAAGCGAGGATCAGGATATTTGGAGAAACCTTATTCTGTCAATGCCAACAAAACTTGCACATGTTTTAAAAGCTAATTGTTCAATGATTAAGTACTGATTCTTATAATTAGATACCTATTTCTATATTTGTATGTTTATCATTGTTAATAATAATATATGACATTAACCAAATTTTGTATTTTAATTTATACTAAATACCACTCGGTCAAACGAACTATATATGTTGATAATCACATCACGTTTGCTTAATATCTTATATGCCAAATCTGTAAAATCTAAAGTCAGCTTATATTGGTAAATAATCTTAAAAAGCAAGCTAACTTGACATCAAAGTGTATAGTATTTATAGTAATTATGTATTTAATTCCTTATTTTCTTGTTCTAAAAATATATTTAAACATTTTTAAAACAATATAATGTGTTCATAATGTACTTAAATATACAAAATATTTGTAAAATAATTTGGTAAATTGTTCGCAATTATCATGATAATGTATTTATTAAAGTACATATATGAGGTGTGAATAACGGGACCGGTTTGAAAAATATGCTTTATTGAAAACGTATCACCTCTGCATACAAGTCTTCCATTGTCCAAAGCAGTGTTGCAGATCTTCAAGTGTCATTCTCTGCTGTAAGTCTGCCGTTTTTGCCTTGCACTTTCGCACTTTTCACTTTCGAAAACAGGTAGAAGTCGCATAGAGCAAGCACAGTCATTCTCTTCACCATTAAGAACTGCTTCACAAAGAGTGCTTTGTGTGGAGGCGCGTTGTCCTGGTGCAACATACATACGTTGTCGTTCCACTAATATGGTCTTCCTCACTGATCAGGACCTCCATATAATATTGCTAGTTTACCGTTTAGCCCAAAACGATTAGCATGACTCTCAATTTCTACTTGTTCATTAGAGCGTACTGAAAATCTACTAGTAGGTACAAGGATTTCCGCTCTGTTTCAAGGGCGTATTGGAAAATGCACGCTTCATCGCATGTGATGACTTTTTCTATTAATTCAGACTTTTGCTCACGTATGAGTTTTTTGGTAGCATTTTTTTTGCGTAAGCTTTTGTCATTTGCAGATGCTCATGGAAATTACATTTTCTTATTACCTCTCTTTGACAATGTTCGTCATGTCTGCCATCATTCGCATACTCAAGCATCGATCTTTTCGCATAATTTCATTAATTTTTTTGAATGTTTTCATCAATTCTTGATGTCACAGGTCGACCAGAATATTCACCATCCTGAACCTCCTACCGATCTTCCCGAAATTGTTTCTGACATTCAAAAACTTCAATACGTCACATGCAATTATCGTCAAACATTTTGTTCACCAATTAAAAACATTAAATTGAAAGTTTATTTTAATGTCATAAGGAATTTGAGATTAATGCGCTGCTCGATTTTTAAGCTTACCGTAATCGCGTAATTCCGACAAAACAACGACAACAACGACAAAACAACAATTCCTACTCAAACGAGGAGTAACAAGCAACTGAACAAGTTAGATGGGTACAATGTGCCTCCACCTACACGGGAAGCATCCGTGACAACTACATTCCATTCCCATTTTAAGACATGCGCAGTCCTGTTATTTAATTGTCACACCTCGTATATATTGTCGCCACATTGAGCGAACAAGGATTATAAAACGTTTCTATGTACTGCGAAATACGGCGATTATAATTAGTGAGCTACAAGTATATAACATCAGGATCATCATGTAAAAATTTTTAAGAAAGAAATTACTAATTTAATTAGTATCGGAAATTACAATATCAGAAATAACATTCGTGAGTCGTTTCTCAATAAATAAATTCATGATGATCAATTAATAATTCAAAATTAAAAATAATCTTAGATTTACTGTGAAGTCGCTTTGTCTAGCACGCACACTTCAGAAGTTTTACCGATCTATTTTAAAATTGGCCCGGTGTTTCCTTTACCACAAAGTCCTAAAATACGGAAACAAAATCGATAAAGGACTAAAAAAGGTAATAGAGCCATACAACGGTTATGATATACATATGTCAGTATACATTTCATCGATTGTGTTCGATATACTAAAATTAATGTTGAGAAGTTTGGGGTATGTTTGTATTTATTTAACGACTGTTCCCTTCGCATATACATAAAACATCTGGCAAAGGTTTTCTATTCCTTTGGGGCTAAAATTAATATATATTTTCTTTTTGGCGAAATAATAAAAATGTTTGATAACTTTTATAAAAAATAATAATATTAGTTTTTAAACGCTTTGCTTGTACGACTGCCACAAAGGTTACTAATCTGGACATATACACCCTGCTTTCAAAAAGAATCTACTTTACTTTTGATACAAAATAAAACGGAGTCAATTATAATTATCTATCGGTTGTGTCCGATATATGTAGAGTGGAAGCACTTTAATACGGTTTCTATGAGTTGCGGTTGTAGCCTTCAGATTGAAGCTTCTGGCTTGATTTTGCACTTGTTATGAAGACAGTGATGGTTGTTTTGGCGTTTGTGATGTTGACATTAGTCAATGAGCAGCGCTGAATGTTCTTCTAATTAATAACTTTTTTTTTAATATTGTAAGAGTTTTATTACGCTGAAAGTATCTCTCCAGAGGTGCACACTGATAATTCTGTAGTAAGATGAGACACGTATCTGCGTATATGTTGAGATATTTTCACACAAACGTCAACTTATATTGTGTTTTCCACACCCGATTTTTAATAATATTTTATACACTCGCGGACAAAAAATTCCGATCCCTGAAGTAAATGTATGTTAGTACAAAAAAAAATATTTTTTTTCGGTTTCTTTTAACAAGACATGAAACATTATCTACAACGTAAGAATGAGAAATAAAAAAAGGTACTTAACATTTCGTTCAATAAGAAAAAGTCAAAACAGTAAATTGTGCAAATTTTCTGCGCATGTACATTTTAAAGACATAATAGTCTTCATAACCTTACAGTGTCAAGTACAATAAGTGCTGTCATACGCTTCACAGTGTTAATTGCGGACCGCTAGTCCACAGCGAGTAACAGTATTATAATTTTTTTGCAATAATATTTAACTTGGTCTTTAGCGAAAGGTGACTAAATAATTTTTATAGTGGTTTATTTTTTCACTACAAACAAAACTCTTTGAAGTATGGATTCCTATGAACGCGAACAAGAAGAATTACGTCAGTTGATGGAGGAATGCGTACCTGAATTGGATGTAGAAAGAGTTGAAGTTGTTTATGACGATGATGAAGAAGAAGGCGAAGTCGAAGAGGATAATGTGGAGATACGAGAGCTAGACTCAGAAAGTGAGCAAGAAATTTCCGACGCTGAGGAAACGGACAACTCCCCAACAAATTTCATTGGCAAAGACAACTCTACTTCCCGGCAAAAGCATGTGCCAAAGAATATAAGAACTTGTGCTGAAAATCTCATTATGCATTTACCGAGTGTGAAACTCCCTTTGAAAGGTGTGACAAAAGCTATCGATTTATGGAGATATATTGTTAAGGCACATATGTTACATAATATAGTAGAATGTACTAACAAACATGTACAGAAGTCGCAAGAAAATTACAGTCGCGAAAGAGATGCTAAATGCAATGATGTTTCTGAAATCGAAGCATTAATAGGATTGGTGTATTTAGCAGGTGTGCTAAAGTCAAATCGTCTCAATCTAAATGATCTTTGGAGCACAAACGGCACAGGAGTAGAACAGTTTCGTCTTGTTATGTGACAAAATAGGTTCCAATTTTTACTGCAACACTTACGTTTTGACGATCTAGATACAAGTACTGACAGAAGACAAATTGGCTCCAGTGCGGGACATATTTGATCAATTTAATATAAACTGTAAAACTGCATACACACCGTTCGAATATCTCACAGTAGACGAAAAATTGGAAGGTTTTAGAAGAAGATGTAGCTTTAAACAGTACATCCCTATCAAACCGAATAAATATGGGATACAAATTTTTACACTTTCAGATGCAAAAACTTTTTACACATGTAATTTAGAAATCTATGTGGGTATTCAACCACCAGGTCCATACGTTGTAAGTAATTCAGCATCTGCTGTTGTACAAAGACTTTGTAAACCTATAAAAGAGGACCAACAGAAATGTACCTGGCGACAATTGGTTCACCTCTATAGAATTAGTAGAAAATTTAAGGGCCAATTTTAAGTTCACATACCTAGGCACTATTAGAAAAAATAAAAGAGAACTGCAAATAGAATTTACCAATCCAAAAAGACCGATCCAATCTAGTGTTTGCCTATCGTAAGGATGTGACTCTTGTGTCATATATATCTAAGAGAAACAAAAACGTGTTATTAGTTTCCAGTCTCATCATAAATAGACTTGACGAAGCTTCTGGTAAACCAGATATAATACTTGATTACAATAACACCGAAAGGAGGGGTGGATACAGTTGACAAGCTATGCGCAGCTTATAATTGTGCTAGAAACACTCGACGATGGTCTATGGTTGTTTTCTATGCAGTCCTAAATATTGCTGGCATAAATGCAATGGTAATATATTGTTTGAATCAACGCTTTCGTAGAAGCGAGTTTTTTCAAAATCTTTCATTTCATTAGAATTCGTGAATTACTGGGTTTGAAAGCAATTGAAAATGCACAGCAAACTCTAACTAACACTCGTAGACGTTGTCGTTTTTGCGATAGAAAGAAGAATCGACCGGCAAAGTATTGTTGCAAAAAATGTGAAGTATACATATGCATTCCACATATATATGTTCTGATTGTTACGTGATTATGTTTCCTAAATTACCTTGTGTATTTTGTATCTGACTATATTAACTAAGCATAGTAATAAGAGTTCAATTTCTTTTTTTATATATTTTGTGATGTAATAATAATAATAAACTTTTTAATATCTCTAAAAGCTTATTTACTGCATTTCCAGCAAAACCTAACTTAAAAACTTCATTTAAATTACTTTTAGAAGATATCTCATTTTGCAGACTGTTAGTCCGCAGCGAGCAACAATGTCATAAAATTTCACGCGAATAGTGGAAGGTTAAATATTCGATAGGAATATTTCCTTAAAAAAAGCAATATTTTATCATATCGCAAAAATATTAAAAAAATCCCCACTTTGTCTCCTGATTTCCTCACTTCCTCATCCTTTCCTCGCTGATAAAATTATAGTACAAAAAATCACCACATTTGAGGAAAGTTCCCCACCACCCAGCAACCCCTAAATAGATTTGTCACTACATAATAGAAACTAGGGATCGAATTTGCGCCATCTGTTAGCCGCGAAAGAAATATAAATTACAATATGTATTTATATAGCTTTTATTTAATTTTTTCGTATTATTAAAAACTTATATTTTAGATACATTTCCTGTCATTTCAAAAAGATAAATATAATATATAGTATCTGCGTTTATAATTTGTGAATATAGATATAAATTTAAATAATAAAAATATACCTAAAATGTGATTAACGTCATTTGTTTCTAAATAATGTAGGAGAATGGAAAGAATATACTACATTTAATATTTAAATATTATTTGCTTGTAAAAGTTAATATAAAATGTAGCATCATATTATATATTAAATGCTCCCATTTGTTCATATTCGTATTAATGAAGTCCATGTTCACATTTGGCCTTGTTTCAATCTGCAATAAAAAACAGGAATTAAAAAATACAATATACTTATTTTTGGATATATTAGTTTAAGTTAATTTTTGTAACTTTTTGGAAACCGACGGCTCGTCTTTTAACAACATATCCTCGCATTTCCGTAGCAATCACGGCCAGAGGGACCAGCTTCAAAAGATTTTTCAGATGAAACAATTTAGTGGGAAGTCATCTGTGATGCTTCTAATTCTTGATTTTCCGAAATATAAATTATGAAAATCATGTAAACACAAACAGGTATACTAGTTTAATACCTTTAACAGAATATAATAAAATAATAATATTGTAATAATATAATGAAACAGATATGCAAAATACATATCCGTCACTGTAAACATGGACAAACACCTCGTATTGAACAGAAGTAAATGCTAAAAATACGAGGTGTTTGTCCATGTTTACAGTGACGGATATGTATTTTGCATATCTGTTTCATTATATAACAACTGCGTAATACGGCAAAAACGTATTGATAAATATCCCTTTTTTGTATATTGTAATAAATTAAATTTGGACGCTCAAACACCGATTGAAAATCTTGATAATTAGCGTAATCGTGACATTTGACACCCATGACTGAATACCTTGGACCACCCTGTTTTATCTAACTTATTTAAGCTATTTGTGACCCGTAGTTATTATAAAATCTGTTCAGTAATAAAATATATTATCATTATTAAACATTTTATCAATTTCATAATGCTGATACATGATAACATATTGTTTGTGTTCAGAATAATTGATATTCAATATTATAAATAGTGAGTGGTATTCTCTATTTTATTGTCATCTTTAAAGGCTTGCTATACGAGGCACAAGCTGAAATTATTGAGAATAAAAAACACGGTTAATATATTCTAGGATTTTATCAATGATACACTTGACCATTCTTTCTTTCCATTGTTTAAGTCCTCCCAAACCCAAACAATCTTCTTTCGGAATACCTTCAAAATAAGCGTGAACTGCGGTATCAATCTCTTCTTCAGATGGAAACCTTTATCCCAGCTAATTGCGTTTAAGCTCAAAAAAATTGCCAAAAGTCACATATTTCTAAATCACGTCAGTACGGCCGATGTTCTAATACTTTTATATTTTTTCCAGAGAAAAACTGGAGAGTTAAACTGCCGTATATGACAATGCATTGTTATGGTGCAGCATAATTCACTTGACTGGAACTCTACGGAACACTTTAGGCAAACATTTTTCTGCGTACCACTTAATTGTAACTGTCTTTTGTCCATCTAGCTTAATTGCTAATTACTAATTTACTAAGTCCGTACGTCTGAAGAATACCGCATAGATAACCTTTTTTATAGCTCGCTGCTTCTTAATCATTGTAGGAGTTTCCTCATCTTCCGGAATCCATACACGACTTTATTGGCGAGTAGGAAGGTCGGAAAAGGGAATATAAGTTTCGTTACCTGTCACTATTTTGGAAAAAAAATTGGCGCCCGCCATTATTTAAGAAATTGAATGTTTCATGGCCAGTTCTTATACGCTCTGCTTTTTGGAAGTCAGAAAGATGGTGCGGCACAAAACGATTTACCACTTTTTTAAATGCAGGTGATCATGTATGATTGTTTTAACAGCTGGGGATCCAATCTGGAGTTGATGCTCTATGACCGCATAAGTGACTTTTTGTCCTCTTCAATTATTTTTTTAACGGCAGCAATGTTTTTGCCGGTAACAGCCGTAGAAGGACGCCCTGCTCCTTTTTGATGCTGAACAGAATTCCTTTCGCGTTTAAATTCTTTATACCAACGGTAAATTGTAGCCAAGAAAGATACTTGTTCACTAAAAACTGAATCTAAACCTATTTGCACTCATAAGCGCTTAAACCTTTTTTTTAATAATAATAAATATTGATGACACAATGTGGAATAAATTTAAAGTCATCACATTAGGCGCAGCTGAGGAAGTCTGTGGAAAATCCATAATAAGACCGGGACACAAACAAATAGCTTGGTGGACAGAAGAAATTAAAAATGAAATGAAACGGAAGAAAGAGGTTTGGGCAAGATATTTGAGAACAAAAAAGGAGGCCCACTATAAACAATATAAAAGACAAAGGAAGAAAGTAAAAGAATTAATCCAAAAAGCTAATAAGAAAGATGGGAAGGAATTCGGAGAAAAGATGGAAAGACACGAAAACCAAAGAATGTTTTATAGAGTACTTAAAAAGGCAAGGAAAGACAATAATCACCTATGTCAAGGGGACTTTACGATAAAGATAAGAACCTTGTGTATGAGGATACCAGAAAAATGGAAATTTGGAAAGATCATTTCGGAAAAGCTCTGTGGGAAATGGATATAGACGTAAACGGATCAGGTATAACATTAGGGAATGTTGTACAAGAAAAACTGGACCCACAAGACGACGTAACGGAGGCGGAAGTCACCTTAGCACTTAGTAAGTTAGGGAAAGCTGCGGGATATGACAACTTAGCCCCGGAGACAATTAAATTCTTTCCAGATAAAGGAAGGGAGATCCTAACGAAAATAATGAATATGGCCTTCAAAACAAATGAAGTACCCTATGATTGGACAGTGGCCATACTGCTACCAATTTATAGGAAAGGTGACCCTAGAAGCTGCGAAAATTATAGAGGAATCTCGTTATTATGTGTCGCAAGTAAAGTCTTTGAAAGAGTACTTGAAAATAGATCGGGAAGGTACGTCGAAGGGGAAATAGAAGACGAGCAGGGAGGATTTCGTCCATGCAGAGGTACGCAAGATCAAATTTTTACCATCCGACAGTTAATTGGAAAGACGTTGGTATACGGGAGAAAGACGTCTTTGTCGTTCATCGATTTAGAAAGTGCTTTTGATAAGATAAGTAGGAATGCTATTTGGAAAGCAATGGAGAGCAGAAATATAGCAAGTAATATCATAGGCGGAGTTAAAAGTTTGTAAAGACAGACTCTAAATATCATTAGACAAAATAACAACAACTCAGAGAACTTTGAAAGTAAGAGAGGAGTGCGACAGGGTAGCATCCTGAGCCCCCTTCTTTTTGTTTTGGCAATGGATGATATTATGAAGGAATACCACCCACTTACCCACTTATGAGACCGTGGGAAGTGGGATACTATAATTTACAGAAAATTGTAATTAAAACCCTTGCATATGTCGATGACCTAGTAATTTTCGCACCAACAGAAACCGCCCTAAATTATAATATCAACCTATGGGACGATGCTTTGCACAAGAGAGGTTTAAATTTAAACGTAAACAAATCCAAAAGCGATGGTAATCTCCCAACATCAAGAACAGTTAAATATAGTAACACAAAATAAAAGAGTGGAACAAGTAGATAGCTTCAGTTATCTGGGTGCGGTAATACAGGCAAATGGACAAATGGATAAGGAAATCGCCAAAAGAATAAGAAATGCGGAGAAGATTTATTTTGCGTTGGGGAAAATAATGATTCATAAAAAAGAAATATCCAAAAATACCAAGCTATAGGTTTATAAAACTATATATGTACCAACTTTAACATATAGCTGCGAATCTTGGACCATAAATGACAGAACGAAGGCCCGACTACAAGCAATTGAAATGAAGTATCTACGTAGAATAGAGTGTGTGACAATATTGGATAGAATACGAAACGTCGAGATAAGATGAAGAAGCCGTGTAACTTCGTTAAACGCAACGATTGAGCAGTCGCAATTGAGATGGTTCGGGCAATTGATAAGAATGGAACGGAGCAGAATGGCGAAAAAAATTTGGAGCAATAAACTTATAGGAAGGAGAGCAAAAGGTAGACCCAAAAAAACATGGAACAATCATATAAACGAAAATTTAAGGAAGAGAAACTTACAATGGACACAGGCGATACGGATAGCTGGTGACAGAAAGAGATGGAAAAGGACATATATGGAAGACGTAAATTAGAGCCCCCAATTTAGAGAAAATATTGGAGTCGATATAGCAGGTTTATAAGTACATCTGTATTATATACAATATATGTTAGTATTGTATAGAGTATGCTATAGAGTGCATAATGTATAAAATTTATAATCCAACACTGGTATAACCAGTATATGGAAGTAAAGATTATGTATGTATGTATAAATAATGATTCGAAAGTGCTCTCTAGTTAATACCAGTTTCTTTTACTCATAAAAAATAAGTAGCTGAGTTATAGCGAACGTAACTTAAACAACAAAATGTCAAATGACAGTTAAAGAGTTGCTTTAAATAAAATTTTTCACAGTCTACTAGATTTTCTTATTCTCAATAAATTCAGCTTATCTCTCGTATTAACATAAATCCACGTAATACAATAAAATTGTCTAAACTACAATTAATCAGATTCGTTAACTCGTGAAGAATCAGTAGTTTTCGTGTGGTTCTTGTATAATAATTTCGTTTTTTTTTGTAAATTCTAAGAATTTCTAAATCAATATACAATTTACTTTAACGTCATTTGAACGAAAATCGATATTTCTCGTTGGAATAAGAAGGTTTTTTTAATAATTAACAACATACAACTAATTTAATAAGTAGGTCGTATATAAATGACACTTGGGTATTAATTTCTAAGATCCTTATATCTGTAAACCGAAATATTTACTTCAACATATTTAGAGTTTCTAATACTAGGGTAAGCGTGATACAAAAATAGTCAAATCTAATTTACATTGAACGCGTAGAAGTTTATTAAATAAAACTATTCTGTCATGACAGAAAGGAAAACCAATAAAAGAATTAGGATAATTTACTTGCCCCACTTTGGTTCACTTTAACGCGTCTACGTCAATTCTATTCTCATTCATTGATAAATTCTCATTTATTTAACAGTTGGCATTCATTCGATCTTAAAGAACCTAATATTTCATGATTCTTAATGAGTATCTAGTGATTATGTGATAAAACTTTATAAAAACATACCACCTTCTAAATTTTCATTTTAATTTGAAAAACGTGATCGAAGCAATTTACCAGAAATGTGTTAATCAATCGCACAATTGCATGTCTTCGTGCATAATTGATTAGTCAATTTCCCCAAGGAAGAAATATCACCTACCTACAACAGGTATGATCACTTAACTAATGCTTACAGTAACTAGTTTGACATTCTAAATTTATACGGAATTTACGTAAACAAAGATGGATAACAGATAATTTCAATAATCTATCAAGACGTGTTTTGGTTGTTCATGTTTTAGTTATTGTTTTACTCACAATATATAATACAATGCTAAAAATAAAAGGTTTTTCATGTTTTCTTATTGATTAACTTTAGAAAAATCCACTCTATATCATATTCTTCCGGCGGCGATAATCTCACCACCAAATGTTGCTTTTTACTTGTATCGATAAGGTAATCCTATAATCCAGCAGGTATTTTCATCGTTAACAGAATTCATGTAATAAAAGGGTTATACAGTGTGGTGATAAAGTTCTATAATGTTTTTAAGAAAATAGCTCGGACACCTCAATTTTTGTTTTTAAAATGCCGTGTTTTGGAGAATTTTTTTAATGACATCATTGGTTTTTGCGCAATAACGTCATCATTTTTTTTTTTTTGATGACAACCTTCACGTTTTTTCTATTTTTATTAGACCTTCTTGGAATTTAGATGGTGATATAAAAGAATTGGTACTTTACATAACAATTTTTTTGAATAACACCTATTTACTTCAAAACTTCAATCGTTATAACTTGGTAAAAATAATCTTTCTTTGGAGACTGTGGTTAAGTAAAAACTCAAAAAATGTATAAAACGCCTTACCACAATTATTAATCGTATCCTAAATACGTATTTCGATCAACTAAGTTATCATCATCAGTAGGTAAAACAACTAATCAAGGTGTCGCACATGGGGCACAGTAAAGCTAGCATATATAAACGCGCAACAGCTTTACACGACGTCCATGTTTAGATAATAATAATAATAATAATAATAATAATAATAATAATAATAATAATAATAATAATAATAATAATAATATTTATTTATTTGCCCAACAGGTAATCCCAATTACAGAGCAATAAGTACACAAATTAGATGTATGAATACACATACTATGTTAAATTATTACATAACTAAAATAATTTTGATATATAACAAATAAGTAATACAGATAATTATGATGTCAAGGTTCACATATCCTTAGTGTCCACCTCTCCAATGAATATGTCACTATAATATGCCTCAGCATTCCTCATCATGTGGAATATCGGTGATCTCATCAGTAGATTCGTCCTTGGAGTCGACAGCAAGAAAGTAACAGGGTTACGGGTACTAACACTAGGCACATTGAATCTGACCCTAGACAACAGCGCGGCACAATCAATTTTATTGTGGAGAAGATTATGAAGAAACCTTGCGCTGTAGTTAACTCGACGAACAGTCAAAGACTGAACCCCATAGAGTCGAAGCAGTTCTTCATAGGAAGTGTTCCAGTTAGGATATACACGATTAGATTTGAAAAAGAGGTATTTTACAAATCGGCGCTGTATACCTTCAATTGGAAACTGTTGCGAGATGTAGAAGGGATACCAAACAATAGACGCATACTCAAGTTTCGGAACTATAAGAGTGAAATACAAAGATTTTAGCAAGAAGATGCTGCTGAAGCACCCAGAGGCTCGAATGAGGAAGCCCAATGCTCTCGAAGACGAGTGGCAGATGCCCACAATGTTATCATTAAAAGATAGCTCCGGATCAAACGTCACTCCCAGGTCCCTTACTGAGTTTGTTGTGTTATTCAACTGCTGATTATTTATAAAATAACGTGATAAGACTGGTGAATTCTTCCTGGAGAATGACATCACCACACATTTGTCGATATTCAAAGACAATTCATTCCTCTGAGACCACTCCACAAGAATGTTAACATCATGCTGCAAGCCAATAGCATGACCTGGTTTGGCGATATCAGAAAATAGTTTGATGTCGTCTGCGTAAGCTAGCGCCTGACATCTTAACAGTGGAAAAAGGTCATTCATATATAATGAGAATAGCAAAGGTCCCAAGTTAGAACCCTGCGGTACTCCAGAAGCCACTGCAAAGGTGTACGATTTATAACCATTATAAAACACATAATTATATCGATTAGATAAATAAGATCCCAACAACATGTATAAATTCGGAGATAAGCCAAAGCTATCAAGTTTTTGAAGTAGCAACACATGGTTGATTCTATCAAAAGCATGTGAATAATCCATATAAACAACATCCACTTGACCCCTACTGTCCAAGACTTCATTCGTATATTGCGTGAAGCAAGCTAGATTTGTAGTAGTAGACCGACCTTTCATAAAACCATGCTGGTGCTGTGTGATATATGAATGGGTATTGAAGTAAATAGCATCAAACAAAACTTGTTCGAAAATTTTTGCAAAGTTTGATAAGAGCGAAATCGGTCTGTAGTTTGAAATATGTCTGCTATCACCCTTCTTGAATACAGGAACAATACGGCCACACTTCCATCTATCGGAGAAGGATGATGTCTGCAGTGCTAGGTTTATAATTTTGGTTAGTGGTGCTGATAGAACAAATTTGGTGTCCCTGATCAGGAAACTGGGAATGCCATCATCACCAGAGGTAAACCTATCAGGAAAAGTAGCCATTATGCTGGAAATAGTATGTTCAGTAATGCGACAGAGAGAAAGCGGCTGAAATGGAGATTTTAGAGTGGGAGAGTCAACAATATTGGCGGTCGAGAACATTTCCGAAAAATTACTGGCAAATGCGTCTACAATGGCTTGTGGTTTGTCAAGCCAAGCGTTTCTATAAAATAGTTTTCCAGGAATACGTGAGGTTCCTCTCCGGGAACGTACAAAAGACCATATTCTTCTAGGATCCGCCATGATGCTGGTCTCTATATTCACCATGTATGTAGTATAAGCAGTAGATATTTGTGATTTCGTAAGTGTACGCAGTCTTCTGAACTCTTCATAGAATATCGGACTATTAGTACCTTTCCATTTACGCCTATAATAATTTTTTGCTTTAATGTTACATTTAATTTCATTATTGAACCAAGCAGGAAAATGCGAGGTGCTTTTCGACATCTTCGGAATAGTTGAATCAAATATATCGCTCAGAACATTGTAAAACCAATCCAGGGCGAGATTAACATCATTAATACCATCCAGAAAGGACCAATCAACCTCCACCAGGTCCTCATAGATAACTTTAAAATAAAATTCACAGACTACTGTACAGATATTTCATTTCTAGGTTCGACCACCTCATTTTTGCATATGAAATGACTTTATCGTTATTTCTACAATTATTTATCGTGACATTTACGTTCATAAATTTAGGAAAAACATTTTTACTTTTACACCGTTTCAAGAAATTAATATCTGTACTTATGAGCTTAACTTTAATGTATAACTTATGAAATCTATTAAACTCCTTTGACCGGGAAGTCATGATGAAAAGTCTTTCTTTGGAGACTGTGCTTAAGTAAATACTCAACAAAGGTATAAAACCCCTTACCACAATGAATAATCGTATCCTATATACGTATATCGACAACTAAGTTGTCATCATCAGTAGGTGGTTTTACCTACTGATGATGACAACTTAATTGTCGAAATACGTATTTAAAATACGATTATTAATTGTGGTAAGAGATTTTATACCTTTTTTGAGTTAGTAAAAATAATAATCAAAAAATAAACATACAAAGAATATTAAACAAAAAATAATGATCAAAACTTAACGCAAATGTTCAAAGTGTCTGCCTCCAACCATTAGGCATTGACCAACACGATAGCAAACACTTTCTATCATGCGCTCAATAATATCTGGCCTAATTTGTTAAAATTGTATAGCGAATTCTCTGTTGTAAATTATCCGAGTTGTTGGGTCTATTGAAATAAACTTTTGATTTTAAGTGACCCCATAGATAAAAATCTAATCGTGTTAGGTAGGGAGAACGCGCTGGCCACTCAATTGGTCCCCGGCTTCATCAAGGCATTGACGGACTTCTATGACAAAACGAAAAGGCGCCCCATCTTGTTGAAACCAAATATCCTGATGAGATATGTCGCCATCTTCATTATTAAGAAAAAAAGCTGCCACTGCTGACACTAAATCAAATTGAAAAAAAAATAAATATTGGGCAACAGTCAGGTTTCGCTAAAAAAAAAAATTAAGGTCCTAAGAAACGCCGTCCCATCACTGCCATCCAAACATTTAATTTGTCTTGACGTTGACTGTGTGATTCTTGTATCAAGTGAGGATTGTCCCGTGACTAATACCTACAGTTATGGCGATATACTGATCCGTTGATGTAAAAAGTGGCTTCATCAGGAAAAAAAGGTTTTTTTTAAATTGAAATTTTGATCACATCATAACATTAATTCTTCACAAAATTGCAATCAGCGTGCTGGATCATCTTCATTTAACTCCTAAATTAGGTGCACTTTGTACGGATGATTCTTTTTTAAATAATTTTACAACAAAACGCTGTTATCTAGGGCAAGTTGCCTTGTAGAAATATGATGATGTTCCTCTGCTTCAAGTAACAATTTTAATTTTGTTTCATCGCATATTCGTGGGCGACCTTCTTGAGGTAAATCTTTTATACTTCCAGTTTCCGTAAATTTGGCGATAAATATACTTACTGTAGATCTTGCAATTGACGGCCTATCAGGATGTGCTTGATTGAATAACTCACAAACTTCCGCATGAGTTCTTAACCTATCGCCGTATCCAACCATTATTAAAATCCGTTCAGTTAAATGTGCCATTTTCTTAACTTCAAAATTTAGATTGTTTTTTTACAATTTAGGTAACTGTCAAACATTTCCCAGTTGAGTTGATTTAAATTAAGATTTTTGTTAAATTATTTTGTACCTAGTAAATGTGTCCTTTGTTCAAGAAATTGTTATGTAAAGTACCAATTCTTTCACATCACCGTTTAAACAAAAATAGAAAAAAAAAGTGAAAGTTGTCATTAAAAAAAATGATGACGTCTTTATGCAAAAACCAATGATGTCATTAAAAGAAAAATTCCCCAAAGGACGACATTTTAAAAACAAAAATTGACCTGTCCAAGCGATTTTCTTAAAAAGATTATAGAACGCTTATATGAATTTTGTTTCACACCGTAAATACCTCTGTAATTTATAAATTTCGAGTTCTTTATACTTCAATAAAACATAATGTTTACTTAATGTTAATAACAGTTTTCTTGCAAAGATATTACAGTTTCACAAGCTAATTTCTGTCGCTCAACAGAAGAGTTCAGTACTAAATGTTGTATGTTCTAACAATAATTTTAATTAATTAAAGTGTACACCAAGTGTGTTGGTTCGATTTATAAGATGTATATATATATATATATATATATATATATATATATATATATATGAAAAAATGTGTGAAAGTCGTATCCACCCTGGAATGTGCAGACGCCAGCGTTTCATGGTTTTACCAATCATCGGTGCACCCACATCCAGGAATAGACACGACTTTCATTTCTATACGAAGTGTATATATACTAATTGTGATAAACGTAATGTTAACGAGAATTAATAATCAATAAATTCTCACATTACTGCCAATGCCGCTCTAATTCGTTGCATTAATTTCTACACCCGACAAAATCACATTTGCCTAAGAATGTAGTTGCAACGCGTCGCGGCGCCAACTGACCGAGTTGTACGGGAAAATGAAAAATGTGTGAAAGTCGTATCCACCCTGGAATGTGCAGACGCCAGCGTTTCATGGTTTTACCAATCATCGGTGCACCCACATCTAGGAATAGACACGACTTTCATTTCTATACGAAGTGTATATATACTAATTGTGATAAACGTAATGTTAATGAGAATTAATAATCAATATATTCTCACATTACTGCCAATGCCGCCAATTAATGCAACGAATTAGAGCGGCATTGGCAGTAATGTGAGAATTTATTGATTATTAATTCTCATTAACATTACGTTTATCACAATTAGTATATATACACTTCGTATAGAAATGAAAGTCGTGTCTATTCCTGGATGTGGGTGCACCGATGATTGGTAAAACCATGAAACGCTGGCGTCTGCACATTCCAGGGTGGATACGACTTTCACACATTTTTTCATTTTCCCGTACAACTCGGTCAGTTGTCGCCGCGACGCGTTGCAACTACATTCTTAGGCAAATGTGATTTTGTCGGGTGTAGAAATTAATGCAACGAATTAGAGCGGCATTGGCAGTAATGTGAGAATTTATTGATTATTAATTCTCATTAACATTACGTTTATCATATATATATATATATATATATATATATATACATCTTATAAATCGAATATATATATATATATGTAGGATTTTATTTAAACAGTTACAAGATAGATGTTATATTTAACTAAGGTAATAACATACAAGAATGTTTCGTCTTAAGTTTCGTCTTCGGCTTTCGTCTTAACTCTCGGCTTAACTTTTGTCTTAACTCACTAACACTTTTTCGTCATATATCTCCACTACTTCACACACACACGTCCTTTCGTCATGCAGTCTTCACTACTACTCTCTCTTCTCGCATCTAACCCTACATCTCGGCCGTCCTGCATTTCGTCCGACCCAGACGACACATCTTCATTTATCCAGGGCTTCATATATTCAGCGCAAGTGGTCGTGTGGATGGGACCATCGTCAAAACCACTCTTCGTTACCTCGTAAGTATCATTCATTTTAACTTTACCTACTTTGTAAGGTCCCAAATACTTTGGTTTTAATTTAAGACCTGGTCCAAATTGCGTTCGTTTTATCGCAACTGCGTCGTTCACCTTATATTTGGTAGGTTTCCTTCTTCTCAGATTGTAGTATTTTCTGTTTTCTTCTTGAATTTTTACAATCTGTTCTTTTGCTGTATTTCGTAATCCGTCTCGTTGTTCGTCGTATTTTTTGACTATTTCTTCTTCTATCAATTCCCTAATGGTGCTATTTCCTCCTCTCATTTTAGTACCAGTCATTAGCTCGAAAGGTGTAGTTCCTATACTTCTGTGGTAACTAGAATTTAGTACCTCTTGAACCTTCCCCACGTGACGATACCACTTGGTTGGATCGTCTACAGATAGTTTCGAAAGAATAGGAATAATCGTTGCATTCACTCTTTCTACTTGCCCATTTTCTCGTGGCAATCCTGTTGTTACGGTGAAATGCTTTATGTCTTCATCATTGCAATAAGTATTGAATTCTTCTGCTGTGAAAGCTGTACCTCTATCGGAAATAATGCACGCCGGGTTTCCGAATATTTCCTTTTGCTGTTTCAACTTATTGATTACTTCACGTGCTGTTGTCGTCTTTGTTGGATATAACCAAATGAATTTAGTGAAGGCGTCCACCACTACAAGGATGTACTTATAATTTTTGTTCGTCGATTCCAACGGTCCAAGATGATCAATATGGTATGTGTTCAAAGGTACGTCCCCTTTGTGAAGCGGGTGCAAATATCCTTCTTGCTTCCCTCTCTTTCGGTTTACTAGTAGACAAGGAACACAATTCGCAATACACTTTTCTATCTTCGTTTTTAATTTAGAGATAAAGTAATCTTCTTTCATTATTTGCTCTATCTTCTTTGCACTTAAGTGTCCTTTACCATATGCTTCTTGTATCATTTCCATTTGCATTAACTTAGGCACCACTAAAAGTTCACGACCGTCAACGACTTTATACAAAATGTCATTTCTAAGAGCATAGTCTTCGTAAGGTTTTTCTTTTAAAATCTCTTTTATTGGTTTCAGCAACACATCTGTTTCTTGTGCGTCTCGAATTCGTTTAATGATACCATCAGTACTGACAGTCATTACTGGGTTCCTACTGAGTGAGTCCGCGTGTTTCATTCTTGTAGATGGACGATGTTCAATGTTATAGTCATATTCTTCCAATAACATAATCCATCGAGCTACCCTGGTGGTTAGGTCTTTCTTGTTTATGGTCTTTTGAAAGGCTGAGCAATCCGTAACAACTTTAAAATGAGTACCCAATAAATAAATACTACTCTCTCTTCTCGCATCTAACCCTACATATATATATATATATATATATATATATATAAAGATAATTATTTCGTGACCTTTGTATGTTATGGTAAATTCAAATTGTTGGCGATTTAAGGTCTGGTTTTACTTCAAAATGTATATATTTAAAACAATCCTACATGTTTCGGCAAATGATGCCTTTTTCAAGGAATATAAAATTTAAATCAATCATTTATATTCTATATTGGAAGTGGAAGTATGTCCGCTGTATTGGCCTTTGGTGCTTGTTCATAATAGCTGTTTTCCATGTATTTGACAATATTTGTCCGTCATCTCTTCTGTTTAAATTACCTGGTCATTTTTCTATTTCCATTGCTTCTCGTATTATGCGTGTGTAGTAATGATCCGAATTCGCGATGATTTTTGTTTTCTTGAAGTTGATTGTGTGTCCTGTGTTTGTTACGTGTTGCACTAGGGATGATGCTGTGTCTTTTCGTAGTACTGCATTTCTGTGTTCTTCTTTTCGTACGCTGATGCATCTATTCGTTTGGCCCACGTAAGTTTTGTCGCAAGAACTGCGTGGTATTTCGTAAACTCCTTGATCTTCTAACTGTATTCTAGCCTTGGGGCTGCCGATAGCTTGTGTGATTTTCCTGTCCGTTGTGTAGAAGGTTTGTATGTTGTGTTTAGTCAAAATACGTCCGATTCAATCAGTTGTTCCTTTGATATAAGGCAGAAATACCTTGCCTGTGTATTTTGTTTCGTTTTCTGTTCCCTTTCTTTTTTCCTTGTAGAGTGTGCGATTAATGTGACTGTGTTGGAAGCCGTTTTGTAGTAGAGCGGCGTGAAGTGTTTTTATTTCGCCTTCTACGTGTTCTGTGTCTGTGAGTTCCCGTGATCGGGCTGCTAGCGTTATTATGGAGTCCAATTATGCTAGATAATGATGTGACTGTGCGTTTAGATATCTGTTTGTCTGTGTTTTCTTTCGATAAACAGTGTGGCTTAAATTTCCATTGTCTTTTTGGTTATTAATACATCTAGGAACGGTAACTGGCCCTTTTTTTTCTATTTCCGTAGTGAACTTGATCTGGTCATGTATTCTGTTTAAGTGGCTATGAAAGCTATCTATTTCCGTCCTTCCGCGTGGCCATATCACAAAAGTATCGTCCACATACATTAACCATAAACTGGGTTCAGTGGCGCAGTGTTTAGGGCTTTTGTTTCCGGGTCCGCCATAAATAGGTTGGCTAGAACTGTTGATAATGGGGACCCCATCGGTTCACCTTCTACTTGCCGGTAGCGTTGTTTGTCATATAGGAAGTATGTGTTGTCTATACAGTATTTGATGAGTTGGATGATGTGTTCGGGTGGTTTATATTTCTCGTGCATGATCGAGACCGCTTCGTTTGTCGGTATTTGAGTAAATAAGGAAATTAAGTCAAAAATTACTATTAGATCGTTCGGCCCTAGTTTCTGTTCCCTCATGATTTGTATGAAATGTGCTGAGTTCTTGACGTAGGATTGTATGGACTCTGTGTGAAGTTGTAGTACCTTAGTCAGATATCGTGCCAATTGTTGTAGTGGGGAACCGACTGAACTCACAATCGTTGTAAAGAAACGTTTTCTTTGTGTACTTTCGGTAGCCCATATACTTTAGGACGAGATCCGGCATACAAAACGATCAACACCGACGCCACCACCTACTTAGAAAATTCCACAAGAACAAAAATAAAGGCTTCACCGATAGATCAAGAGATGCAGAAATTACTAATTCCCAGGGAAAAATAATCAAGATGCCCTAAACTGTAGGTCCTGTTCATGTATTCATGTACTACATATACACATATGACCAGCTCTCAACGGGCCATACCCGGCAATAAGTGGCAACGGCGAATCCCCCTCTACGCGCAGTAGCTTACATTACCATACATTGCAGAGTTATGAATTTAGTAAGACTTAAACCGCGCAAGGATATAGTCGTTTGCATATTCGTTCTGTATACGTAATTTTCACATTTGTTTCAGATATAATAAGGTCGTTATATCTCCAAGTTATTATTATTGTATTCTTAGCTGCTACTGAAAAGTAATTTTAAGTAATAAAAAAACAATAACGTTTTCTAAAAGATAAAAGTAAAAAAATCAATAATTCTGCAAAATAAATTTTAATTCTAAGAAAGTCACTAAATATCGGATTCGAAAATACCGCCCTCTCTCCCCAAACAATAGCCAAGCCTATTGTAAAACTCCCGCCTCACTCCCTCGAGATTTCTAGGGGTTATTGTCTCGAAAATTCTAAACAGTTTAACTTGCAACTGTTGCAAGCTTTACGTTTGCACAGCTAGATACGAATGACGGGCAATCTATTGCTCTCGATCATCGGACTTATGTATGCGCACGCGGAGTGGCATCGTACATACGTTGCCACATCGCATTACGTTCCATACGTATATTGTTGCGTATGGCCCGTAGCGGGATGGACCTATCGGTATATAGCACGCGAAGCGTTGGTAAAGTAATCTCTAGAACCTCTCGCTCAGCCACCCCTTCGTGAGCCACCGAATCTGGTGGTCTTTAATAATTACTCATTCTGCCAAAATCGGTCATGAATATTTTGATATGAAAAACGATTCGTTAATAGCTAAAATTTTTTCATTTTAAAAGGAGGAAGATAAAAATTAAACAGAATAACTGATTCAATTCAAATAAAAAGAAAAGAAGTTAATAAGAAAATTACGAAATTTAAAAAGAAAATAATTTTAAACTGTCTACTACAACTTTCACTCCAAACTCAACTTGAAAACTGCACACAAAATTATTTTTCTGAACCTATGTTTTGAAACAAGTGGCATATTTAATCTTTTTTCACTTAATCCACCCCTTTAATTAAGTGAAATTAATTTAATATTTAAATTTATACTTTATAGAAATAGCTGTAAATAATTATTTGAGAAGAGGCTTTAAGTCATTCAAACTCATGTAAATCATTGCGTTAAAGTTTTTTCTACGAAAATACCACAAAGCATTTGCAATAAAGTGTCCAACAAAATATAGTACTCCTATATGTTTTATGATATACCCAGTGCATTCGAAAAATCTTAAATCCTCTCAGAATCGCTGAAACACATTTTCAAAATCTTATAATAAGGTGCTTCCCAAAAATATTTGTCACGTTTCTATTTGGTGCCATCAACAAAAGTCTGGGGAAATCCGAAGAATACGATGGATGATTGATGTTGTAGTTTAGTAGACGGATCGTATTAAAAACACCATTGATATTTTCCGGTGATGACGTTTTTTTTGAGGAATTTTTTTGACTATTCGGTGATTCGGTGATTCGGCGAAATTTAGCGCGACATTCTCTTTGCTCTACCATTAATTTGTATAAAACGAATTCCACGCACACTATTTTGTTACGCAGAACGTTATGCAGTATGGTGTAAACTGCAGACTCACATACAGTTCGATAATTAAATAATAAGACTGTGTTCATTGTGCAAAATGGAAGCAAGGCATATTCAATTGCCTTATTTCCATATTACACTCGTTATATCAACAACGGATGACACGATCGAGCAACGACGGGAACGACCTTTGAATATATCCTGTGGTGTGTGCCGAAGAGTCAATGTTATTATCCTTCTTCAACGGTAATTTCAGTTTTGGAAAAAGTAAATAGTTACAGGGGGACACATTTTGTGAATAGGGTGCGCTCAATCGCCCACTCTAGACGGCTAAGCGCACAGACTTATTTTCTGGCAAAAAAATTCCTGTATGTTGAGTATTCAGAACGCACGAAGAATTAACTTCCATAGGTGTTCCAAAAGACTCATATTTCCAGTGATGGTTTGCCCGCCAAGGACAAATTCATATGAATAATTCCCTTAATATTGTCTTCACTTTCACTTTCGACTTTCGTAGACGAATTTTTTTCTATTTGTGATGATAGTGACTTTGATTCCGCACATTCACGCTTAGTTGTGAAATGATCAAGCCAAAACTTCAAGTTTTATCCTCGGGAACAATGTAATTCGCGAAATTATGATTCCTACGAACAGTTCGAATGATTTTTCTTGCATACTAGACGCGGTTATATTTTTGATCTTCAGACAACGAATTTGGCCCGAACCGAAATACGACCTTTTCTTACCTAAATCTTCCATTAAGATGTGATAAATCGTTTCCTGACTGACACTAAACTCATCTAGCCGCAGTCATACAACGATCGGTTTTAATCGTTGTCTCTCGTTACATACTGACATTGAACGTTGAAATTTGTTTCATTTTCTATTGTTTCCACATCATTTTTAAATAGCTGAATATCGGATGCCCAATAAGGAGATTTACTCAAGAATCGAAATGAATATAAAAGCCAATGGTAAATTATCAAATAGTATTGCAATAGGGAACGGAGTTAGGCAAGGAGATTCATTAAGCCCCACACTCTTCAACTTCATTATTGACAAAGTAATAAATTAAATAAAAAGAATGAAATTTTGCAGGATGGATAGAAGTTTAAAATCATATTTACGCAGACTCACAGGAGAAGATGAAGACGATCTACAAAGACTGTTGCAATGAAATAAAGCCTGTCATAATACAACATTGAAATACTAGAGGCTAAAGAAAAATAGACTACAATCTTCTTCAAAGCGCTAAGTTTTAAACTTATTATGAACAACAAGATAGTTTAGGAAGTGATTTAAATTGATTACTTGGGAACAAGACTAATAAGCGATGCGATGATAGATAAAGAAGTAGAGCACCAAGTAACAAAAGGAAATAAAATTCCTGGATGTATGAGTAGCTTCATAGGTAAAGTAAATATCTCACACAAGAAGCAAAAGCCAGTGTATTCAGGCGCTCGTAAAAAAACTCGTATTGTCTTACGCAACGAAAGCCAAGCCAGATACAGCGACTATCCAAAGAAAAAGACAAAGAACAGAAATTACCATATTACGACGAATACTAGGAAAATCGAGAAAAGACAGAAAACTAAACACAAATATAAGAGAAACTTGTAATGTAACAGTTATAAACGCATGGAACACCGATAGAAGAATATTATGGAACAACTACATACTCGTATCAAGAATTGGTGAAAGAAAGTTGGCGAGATTGGCGAGATATAACAAATCGTACATAAAAAAGAGAAGAGAGTTGGCTGAACCAAAGACGACTTGCTAGCACGTAAGAAAATTTAAAAAAACGTTACCTAACACGACAAAATCTTAAGATAAATTCAAGAAGAAGAAGCATATCTATGCACGAGATAAACAATTATCTGCATACATTTGTCGCCTAAGTTGTAGTCTCGATCGCACTGTTTAAAACAGAATTTAATATTCACTTAGTCTTGTGGTCTAATGGTCTTCAAATTTGTACAACAGATTTTTCGCAAACATTATTGTTTAAAAGTTGCCTTAATCTAGTAAAATCTACATTTTTACGTAATACAGTATTAAATTTATCTCTGACACATACACTTTTTTCATTATTTGATGTAGCACTGTTTCTACGTGGGCAAGAATTTCAAACGAATCCGGTAAGGGCAATGAAGTGTTCTGTAATTACGACAAATTTTAAACTGCGAACATTACTAAAATACAAACTAGACAATAGTTTCTATATTATTGAAAACTTCTCGGTAGAATTGTTTCATATTTACAATAAAGCATCGTTACTATTTGTTTCTTTAAAGAAATCCTGACACGTAGGTTCAAACGAATACCTATGTAACGGGTGTTCAGAAACATTCGAAGTCAAAGTAGGCCTAGAAAATATGAAGTCATGTCTGAGGTAGATTGATACATTTACTTAATACAATTTTATAGGTTATCAAATTAGTATCTTCGATATTAGATTCTGACTTAAGTAAAGATATACGATTTTTTGTTCAGAGCCCACTTGACTTGAAACATTCGCAGTCAAAGTAGGCCTTGAAAATATGAAGTCATGTCTGGGATAGATTGATACATTTACTTAATACAATTTTATAGGTTATCAAATTAGTATCTTCGATATTAGATTCTGACTTAAGTAAAGATATACGATTTTTTGTTCAGAGCCCACTTGACTTCGAATGTTTCTGAACACCCGTTAGATTCAAACAAATTTTTATAGTAATTAGAGTAAGGCTAAATAGTTCGATTGGCGAAATATAGATGGCGTTATTTTTGGGTTCACAAAGAGATCGCTTTCGAAGCTTTTTGAATGCAGTGTGTATTTTATTTAAATATATGTAGTTTACGGATATATATATACATATGAGAAAATATATATTTATTAATTCATATAAATACGATATTGCTATGTGTTCTTTACTAAGACCTTTACCAAGAATAATAAAATAATATATTGTAAATATGGTTGGTTTAAACGTTTTATAAGTAGAATTTTTTTTCCAAACTATAGAAATACAGTACAACTCAAAACAATAATGAAAGCAAGCGTTGAAGTTATATTATAGGTTTAAACCAATCCTGTATTTAACTGTTGTAATTTTGTAACAAAATAATGTGTGATATTAAAGATAGAATAGGATTAAATGAAGAGATTTATATAAAATGGTATAGAAGATGTTAATAAAAACAACAATTGTGCTGTGATGATATTTTTTTATGAAATAAATTACATGTGAAGTACTTTAGAACTTTTATTATGAGTGGAAGTTAATAGAATATCATCTGTCTTTCTCTAGCTATACCTACCCTTATTTATCCAGCGATGAATATTAGTACATGAAGCGATTAATGGTGTAATCAAATTGGAAAGTGTATATTATACAGTGTAAACGATGCAAATAAAAATGTATTCTTGCTTATATGGAAAATCTGTTTTAAATAATCGCTTTTTTTTATTACTGTATTTTTATGCAAATTACGGGGAAATAAACGAAGTACGTAACAGAATTTTGCAGAAAGTTAATTCGCAAAAAAGACTGCTAGTATTAAGTTAAATATTCAATTTTATTTTATCAATTGTGGAATTTATTTTCATATTGAAAGCGTTTGTGTTGCTTAGGAGTTATTTAGGGCGTAGGTAATTACTAGTACTACTTTATTATATCGGTCTTTGGTTATCTGGAATAAGAAACTAGAGTCGGCAAAGAGGGGCAAGTTTCAGTGTAGTGCAGAGAACAACGTGGAGGGGCCTAGCGGCCGTATAAAGGCGGTAACGTTAACGTACTCGCATCATTTACGAGGGTGGCTTGACAATTAACTTGGTTCACACACTAATAGAGGGCGCAAATGTAATCTGTATATGTACTCATAAAGTGTCATTCCTATGAGTTAATATTCTCTGGTCTTAAGTCATTCTGACAGTAACTCGTTGTTTGGCAGTTACTTAAACAGAAGTGTTTCGAGCAATAGCGAAAAATGGATAAAGTTGCAATTCGTGGCGTGATTCAATTCTTTTATCTGGAAGGGAAAATAGCGAAGGAGATTCATGAGAGAATTTCACCTACATTGGGTGACTCATGTCCTTCTTATGAGTGTGTTCGACTTTGGGTAAATGAGTTTAAGCGTGGCAGAACAAGCATTAAAGATGCACCACGTCCTGGAGCCCCGAAATCAGCTGGGACACCTGAAATCATCGATAAAGTCCATGACTTGATTTTAGCCGATTGACGAGTGAAAGTGCGCGAGTTAGCGGAAGCCACAGGCATCTCAACTGAGCGAGTTCACTTCGTTTTGCATAAAGAATTGCACATGCAAAAACTGTGCTAAAGATGGGTGCCGCGTTTTCTCACTCAAGAGCAAAAGCGAATTCGCATGCGAATATCTGCCGACAATTTGCAAGTATTTCAGAATAATGTAGTTGAGTTTTTTCGCCGTTTTGTGACAATGGACGAAACTTGGATACACTACTATATCCCGGAAACTAAACAGCAGTCGAAACAATGGATTGCCCGTGGCGAATCGGCTCCGAAGAAAGCGAAATGTGTTCCATCCGCTGGAAAGGTCATGGCGTCAGTTTTTTGGGACGCAAAGGGAATTCTCCTAATTGACTACTTTGAAAAGGGAAGAACCATTACCGGAGAATACTATGCATGACTTTTGGACCGATTAAAGGCGGCAATAACAGAGAAACGCCCGGGAATGGCCAAGAAAAGGTGTTGTTTCACCATGACAATGCCCCCGTGGTTCAAGTCGTGTCGCTCAGCAAAAATTGGACGAGTTACGATTTCAACTGCTTCCGGATCCTGCGTATTCGCCAGATCTAGCTCCTTCGGACTACCATCTATTCCCGAAACTAAAAACTTTTCTGGCAGGACGAAAATTTGAGTCTAATGAAGATGTCATACAGAAAGTAAACCAGTATTTTGAAAGCATCGAAGCAATTCATTTCCGTGAAGGAATCGCGAAGCTGGAGAAACGTTGGGGCAAGTGCGTTGAACTTCGAGGGGACTATGTCGAAAAATAAAGTACGTTGCAAAACTCAAATTGTTTTCTTTCATAGCAAACCAAGTTAATTGTCAAACCACCCTCGTATGTTCGTGACTTTCATGAGTGAGCATTGGCAATGCGGACGCATGAATGTTTACACAAAGATAATGATAAAAAATGTATTATATAACGTGCTGAAACATTTACTGTTTTAAAAAGCTTCCATGAAATCACAAACTAGGTGGCATCTATTAAATATTTAAATCATTAAATATTTTTCCACATTTGTTTCAGTCAAATGAGTAGGGCATGGGGAATAAATGTTTTTCAATGATGAAAACGACTGTTCCAGATCGAGTGATGTTACATTTTCAAATTTAAAGTAATCATAGTGACAACTTAATGGATCTTTCGACGCACCTTCACAAATTTGTCTTAGTATGAGAAAATCTGTATCCTTGTCAATAATACTTTCAAATTTTCGTATTACACACTTATTTTTTTCGCCTTCCGCCGCACATAGGTGTGAGTGAATATCATCCACAATTTGAACAGAATCGACAAATGACATCGAATCATTTTGTAATTTTTCAATTCCCTCCGCTAGTCCATAGTAGTTCTTGCGAATAGTTTCTAAATCACTTTTTACCTGACTATCTTGAAACATTTTCTGGTTTTTCTTAATAGCTTTGGCGCTCAACACCACTTTTAAAATTTCATCGCTACTACATTTTGCAACTCTTTTGGAAGCAAGTAAGATAGAGGATGTGACGGTTCAATTTCTTCCATTGTAAATACCGTCACATTCGCCACATCATTTTTTTGACGATCGGTTGTCCACACATAACCACAATTTTTTATCGTTCAATTCTGCTTTAATTCTTCTTTCAACATAATCACGAACAGATGGCATAACGTTTCTTATCGCTGTCCGACTTGGTAATGTATAATCCGAATACTTGCTCCAGAAGGAGACAAATGCTTTTTGGTCTAGTAAAGTGAACGGTAGATTACATAGAATAAAACAAACACCTATTTCAAATGTTAATTGTTCGCTGTATCGTTTGTCACGGATTGCAGAACAGTGTTTTATACTTTTTATGTAGCGTTCACACTTCCATCTGCTGGTACACGTCAAAGAGTTGTCGCACCTTACACATTTAATTCTATCACTTTCTTATTCTAAATCCGGCATACTCGCTAGTACGTTTTCTAGTTTCTTCGAAATACGCGGTTTCCGAAACGTACCTTCATGCGACATTTTGTATGTGTGTACTGACATGCACTCACAACGACCAGTGGAATAATACTGAACAAGTCTGCTTTGATAGGGACGCTTGAGTTTCCGTGCCTGTGCGCTTCTCCCCTCGACGTTGCTCTCGGCACTGCACTGGAAATTACCCCTCTTTGCCGAGTCTACTGTTAAGGCATATATTTGAGGATACCTCATCAAGTAGGGGAATCCCTCCCCTAAGCGCGTTATAAATTTTAGTCAAGTATTAGACTTTGTGCGACGTTGATAAAATTTTATATTAAAATCAGTTTTGTGAACGCGAAACGAGACAGCTTACTTGTGTGTGCATCCCAAAGGGTCAAAAATGAGTGTAAATGCAGCTGCATTTTCAATAAAATACTTATTTTGTGATAATTTTGTGTGTTCTATACACTTAGCAGAAAGGGCCGTCTAAAAAGTAATTTTTAGGAAACTTGACAAATAGGTATTCTTTGCGGCCATCAGCTCCTTATTTCTCCCAAGCTATTTTCTTTTTAAGTTTGGAAACAAGAAAAAGTCACCCGCAACCAGATTTGATGAATATGATGGATGGGCAAGAATTCGTATTCTACTTCTATAAATTTAGCGGTTGCCATAACTAGATAAGCAATGAGGATTCGGCTGCAAGATCCCATGAATTTTTTATGGAAGTGAGTTTTGCAATTCAAGGTTACTTGAGCTGTGACGTCACAATTGAGTAACTCAAGAAAGGCATGAATAGGTTAACCTGTTCATTATATCAAGCAAGCCATAAACCATTTGTATCCTAGGTAAGCCATGAACTACTGAGATAGACATATAAGTCACATATAAGTCACGTATAAGCTTAGAGAATTGACGAAGTGTCATTTGTAAATAATCATAAGTCAAATTGACAAGTTGGAAGTTGAAGATATCTTCGCAATTTATTAGCTATTTAATAATGGCTTTTGTATTTAACGGGTAACGGAAACGGCACATGGTTGAAATCAATTTTAGAAATGGTAGTAAAATTAATGGTGTATGGGTTTATTCTATCAGGGATGCATATCAGGATTTTAGAAGAATTTCCAGATATTGCTATCCCTTATGATCAGCTTTCCACATGCTTTCGCCGTTTTGTACAATTATTAAGGAAAACAGGAATCGTGGATCGCAAAAACGGCAATTGTAGGCCAACAGTTAGAAATGTGGAAAATATTGAAGCGGTAAGGTAATTGGTAGACGTCCTCAGCTTTCTGTGCAACATTTACACTAAGAATTAGATCTTTCTTATAGCCCTTGTAGACGTATCCTTAAGCAAGATCTACATTTACACTCCTACCGCTTGCAAGCGACTCATGAAATATTTCCTGTGGACAGACCTAAACGACAGGAATTTCGTCAAAGATGTACCTACCATTTTATTGTTAATGATGGAGGCATTGAAAAGATTATGGTTACTGATGAATCCTGGTTTCATCTCTCTAGATATGTAAATTCCCAAAACATGAGGATGTAGAGCGCAAATAATCCGCACTTTTTTATAGAAGCACCACTGCATCCACAGAAAATTGGAGTTGATGATGAATTATAGCAAGACTACGTCCAACAAGACATACTACCAATGAAAAATTGTTTTTCTGAGGGAATTGTTCCAAACAACATTGATTCTCCGTCATTACTCGGTGAAGTACAATTTCTTGTACCGAATTACGCCACACGTTCATCGGCTACATTTTCAGTTCCTCGTGCTAGAACTAATATTTTGGCTAGGGCTCCAATAGCCCATAAGGCGAAAAACGCTAATAAGTATTATGGGGATCCTTTTAATAAATAATTTAGTCATTTCGTTTAGATTGAAGGTAATGGATTAATTTAAATGTGTAAATAGAATTAGCACTGCAATATACAGGGTCCGGCAACGCAGCGGGGACGGAAGATTACACGCGTATTTGAAAGTTAGTCAAATATTTAGTCATCGGATATTCTTCCGTACCATCAAGCGCACGTTTTAAAAATATTTTGTTTTATACAGGGTGTTCCAGATGGAAATGCCAGACTAAAGTTGCATTTTTTTAAATGGAACACCCTGTATATTAATAGATAAAAAGATCCGCGCTTGAAAGCTGGTTACATCGATATAATGTTGTATGGGTCTAAAGTTGATAGTTTCTGTGTAAATAATTATTTTACCTGATAAATTGATACATTTCAGTAGGCTATTCTGCATAAGGAAAATCAAAAGATCCGAAACCAATAGAATAGAATATTTTCTACTAGTATGCACTTTCGTTGCTATGTGAAATAAATTCTGCAACTGCTCGCGTTATACAGGGTGTACACAATTTCGCAAAATCGAAGAAATCTCGTAATTTTTAAATAGAACACCCTGCATATTTTTAGCTCATTGAAAAGCCCTTTTACTACGCTTTCTATTGATACCTCATTTGATGCACCTAGGATGGATCATTTGCTAATTATTTCTTTTTAGAGTTGAATTAATGAAAAATGCTTGTATTTTTAGTAGCTAATTTGCTTCTGTAAGATCGGATATTCAACAAATTATCCATAAATAGTCTATAACAAGAATAAACCCCATTAAGTACGAGAAACAGTTGATTTTCACTCAGCGGTGAAAGCAAACATTAAATTAATATAAAGTATATAAAATATAAAGCATTTTCAATAGATTCACTGCTGATCAAGTTATCTGGTGCCAGTTTTAAGCTTGTATACTTAATAACCAAGTTGTCAAAAATTTCGTTCCATCTTACACAGTATTTCGTTCAATCTTTAAAAGAAATTGCTATAATGACTAATTTTAATATTCAAGAAATGGTGAATATGATATTTATTCTTGGGGAGTGTACAAGAAATTGTCTCCTAGCAAGTAGAGTATATGCAGAGAGATTTCCAAACCTTGAAAGAAAGCCAAGACCGGAAGCATTTGAAAGGTTATTAGAGAGATTTACAGAAACTGGTAGTGTAACCTACAAGAAGAGAGAAATAAATAAGCCGGTAATCATTGAAAAAAGCGATTTGGCCGTATTATTAACAATACAGGAAAATCCACATATAAGTATAGACGGTATTTCAAAGGTAACAGCTATTGAAAATAGGAGCGTACGAAGAATTTTAAGAAGTCATAAGTATCATCCGTACCATATGAAATTAAATCAGGAATTGCATGGTGATGATTTCATTAAAAGAACAGACTTTTGTGGTTGGTTGTTAAATAAAATGCGAGAAATGCCAAATATTTAAACAAAGATTTTGTTTAGCGATGAGGCTACTTTCAAAAGTAATGGGGCGGTAAATAAACATAACATGCATTATGATGCAACAGAAAACCCGCATTGGATACGTCATGTAGACAATCAGAATAGATGGTCTCTTAACGTCTGGGGAGGTATACTTGGTCCATATATCATTGGGCCGTACTTTTTCGATGGAACCGTTACAGGCGATATGTATTTGGCATTTTTGCAGAACGAACTGCGTAATTTACTTGACCATGTGGATGCTGACACCCGACAAATTTTCTGGTTGCAGCACGATGGTGCAACTGCTCATTACAGTCTTAACGTTAGGGAGTTTCTAGGGCGATGGAAGGAAGGCAAAAGGATAGGGCGAGGTGGTCCAATCGCTTGGCCTCCACGAAGTCCAGATCTTACTGTCTCGGACTTCTACTTTTGGGGATATGTCAAGGCTCTAGTTTATGTGGAAGTTCCTACAACAAGGGAAAATATGATGGAACGCATAAGAGAGGCATTTAGAAATGTTCGCCAAGAAACATTACAGCATGTTCAACAGAATTTCACCAGGCGGCTTCATTTATGTATTGAGAGACATGGAAGGACATTTGAAAGTTTTCTTTGATTTATTTGCATTTACTATTTACATTTACTTTATTTTAACTTAATGTGCTACTACTTTTGTTAATTAAATTTTATGTTGTGGTTAATAATTAGTATTTATTTAAAATAGTGCAAACTTTTAATACTACTCGTACTTGATTCTTTCCTACATGATTTCGATTTATGTTAAGCTAATTAGGTATGTATTGTTTCATATTAGGTATTCGTAAAATAGTTGATTTTACAAAATTCTTTAAAAGATAAATTAATTAGTGCAAATTTTTTATTAAACCAACATCAGATAACTTGATCAGCAGTGAATCTATTGAAAATGCTTTATATTTTATATACTTTATATTAATTTAATGTTTGCTTTCACCGCTGAGTGAAAATCAACTGTTTCTCGTATTTAATGGGTTTTTTCTTGTTATAGACCATTTATGGATAATTTGTTGAATATCCGATCTTACAGAAGGTTTAAAAGCGCAAATTAGCTACTAAAAATACAAGCATTTTTCATTAATTCAATTCTAAAAAAAAATAATTAGCAAATGATCCATCCTAGGTGCATCAAATGAGGTATCAATAGAAAGCGTAGTAAAAGGGCTTTTCAATGAGCTAAAAATATACAGGGTGTTCTATTTAAAAATTACGAGATTTCTTCGATTTTGCGAAATTGTGAACACCCTGTATAACGCGAGCAGTTACAGAATTTATTTCACGTAGCGACGAAACTGCATACTAGTAGAAAATATTCTATTCTATTGGTTTCGGATCTTTTGATTCTCCTTATGCAGAATAGCCTACTGAAATGTATCAATTTATCAGGTAAAATAATTATTTACACAGAAACTATCAACTTTAGACCCATACAACATTATATCGATGTAACCAGCTTTCAAGCGCAGATCTTTTTATCTATTAATATACAGGGTGTTCCATTTAAAAAAATGCAACTTTAGTCTGGCATTTCCATCTGGAACAGCCTGTATAAAACAAAATATTTTTGAAACGTGCGCTTGATGGTACGGAAGGACATCCGATGACTAAATATTTGACTAACTTTCAAATACGCGTGTAATCTTCCGTCCCCGCTTCGTTGCCTGACCCTGTATGTTTCTGACAGAAACATATATTGCAGTGTAGGGTCTGTATTTGTATTTTTATATTATCCTTTAAGTGGATTTATGTATCTGTTGGATAATAAAGGGTTATTATTATAAAAATTTCTTATTGAATTTATTTGTCCGCATGTTGTACATGCCAACAGATTTAATAAAAAAATCATAAAAGAAGTTGAAAAAACATATTCAATACTCTGTTCATAAAAGTTACATAAAACTTAACTTTCCAGTATAGAATTTCATCTATTAACATCAAGCCATACATTAAAACTATTATGATTCATGGCTATAATAAATACCACATTAGCGTACACCTATTTACGCACAAGAGCGTTTTTGTTGACGATTTTGTTTCCATGGAGAAACTCCGACATCCTCCAAAACCTTAAGAAACTTTCAGGGACGCGGTCGAGACCCAACTCGGCAAATTACATTATGATCATAACTCGAAAAATAAAAATAGAATTGAATCACTAATGACATTTTTTTCAAAGAAAAAAAAAAGAAATATCCTGAAATATAATTTAAAAGAAATAATCCATAATAGGTATAACATATAAATTCTGTTTTTGTGTTAAGGTTATTATTAATAATTAAATGTAATATAATCGATTAGTATATTATCTACGTATACCCCGTAAGCATATATAATTCAAAAGAATTCAAGAATTTCAAAGAATATGTATATTAGTAGATTACTAGATTCATAAAAGTACACGAATTCAGTAAATAAAATAGTGATTAGCTTAATTTCTTCTTTCTTTTTACCTACATATATGTCTTTATAAATTAATGTACATATTGTTTAAGTAAACAAAATGTTGAAGAACACGCACTTTTGTTTAATACCATGAACAATACTTAATTTTATAAATTGAACGTTATATCAAAAAGTACTGAACAATTTAGGTGTTGGACATAAACATTTTGCTTTCAATTATTGTTAGTTGTTATTGTGTTTCGAAATACACCAACAGCGTCTAATTTTATCTATTAATTATAGAAACTGTGTGGGTAAACACTAATACTGTAAAAAGCTGTTTGCTGTATAATAAATTTACTGTACTGGGTGTATACATATATCATTTATATAATATTTCAAGGCAAATTATTCACTAAAACTTAAAAGCCAAAAGTATTCACATTTATTTTTACTTACTTATCCTTGACCTACTCAACCGTCGGTGTTGAGGTGATAATTTTTTTGTTGCTTTTCTTCTTTCTTCTTGCTTTACTTCTCTTTTTCATATAGTTTTCACAAATCTTTCTTCCCCAATCCTAACTATATGTCCAAGTCAACTGTATTTAAATTTTATCTGTAAACACTTTTAATTTTTAAATTTTCTAATAATTTTACTTCTGATTTTATTTAGTCTAGCCACTCTCCTATCTTTATCAAGAACTAAATTTCACATGAATTTTGTTCGAGAAAAATAGATTTAATTTTGTATATTTAGTTTCATTTAAACATTAGCAAACAGATGTAGGTATAGTTTATTTCAAATTATAAGAATATAACTTTGAACGGCTCTAATGCTTTTATTGCTTCTGTGATGATAATTATTATACCTGGTCTCCTTATTGAACGGGTACGGTTTACCTATACGGACCTCAGCAGTTTGTTTGCGTAAAAGATAATCGTATTGAGCGGCCAGGTAGTTATTGCCGCAGGTGGTGAAATAAAAGCATTAGAGCCGTTCAAAGTTATATTCTTATAATTTGAAATAAACTATATATTTATGTTAATGTATTCAACTCTAGTTTTAAATTGTAAATATTGTAAAGTGTATATAGAAAAGGTTCTTGGAATTCGGATATATTTAATGTTGTCAATTACCTAGGCCTGGTCAGGTATTACATTTCTTTATTCATTGTCTTGTTTTCTACGGTCATAAAAACTATTTATTTTATTACAGGCACAACCTTCTTGTTAACCCATCCATTTAGTAGTTGTAAATGTAATATATAATAGAATAAGTTTTACTGACATATTTCCTGTTATGGATAAAGTGTTATATTATTATAATAGGTTAAATAGTTCGGTTCGATGCAATTCTGCGAAATATTATGTTATCTCTAACGCACTTCCTGTGTATTGTATATTTATTATTTTAAGAGTTATTTTATTTTTCTATAACTAAGGGTTTCCGGCGTATATTGTTTATTTTAATACATTGATGACATTGGAAACTACAGCATATACTTTTCTTGGAAAAAAGGTAATAATAGTTGTATAGAAATTTCTGTATAATCAATTTCGTTGTTTTCTCCCTCTCTTGTAACTGGCGGGGACAAAACTTTCTTGCCGAAAAATAAGTAAATGAAAAAACAGTTCCAAACAAGATCTCTTAGAGCTCACTACAGTTCCAAGTACGATCTCTACAGTCCTAGCTTAGGTCTCGGTGATCTAAATAGGAGCAAATATTATTTACCAGCCAGTTCTCTCGGTCTTTAGTATTAAGACCAGATACTGCATTTGTTCTAAGTTAACGGAACTCCAAGACTAAATTTGTAAATATATTAGTGTAATTCAGAACCTATTGCATTATTTCAACTCATACTTCGGTCGATACATACCGAACTTCCTTCAAACCAGGAGGATGAAACAGATTTATCTTTTAATAATAATAGTAATACAGATGATCATACAATCCATTGGTAGAACAAAATTACTAAGGCAAAATAAAAGTATCATTAATTGATGCTTTAGGCACTTCTTGGTGAAACATTTAATAACTGACTTAGATTAGATATCACTAATTTTATTAGAATAACTCACATTGCTGTGTTTTGAGAAAGTTAAATAAATGAAATAGAACATAAACTACAACTAATACGTACTAGAAACGGGCTGTAATTTGAATGAACTCAGTATAATCATCGATTGGATACATTCAATGCCATTATGTAAAGAGATTTTTAACTATACCTTTGTAATAGACGTAAAACGTAGATTATGTTTTTTAAAATGCATCTGTATATTACGTGTCCAATTTTGTTATTAAATGTTCAATATTAATAGGTTATTGTTTATGTTACGATTTAGCAATATAAACACTTTAAATTTAGAAAAATACATGTTTACGTACCAAAATTAATTTAAAAAGGTTTATCAAAGACCAAAGATGGTAGCATAAATCCATATCTAATGTACAGCTAGTAAGTTTTTTTTTTATAAAAGTATCCACTGTTTATTATAGTTCGAATAACGCGATTAATCATCTAAATGGCAAATATTTATTCGAAATTAAATGGAAACAAGTCCATACATCAACAATCCAATGTTTATTAGCGTAAATAACGTAACTTGTTAGGAAATAAACGCCTATAGCAGATAGCTATTTCAAATGTTGTTTGAAATGTGTTTTGATAAGTATAACATTCGTATGCACTTACATTGATGATTGTCAAACATTGTGCCTAACGTTTAAAATTGGGAAAAACAGATACAATAAGTCTTCGTAAATAGATCGATAATACTGACAAGGTTTCGAAAGAATATTACAATGTTTAAATAACTATTTATATGGTATTTAATATCTATAAGGAAGATGTGTATTTATTGTATACAATATAAACAAAACAAATGTCAAGTTTAAGTTATGTCAGAGACAAAGACGGTAGACATAGCCCACTCTTTCACATAAAAATGGTGCAGTTAAATGCGCCATCTATTGTTGTTGCACAACATATAAATTACTTCATATTGAAGGTTCGTATCATTGCTAAAGCGGGTTTTTGAATATTCAAATTTATGTCAATATTTTTAAATATTTTTTTGTCGTTTCGGCTTTGATAATAAATAAGGGTAAAATACATTTTATGTGTTTTATTTAGCGTTAGGTAATTGTACATACATTGTTTGCTTTCATCAGAATTACTAATAATTGTAAAAATTAACATGTTATACAACTTGAATATGCAGAATGCTTAAGTTGTATAACACGTTGATTTTTCCAATTTTTAGTAATTGTGGTGGATGTAGACAATGTATGTATAATTATCGAAAGCTAAATAAAATTATATAATGTTATAAACGACAAAGAAAAATTTACATATAGATATTTCACAGCTAGGAAAATAAAAAACACTAAGGGATATTTTTGAAGTTAATTTCATATAATTAACATGTACACAAATACATTTTGTAGTAATATAATATATATAAATTATCATAAACTGTTCTAATAGTTTTGTCTTATTAAAGAAGAAAGCTCATGCAGAATTAAGTGTAATTCACTTGAAATATATATATTTTTAAAGTTATAATAAATACATGCAATAATAATTTTATTTATTAGCTCTTTTTTTACAAAATTTTCTGTCAAATAATCTGTTTCTAAGAATATGATTTAAGAGGTCTAGACACAGATAATATAGGGTTTTCAATGGTAAAACTTGATGACTGCTTCGGTAAGTTCTGTGAAGATTATGAAAAGAATTTTGTTAATACAGATATGTATTAAAAAAGGGAGAATAATTCAAATTTCATTTAAAAAAAACATTCAAGTGTCGTTGATATACTATTTCGTTCAATAAAATCAACAATTTTATATACATCTGTTGACTGTATTGCAAATGTTGATATTGACAATGAATAATTTTCGTATCTGTCAGAAATCTTAAGCAGTATTGTATATGTGAATAAATAGCATGTAAATGCAAACATTTAATATTTAACAAGGCAGTTTCTTACCTCTTAAATTTTCTGGAGTTACAATTGTTGCAATTTCTGGTGGTCGAAAAACGCAATTATCTTCTGTGGATTCTTCACTGAAATCGAAAATATAGATGTCAAATATTAGAAAACATTTAGCATAGTAAATACTCTAAAAATTTACCTATCAACTTTAGAGTTGGAAGAGACAATCTTCTTAATTTGCCATTAGTTTCTTTACAAATTGTATCAAAGTGATTATCACAGACCACATATTTTTTATTTATTTCACATAGTGAAAATAATTTTGGATTATTTAATCTTCTCAACCATTTATCCTTGACCTGAGAATCAGTGGGAATGCATTACCTAATAATAATATAAAAAGTAGCATAACATTTGTTTTCTGATAATTAGAAACAAAAGTTGCATTAAAATTTGAATTTTTTAAAGTTCGAACTTACCTAGATGCTTTCTTATCATCACAATTAGGTACACAACAGGTTTTGCAGCTAGTCATTGTCCAAATTTTGAAAAATAAAACTACACAAATTTCCGAATTAAAAAAATAATATATTTACATATATGTATGTATGTATAACAAGTGTTCATTTGAAAAGTCAATCTAGGTTACTTTGAAATTTTGATAGAATAAGACGCAAATATATTAGTATGTGTTTGTATGTATGAAACTGTCAAAATATACGACTTCGTAGGTTAAGTAGTAAATTTTAATTTACGACATACTTCAAAATGTTCTCAGTAAATCACATGCTACTAGATTGACTTTTCAAATGAACACACGTTATATAAACACAAATAAACCAAACTACACAAATATCTCCAAACATAAACACAAGCTAAAACAAAACAAAGTGCAATGAAATAAAATCTAGTAAACAAAATGGCGATAGAATCTCAAATTTTCTATAAGCAAATGAAATTTATATTGCCAATTTATAATTGTCAAAAAAAACTCATTTGTTGAAGAAAAGAGTGTTGTTCCATCACAATAATGCGCCTTCTCATTCATCCGCTACTGCTGCATCAAAATTTGACAAATTGTGTTATGAATTACTGTTTCATCCGCCATATTTGCCAGATCTGGCACCCAGTGATTTCTTTTAAGAATTTAAAAAAATGCCTCGGTGGAAAGAGATTATCGACAATTGAAGAGGTGATATCCGAGACAAATGCATATTTTGCAAAGTTGCCAAAAGATTACTTTTTGGATAGTTTGAAAAATTTTTAAAAATATAATAGTATATTACATACCGAGCGGGGAAGTGCTCTATTACAGCCGAGCGTCAATAGCTTACCGAGGTGCAAAGCACCGAGGTAAGCTGCAGACGCGAGGCTGGAATGAGTTCTCCCGAGGTATGTATACGATTTTACTCACAATCTACTATTAGTAATTCTATATAAGTTTTATTTTAAATAATAATAATAATAATATAATAATACATCAGTATCGGTATTTATTTTTATGATAATTTGATAAACTATTTTAAGGAAGATACTTGTAAAATCGTTGCTAGGCAATGTAATAAGTTTGTTGAATCTGACAGTCCGGTAATTATTTTGCCAGTTACAAAATATAGTACGGCATTTTTAATAATAAAAAATCTTTATACGTGTATACTAAGAAATATGTCTGACATTGAACTTGAATGCACCCCACCAGAACTGCGAGTAGCTGCAGAAAAAGCTACTGAAGGCATGATTCCGGAAAAAAGCAGGGAGAGGTACGAGAAGACTTACGAAGCAGATAGTAAATGGTGCGTGATTAAGGGTGTGCAGCATACCTCTGAAACGGTACTCCTTGCTTATTTTGCTGAATTAAGTAAACAAAATAAAGTTTCCACATTATGGTCAAGGTATTCGATGTTGCGAGCAGTTCTTAATATTAAGCAAAATGTTGATATCAGTAATTATGCAAAATTGCGAGCATACCTAAAAAGGCAGAATGTGGGATACAAAGCTAAAAAGTCAAGCGTTCTGTCCAAAGCAGACATTGATAATTTTCTCAACAACGCTCCGATAGAATATCTTCCTCAAAAGGTAACATTCTAATTTCTTCAGTGCATATTAAATTTATGTTAAATTACATATTTCTTTTAGGTTGCTTTAATTATTGGCATCTCTGGAGCCTGTAGATGCGATGAACTTTTAAAAATGAAAATAAATGAACTGGATATTTTAGAAAACCGAATTATAATAGTAATTCCTGTAACGAAAACCAACTCCTCCCGTACATTCGTAATCACAAAACCGGAATGGATGAAAGTAATAAAGCAATACTACGACCTTCGCAACAACATTGAATCTGAAAGATTTTTTTACAAATGAGGAATGGCAAAGTTACACGAAAGCCTTTTGGGCATAACTCTATCGGCAATTTTCCCAAAAAAATAGCAACTTACTTAAAACTGGAAAGCGTTAATGGGTTTACAGGACATTGTTTCAGACGTACTTCAGCGACATTACTGGCAAATACAGGTGGAGACATTCTACAGTTGAAAAGATTAGGGGGGGTGGAAATCCAGTACCGTTGCTGAAGGATATGTGGAGAATTACATGGACAAGTAAAAATTGCTAATATGTTGTCAAATGTAGAACAATCAAGATCGTCGATTTCTAAAAATGAACAGTATAATTTTAAGCAACAACATGGTCTTTCTTTAACAGTTAACAGTAATGATAATTCTAATGTAACCATTAATATTTACAACTCTAAATAGGTTTATTATTGTTTCTTTACTAAATAAATACAGAGTTTGATTCCAATTTATTCTTAAAAACATGTTTTAATGCCAAAATGACAATGATGTCATATTTGTGACTAATGAACTGACACTTGCTAGCTGGGAAAACACTTTTCCGGCTATAGCTGGGAAAGTGAAGTAGGTAAGCAATAAGTCGCTTCCCGACTGTTTCGAAGGGTACAAATCTACAGATTACTAACCGATTGTGAGTAAAATATATTTTTTACCCTAAAGTAAGTATCTCATTGAAAAGTCATTCTCCCGCCAAACTGCCCTTGTATGCTTGATGGCAGACATACTGTCGCGAGCAAAAAAAAACGGGACACTGTTTTTGCGTGGGTTTAAATTGTGACTACTTAAGTGGCTATCTTTACTCATAATAGTAAGTCAGAAATTGTCAAAAATGTATGTTTCATTGACATTTATTAAGCATTTTTACAATATATACTAATAAAAATTACAAAAACGATAGAGAAAGAATATAATTAAAATAAATAGTATTTCGTCATTCCACCATTATTATTTATAACTTCATCTAATCTTGTAGACATTGAAGCGACGATATTTTGTACAACATTTATAGGAATTTGATGACAAGCATTTTGAACAATCTCCCAAAATTCTTCGTAACAGCTATATCTCATTAATCACCATACATTGAGATTTAGATAAAGACTGTAGGGCGGGAAATATCAAGTTTAAATTTCAGGCTCTTGTAACCTTTGTGTTACAAGATGAGACAGGAAATTATATTGTTCTTATAGCTACCTTTAATGTTTTGAAAGGGTTGTAACTAATCTCAGTAACTATTGCTTCGTCTTCCTGCGGATTTGAAATTTTGTTACGTTCGGGACCTATTTTCCGATTTAAATTATCCTCTTCCCTCCATTTTTTATATATTCTTGCGGCTGAACTTTTACCAATATTAAATTGAACCGATCCGATACAGTTCTTAATGATTTTCCAAACTAATGACAGGTCTTTATCAGTTTTCGAAAAATGCGGTATTTTTAATTAGCCACTATGATAGATAATCTGACGTACAGTTGGAAAATTAATCAAATGTCAAAATTACAATGCTAAAAAGTAAGGGAAATTGACATTACGATTTTGACACTGTCCCGATTTTTTTGCTAACGACAGTAGGTTACAATTAATGTGTTTGCAAGAGCAGTGTATGTTAATGTAGGTACCAATAAAGCGCCAGTGATATTAATCTTGTTAAAATGCGCAAATTTCACACAAATAAAACACGCAATGTCAAGGTCGCTGTTGTTATATATAACAGTCTTAATATCCATAAATTTCTTTCATGTCTATAAAATTTCTAATGTCTTTAAATGTATGTATGCGATTTACATTAAAAAAATTATATATCTAGAAATGAATAGCGCACATGCAATCCTATTTCAGTGTTAATTTTTACAAAACAAGAAGTTACATTTTTATGTTCTCTATTTAAGGAAAATATTATCAAGAAATAGGTAAATGTTCACAGAAAGTTTTTCTTTGCTGATGACCTTGAGATCTTTCATACAATTAATATTGTCGAAGTCTGTTCAAAATAGCAGCAGGATCTCAAAATATCTAGATACTAGATTATCTAATACTAGATTATCCTTCGTCGAACATATTAATCAAATGGTGGCTAATGCATACAAAAGATTTGTTTTTTAGAAATTGTCGAGAGTTTAATGATACTACGAGGGCGATTTATAAAGGAAGTTCCGTTTCCGCCTAGTGAGCAGAGGAGTGAAGGTGATATATTGGCGTGATTGCAGCGCTGCGATGTAGTCTGGTTCAGTGTGAGTCTGGCAGTGTTAGTGAGAGAATCGTTCCGACATTCTTTCGTGCTATTTTGGTCGTTTAAAATGGTTCAATTGCAGCAGCCATTTTAAACGATATAATCCCGCCAACTGTGAACTACGTCCTGTTGTCCGATTTTTGTGTGCAAAGAACATGAAAGCCACTGAGATTCATCCTGAACTTTGTCGTGTTTATGGTGAAAATGTCATGAGTTACAATATGATTAGAAGGTGGTGCCGTATCTTTCGAAAAGGACGAACTAATATTCATAATGAAGAACGGAGCGGAAGACCAACTGTTGTGACGAATGAACTTGCGGGTAATGTCGAAGAAAAAATTCGTGAAAACAGCGATTTACAATCACAGAACTGAGTGCATTTTCCCTCAAATTTCAAGTACAGTTTTGTACGAGGTTGCTACTGAACATTTAGGTTGCCGCAAATTTTGTTCAGTAGGGGTGCCAAAACTTCTTACCGAAGACCATAAAACAACGAGAATGGAATCGGCACTACCTTTTTCTGACATGTTATGATGTTCAAGGTGAAGATTTCCCCAGGCATATCGAAACAGGCGATAAGACTTGGGTCGCCTGTTAAAGCTATTAAAGCGGCTATTTTTTGTATAATTGTTTGATAGGTATTATGCGGATCGAGAAATGTGAATTCGCTGTAAATTTGATTATCTTCTGTGTGTTCAAATATTTTAAGTAATTCAGCTAATACATGTACCTTTTTAACTTGAAACATTTTACTTAGGCAAACTATTTAAAGTAACTATTCTTATGTTTATTATCTCCAATTGGTAGATGGCCCATAAGTTATGGGACACTTGTATAAAATAGTAATTTTAACATTTTCAGATATTTTTAATGTAGATGTCTAAAATTATATACCTACAAAAGAGTTTATTCGGAGTTTCGCATTCCACCGCTAGATGACTTCAACATTCGTACAATATAAAAATCAATAAGTTCCTAGGCAGTAGCTTTAACTGCAAGTTAAATAGAAATGCATAAGGTAAGAATTAGACAAACGTTTTCTTTTGAATTTCTCAATGTATATTATACTTGTAGAATAAGTCAACGTTACTGTTCCTGATCTATCTCGCTATATTGCCATTAGAAGGGACGCAAACCAGGATTTTAAGAAGGAGCTTTTCAGATCAATCTGTTCGCGGATACTTGACCGAGGTGAGATGCAAAAGTTACTACAGAAACTTTCTGATATAGATTTGATAAAATATAAGATAGTTTCAATATTAACAGTGAAGAACAAGAACTAACCATGGTAATAAATTTCTTATGTACTTAACCTAGATATGTTATTCACTTTTGAATTAATCTTTCAATCGTAATGCTCAACATTTAAAATCGTTCGCTAGATTAAATATTTATTCACCGTTATGGTTACATACTACCTAAATACACTTACTTATATATGCATACATTTTGTTTATAAAATAGAATTTTTTTTAATAGAAAAATAAATTATGCCGAGGTTCAAATTAAAAACAAAATTTATATTATTTCTGGCAGTAAATTTATATTTTTGAGGTTCGTTTTTAGGAAGTTTACTGAGATAAATTAATTTAACAAGATACATTTACTATAGATTTTACATACAGGATACCAATTTTCTTACTTCGCGTATGTGTAACTTTCTTAGTATTGAAGATACAGGATCGGTTAAATTAACCAAGTTGCTCAGAAATTAGAATTCGAGAAGCATTTTCAGATTTGCCGTTGCTTGCCAACTTTTTGAGATATTTAAAAAAATCCAAATTGCCAGATTTTTCAGCCTTATATATCTCCGTGCACACTGAAGTTGGAACAAAATTAAAGATGGTAATTGGTAGATATTTTTACATAGAATTTAATAATCTCAATTAAAAATTCATGCCACGCTTAGTTTTCAAGATGTAACACAAACTTCTCTTTTTTAAATGCCAATCATAGTTTGGCTATAACTTCATTAAAATGTTTAGTTCTGATTTTACAGATATGTCTTCTTCATATTTTTTTATTACCGCGAAAATCATTCAGTTATATTTACTAATTGATAAGTTGACTTTGTTTAAAAAGCGCTGCAATGAAATAACTACAGTTGTCAAATAAATTGAATTTGTACTAGAGTTAAGTGTCTGTCCCGATAAAATATTCATTATATGCTTTGTTGTTATTATGCTAGCCATAAACGTAATAAATAATCTATAATCACTCCAAGGAAACAATTTGAAAAAGTATGGATCGTTTACAAAACTATGTGATGTGAATTTAAAAATAATTTCATACCGAAAAATGAAGAAAGGGTTTTAGCTCATGTAAATTACAACGACGTCTACTCGCAAAATTGCGAGCGAATGTGCTGCTTCCGCAGAAAAGACTTGTTCAATTTTAAATCATAAAAATTGCAGTCTGGCTTGTAGACTTCCGCGGTTGTTGTTCATGATGCTATCTAATTTCGCCAAAATATTTGAACAGTGCATCTATTCCTATATTTATCCTATTTCTAAAATATACTTACCTCCATAGCAGCATGACTTTGTCACTAAGCACTCAACGCATGACTAATTTGTGTCAGTTTACCCAACTGATCTCAAACACATTAGACTCTGGAAAGCATGTCGATGTTCTGTATACTGGCATCTTGACGGCCTTTGATCGTCTTGATCATTCATTGTTTCCCAATAAACTTAGGCACTTTGGCTTTGACGCCTCGATCATTAGATTATAATCTTACCTTTCTCAGCGATCACAGGTGTACAACAAAACTCCAATTTGATCCCATTGCTATTCAATATCTTTATTATTGGAATTGGGCGTATTATTTCTTAGGATAAATTACTTTTTGCGGATTATATTAAAATGTTTCGAGTGATTTTTTGCCTGGAAGATTGCAATTTGCTTCAGTGTGATCTTGAAAATGTGTCTCAATGGTGCGCGGTCAACAACCTTCCTCTAAATATGACGAAGTGCAAAATAATGTCTTTCGCCAGAAGATCTGAGAGCATTGTTTTTAAGTGCCAACCACATAATGTGTGCAACGTATTGAGTTGATTGGGAACTTGGGTATATTATTTGATACAATTCAGTGAATATTTTAATTTTATTACTTTGTCAGCGAGAAAACTCCTTTAGAAACTGTGGTACTTTTACTGATGAACGTATTCTGAAAGCTTTCTTCTTTTCATTGATTCGTTCTCGTCTCGAGTACGGCTCGGTGGTATGGTATCCATACTACCTACCAAACTTATTGCCGTCAGAGTGGAAATTCGCGAAATTTAGGTGATTTCAATCTAACCGAGTTTATCCAGAAAAGAATATTGACCATCGCTTACTACTTTCACACTTCGACTTGGCATTTAGGCAAGTTTCCTGCAGCATAGTTATCGTTTTTAAATTGTTCCGGGGTATTACGGACTCGTCGGATCTTAGACAAACTGATGTACTTGTGCCCCGATTCGGTTCGCGGCACTCGAACACAATATTTCGTTATATGTACGAATTTTAATAGCATATGCTCAGATTGTGATATTAATTTTTTGTCCGCCCATGCATTTAATAAAGGCATCGCGCAACATTTTGATAAGTTCATTTAGTTTATTTAATATTTTGTGATGTGACCTGGTCCTGCGGCCATACCGCTGCGTTGGTACGCAGATGCGTTGATGCATTAAATAATAGGCAGGTAAAGTTGGTATAACATCGTATAATTAAATAACACTTATAACGATATAACAATTACTATTTACATAATTAATAATATAGACAGTAGTCGAAACGTGGGTTCTATCCCACGCTCGCTATGTCGTACTGTATATCTATGTCTGACTCTCTGACTGTCGGACTATCTGTGGTACTATCTCTTATGATGTGATGGATCATCTTATATCCAATAGAGTGTGCTACTTTCGACTATGTCCTTAGTCTAATATCAACAAGTGGTGAAAGTGTGTAACTTGTAAATGAGAACGCTTGTGTATGTAAATCAGATGGACCGAGGTCATGTTTTTGAATACAATACAAATAAGACCGGGGTCGCACCTTGACTACGTTAAGTAGTACAAAACATTACTCAATTAGGTTATTACAATATGCTTTCTTCATTTTACGTCGCTAATTATTCGATTTTTTTAAGAGAAAAGAAAATTCATTCTTAAGCAGGATTTGAACCCACGTCCATGACTTGCCGGACCATTGCTTTAACTACTAAGGTAATAAGGACTGTAAATTCGAATCATTGTGGGAAGGCCTTAAGTCGCATTAAGGAAACATGATAGTACGCACATAGTCGGCAGTTGTTGCAAATTTATTGCAGTTTCGCGCAGTAATGTGAATGTAAATATGTTTTCTACATTTTACGACGCAAATTATTCGAATTTTTTAAAAGAACAAAATACGCTCTTAAGTAGGATTCTTGATAATAATAATTTTTTTTCTATTAAAAAATTCGAATAATTAGAGTCGTAAAATGTAGAAAACATATTTACATATTGATATTGTGCCTCTTTTAGTTCTTAATTTTCTTTCATATACAGAATGTCCTTGAAATACAAAGTCAACGTATGATAAATGGAAAGATGTAATTATATAGAACATAAATCTAAACTATTATGAGTCAATTACTATGCGAAACCCGAAATTAAAAACACCTGAAAATTGTATTACGTGACGCCTATAAATTCAAAATGTTCAGAATGTGTATAAATAATAAATTGCTCATACACAAATACGCTACAGCGTATGTCGACATACGTAACAGCTGGATAAGATGGCCAATAACAAAGCTATTCTTTTTGTTATTGTTTAACTTTAAGATGTCGTCTTTTATAATATACTTGATCGCACAGTGGCGGGACAAATTTTTTTTTAATATTTTGTCATTTTTTCTCGGTTATGAGAAGGAATTTTTGGAAAATGTTTTGGATTTATATTCTATATAATTACATCTTCCAATTTTTCATTGCCTTTTTATTTCAAGAACACTCGGGATAATTGTAAATCTTATGTTCTCCACTACCTTTTATTGTTTTCTATTACTTTGTCCTGTAATTTAAACTTGTTCTGTTGGACACTAAAGCTTATTATTATTACTTCTGGGATTCCGGGCTGTAATCGTGTCCTTGACATTGATTCTTTCTTAGTCAAAGAAGGCCAAAGGAAAAGAGCTCAAGATCTCACGAAGATTGACAAATCTTAGAAAGATATCGGTTAAGTAATACAAAAGTTACATCAAAGAAAAATAGAGAACAATTACAAAGGGCATCAATAGGGCATTAAATTCGCTATTTAAAATTAGTTGCGCTTAAAGGTAAAACAAAGTTGGACGAGAAAAGCATGAAAATGAAAAATATCTTGGAAATGTGTCAAAACAGAAACATGAAGATAACGAACTGAACTAAAACGTACCTATATCATTAATAACAAACTTGCGAATTTGAACTTGCGGATATTTGAAACAGTAAATAAAAAAAGAAATACGTTTTAGTACATATATCTAAATAATATTATATATAAATTACAATTTCTAATGAATTAAAAAGATACAAAATCCCTTAAAATTAAATTTAGTTTATACCTTTTCCCGACTAGGCCCATATTGTTAAAAAGAGCGCTGTTCGAACAATAAGGAGAATTGGTTAATTATAATATAATGATGACGCATCAAACGTCCAGGTTACATGTAGTATGATGAAAGAAAGTTAGTAAATAAATAAGACACAACAACGTTGTCCACCCTGGACAGCGTGTACTCTAGAGATTGAGAGAGCTTGCCAAAAGAAAACCTGTGGTAAGAAGGGTCGTTTGTTATAATATAGTTTAGGAATAACTAATTATATTACAAATAACCATGTCTAAATAATCAAGAGTTACTTAAAGATGCGTACTAAAGAATTGTGACGTCAATGAAATTAATATAATTAAAAGATGGCTTTAAAAAATACTTTGAAATGATTCGTCACACGATATGGTTTAGGTAACCTTAACACTAATGAATTAACACGGTCATAAAATTATGTCAATTTGTACGCGATTTGTATAATTTCGACCTGCAGAAAAGATAGTTCAATAATAAATAAAATTACTAATTACGATATAATTAGAATAGAAACGTGCGTAATTAATTAATTTTAAATTTAAATAAAAACTAAAACTAAATAAAAATGAAAGGAAATTTCTAGAATTATTAAGTGCCTGTGTTGACCGCTCGGTCGCAGCTAGATTGGTTTGTTCGATGTTATACAAAAAAAAAGCTTACTCTTGAAAATATTAATAACATAGCACTAAGCTTTTTACGAATTTTTCAACATCTTTAAATACTAATAATACAATTTGAAACCGGATTAGAAAAATTCTTGATATATGCGAAATGCTTTAGCATTTTGAAATATTGTGAAGTATACTAACGAAATGAAAAGATCCGTATCAATAATATTCATGTATAAACATAAAAACGCCATAGTAAGCAAATTAGAGTTGAAAAATTAAGCCTATATTTATTTTAAAAAATAGTCCGCCACTGAAGTTTTGTAATAAAAATTATTTATTTTACTGTTAAGTGATTTTTTATTTATGCTCTATAGCTAAAAGTTTCTCCTTTTTGATTCAGAGAACTTGCTGGTGGAACGAGGTATGCAAAGAAGAATTTCAAAGCTTATTCAGATGCCGTTGTCCAGCGTGGTCCTTTTGCAGAGCCCCGGGCAGATACTATAACGCATTCTGTTCAATTACTGCCACTGGATATATTTGGAAGCAGCCCGGTTTGGCGGATTCTTAGTAAATGCATAACGAAACAATTTATCTAATATAAAAATATATACTTCCTCTTCCAAGAATTCTTATATTGTTCTTCTATACTCAAAAATATTAACATATAATTTATAATACTGCCTCTATATATGTATTTATTGTGATATACATATTATATCAGATTTACAAATTAATTACATTGCAAAATAAAATATATACTTAAAAAAATTATTCTATAAAACTTCAATAAATAATATCACAATGAAGAAATTGTTTTTTAATTTTTTAATGAATAATTGGTATTAAAACTTGGCAGCCAATAACGGTCTATTGTTCTAAAAACATTTTTTATTAGTTTAATAAGATCAAAGTAAAAAATACATTTCTTGACCACACCATGCAACAACAAAAATCTTGAAGGATAAAAAAAGGAGGATTTTCCATGACCTTTTGTTCCGAAAATTCGCTTGAAAGACTTTTGGAGAACACAAAATGATAAAATTTATGTAAATTGTAAATCCGAAATTCAATAAATCTATCCATGAAACGAATGATTTAATTTCAACGCACATGTTAAGTACAATAGACTGTATTGATCCAAGTGTTGCCCGATATATTTTAGAAATTATATATACCTAATACAATTATGTGAATGTTTTAAATACAGTAAATATTCCAATACTTTGAAATTTAAATTGTGACTTTTATTGACACGACATACATACAATACAAATAACATATATTATATACACATATATAATGCCACGTATGCGGCCCTCCTCTTCGCCACGGGATACCATCGCGGGCTACTAGAGTTGAGGGCCTCATGTTTTTTTATTAAAGCGAAATAAGATATGGGCGGCAGAGTCTGCGCGTTTTGTCAATTTATTTCATTAGATTTTAGCATTTCTTTTATTTTTGCTTTAAACTTTGTGTATTGAAAATCTTTTATTGCTTTTGGAAGGTTGTATATGTTTATTGTTGTTGTAGTTAGTAATTGTGTATGTCTTTGGTGGATAAATCTTTCCGTTCTGATGTGGGATATCCTGCGTGTCCACAGAACACGCGGGATGTATATTTCTCTGATTCTGTGTAATTGTATATTAATTTTTATTTTGTTCCTGTTTAATTTATGTAGTATTAATAAGTTGCTCAATGTAATAAGTTGTTTGATGTTTAGCTCCTGAATTTCTCGATATACAGTTTCTGTTGGCATTCTATAGTCCATTTTATAAAGGATCTTTATAATTTTGTTTTGTTGGTTGCCGTTGTATTTTTGTCAGGTTGTTCTTTAACGTATTTCCCAAGATATTTATTAAGTACATATTATGTGAAGAGAATAGGGCGTGGTAGATAACTATCCTGTAGAGAGTTTATTTTATTCAACGCTACTACACCTTTCCTCTTTTATTTTATCTTCTCGGCATGCGAATCCCATTTCATATTGTTTTGTATAATTAAGCCTAGATATGTAGTCACTGTTACTTCTTGTAGTTGCTTGTTCTTTAGAGTAATATTTATTTTCGGCTTTGCCTTTGTATTTGTAAATATCATCATAGTTTGTTTTGTTTCATTGATGGTAAGAAGGCATCATTCCTCTAGTACTTTCGCGTCTTCCAGTATCATTCCCTCTATATGTTTTATATTTTGTGACGTATACAAAATGCATATATCATCACCTATAAATATGTAAGTACTTTCGATATTATCTACTTTTATTGTGTGGTCTGTTTTCTAGATATGTCTTAATCAGATTTAGAGTCTCATTTGTGTAGCCATATTTCTCCATTTTTTCTATTAGTCTTCGTTTGGGCACGGTATCAAATGCTTTCTTTATGTCTATGAAGAGAGTCACCACACTTTTGTTTTTATTGTTGTTGTTATTTGTTTGGTCGTACACTGCTGATGTTGTGCTTGACTGTTCTTAGAAGGCGTATTGGTTGTAGTGTACTCGTATAATGTAATATTTTTCCATTTCTCATAATTCTAGTTTGTAAGACTTTTTATAGGATTTTATTTAGTGTTGATAGTAGAGAGATTGCTCGATAGTTTTGCGGGTCGTTAGTACCACCCTTTTTATATATTGGAACAATTATTGTTCTTTTCAGGTAATCCGGGTAGATATCGTCTTCGATTGTTTTATTTATCAATCTGTTTAGAATAGGAAATAGTTTTTGTTTGTTGTGTTGTATCATGTTCGCTGTAATTTTATCGAAACCAGGAGCTTTGTCTTTCTTCAATCTAGATATTATTTCACTGATTTCTTTATTTGTTTCTTCAAGTTTACATGGTGGTATATGTTTGTTGTTATGGTAGTTTGTGTTTGTTTTCTATTTTTAATTATTTGTTCTGTTAGTCTTCTCCCTATTGTAGAGAAATATTTGTTTAGTTCGTTCGCAATGCAAGTTGCATCTGTGGCGACGGTTCCATTTTCTTTTGCTATATTTGTGATATTTTTGCTGCTTTTTTTATTTTTGTGAGTTTGCTGGTTTATGATTTTCCATACTTTGCCCGAGTCCTGTTTGTATTTTGTTATCATATTCTTCAGGTATATATGCTTAGCAGTTTACTAGTTCTTTTATATACTTTTTCTGGATTTCATATTCTCGTTTGTAGGTTTTATTGTTTGGATGCCGATTATGTCTCTTGTATATTTTGTTTCTGTTTGCGATTTTTTTTATGACGTTTTCATCTATCCATAGGCATTTCCTCCTCCTAAGTATTGATACTGTCTTTTGTTGATTTTTTGTGGTGTCATAGATAATTATGAAAGATGTTATTTGAAATTCGTTGAGTCTGTTTATTTCGTCCCGTATTCCCTTATGGTTTGTCCTAATAGTCTGGAGAAGTTCGTACTTGTACCTTATTTTCAATATTGACTGTAGGTAACACCGCATTATGATCTGATGTATCTGTTGGTATTATTTTGATTTAATGAATTTTTTCTTTTCTGTTTGTTATTACATGGTCGAGTATTGAGTTGGGTCCATGTGGATTTTCTCTGGTGAAATACTTTTTCGATCTTCTGTTCATTATTTTATAGTTTCTTTCCTCGTATAGGTTGTGATATGTCTTAGTTGCTGTGTTATTTTCTAAGATATTTATGTTAAAGTCTCCCATTATTATTACTTCAATCATTTTGTTATTTGGGAATGTGAAAGCCAAACTGGAAGCTATATAATGATGATCTCGTTCATAATTGTTTTAAATATTTAAATATCACCAAATAACTGGTAAAAACTGCGGTTCAGATCCTAAATCTATTCTTTTCCTGTATCGCTCCTTAATTAAATCTAAAATTGAATATGGATGTAGTATTTTTGCTTCCGGTTCTGCAGCAAATCTTAATAAAATCAATAGATTACAATATAATATAATGCCTAAGAACCATTTTAGTTGCAATGAAATCTACGACTACAAACGCTCTGCTAATTGAATTAGGCAATCCTAATATTGTCCTTAATTTTGGATTCCTTACTAAGAAATATCTTCTCAAAAGTCATGAAAATAACAAAATCCTTCCAGTTCTATATAAAGTCTGGATTTATTAATCCCATTGTCTTTTTTCTGGTTTCCTTTTATAGGGAAATTATTACTTTTAAAGAAACAGTTTGTTCAACTGTTCTTCCTGATTATTACCGTCTGGATTATAACACTCGTTTTCTCCCGCATAAAGTCATTATAACCTCTGACTTTTCGTCTCATGTTATTTATTAATCAAGAGTTTAATTTTTACATAAAAAATCATTGGCCCAATTACAATTTATATTTTACGGATGGTTCGGTTTATATTTCCACCTCAGTAGGTATTTTCTCTCCTTTTCCAGTTTTCAGCAGCCATCAGCAACGTTGCTACTATTTTGACAGCCGAATTAGCTGCAATCTACGTTTGTTTTATTCAATGTCTATTTCTCTGACTGCAACAGTTCTCTCCTAGCTCTCAAAATAGGTAAACAAACACAATCCTTTAATATGGCTCATTATTGAGAAACGTATATTCTCATAAAGTTAACATTTGCTTTTGCTGGATGCTTAGTCATAAAGGAAAACTATTTAACGAAAAAGCTAATTCATTAGCTAAATTAGGTAGATTTAAATCGATCAATTATATGAAGATATTTTATAGAGTTCTTTTTCCCCTTTTAAGAGATAATCTTATGACTAAGTGGTAGAAAAAAATAATAATTTAAGTAAATTTGTTTTACGTTTATTTGTTTCTACACTCTGTCGCTTGCGGTTTTGGCCAGAGTTTTACTCCTGCTCATCTCAACTAAATTCGAATTTTAGCTTCCCCTAACTTTGACTGTTTGAAAATTCGGTGACATAAATCACAGTCTCTTCAATTGTTGTCATCGACGCAATCAAATTAATGTTCCAAAATTTAATAGAATTAAAATATTTTCCAACCTTCTGGGCCGCCAATTATTTCCTTCAGAATCTTTCAACATCTATATCTGTTTATATTCGCATTTAATAAAAAAAGTAAATTAATATTTAACGTTTATGCCGAACACTTTCCTAACGGGAGTCATTGGAATCGCAAAGTGATCCTCAGGACTATCGCACAAACAATCAAGACAGGCCAAATTTTACATAGGTACTAGAAAGGAGATTGGTAGTGCGCCCAGGACTGTACGCACTGTTGGTACTGAAAGCATTAGAGAGGTTATACAGGAATTTAATATTTCTTCTTCTGTAGATCGAATGGTGAAAGCTGAAGAACAACATCCGTATCATTATACGCGCGTACAGCATGTGCAGCCAGAAGACTACCCTGCCTGTACATGGTTTTTAAATCAAGAAGAAAACAATCGTAATTTTGTATATCTACAATGCGCAGAAGAAAATCCGCATGCTCTATTTTCAAGAGCATTTCAAAAACAAGTTTCTATAAATTTGTGGGCTGGTCTATTATGGTATCTCTTCAATAGAAATTAGTTTCCATGCCATCTAACTTCTTTCTTTAGGCAGGACTTTTTGATTTCATTGTATGGTTAACTGCTACAGAAGAATGGCTCAGGGGTAGCGTTCAGGAAGCCTTTGCTACAATTACTCCTAAAATGGTTATGAATTCTAAAACAAATTCTTTGCCACTTTGAGCACTTGCCCTGACTGAATTTATATTTCGTTTTATGATCTCTTTTGGCTATGTTGTTTCTGTTATTATTATGTTATACCTTTTCTCCTGCTTTCTATGGTAAGTTCACGTGTATTAAAGTAAATAAGATTCTTTTCAGAACCGCCATTTGTTGTTTTTTTTAAATAAAATAAAAATAGATTAATATAATAGCGAGTCTAACATCTTGAATGACATCTGCCTTAACTTAACATGCTGATACTGAGACTTTGGCAGGCATGTTTTTCTGACAGTGTGATAATAACAAGTGATCAAGGTAATTTGTAATCGAGTCATTCATGAATTCGAAATTGTTTGTCGTTAGTTGAACCGCACTTACATTACAACCGTCACGTCAAGTATTGTTATTAGACTGACATGTTACTTGACGTTTGTAATATAAGTGCAGTTCAAGTAACAACAATTTCGGATTTATGAATAACTCGATTACAAATTATATCGATCGCTCGTTATATCCTTGGCAACCGATTTTCTCTATTAACACCTGCAGTGCCCTTTCTGGAATTGATGGATCTTAAACACTTCACAGCTCTGTTATGCAAGTAATTAATTTTTCTTCGTTTGCATCTTTGGGCTGAATTGTCGTCGGCATTTGTTAATTTTCTCTGGGGCACGAGTTCTGGGACACCCGTGCGGGAAAATATTTTTTTTTAATTTATTATTGCGTATCATTGGATGCAGATCTTAACTTTATGCGTCCAATGATACACAATTGGATGCATAAAGTTAAGATCTATCACAGAGTAAATTAAAAAAAATATATACGAGCCATGGGTCATAAGAGAAATTGTTTGTATCGATACATTTTATTACGGTCATGTTATTATACTTTGTAAAGATATTGCAATAATCATTTATTCTCAATTTAAGTTTGGAAATTCCACAAATACGTAATCAATGCATCTGAGAGATATTGTTGCAATATCTAGTATGAACCGTTATTTACCCCAACCCGCTTTCACAAGGGTGGGGACCATTTTCACCCAGACAAAATAATGTAAGAAAGATTTATTCGAAAAGTTCACCACGGCAAGATATAACATGTCTTGGTCTTTAACGTACAAACGACAAACAACTTAGCAATTGTTATTAAGTTATTAATCTCGTAGTAAATAAATCCGTATACATATTTACATGCGAGTATTCCTTTCAACAAAACAAAAAAGTGAAAAGAATACTCGCATGTAAATATGTATACGGATTTATTTACTACGAGATTAATACACTTGATACAGGAGATACATAACAATTGCTAAGTTATTTCTCGTTTGTACGTTAAAGACCAAGACATGTTATGTCTTGCCGCGGTGGACTTTTCAAATGAATCTTTCTTACATTATTTTGTCTGGGTGAAAATGGTCCCCACCCCTGTGAAAGGGGGTTGGGGTAAATAACGGTTCATACTAGATATTGCAACAATATCTCTCAGATGCCTTGATTACGTATTTGTGAAATTTCCAAACTTAAATTGAGAATAAATGATTATTGCAATATCTTTACAAAGTATAATATCATGACCGTAATAAAATGTATCGATACAAACAATTTCTCTTGAGTAGAGACATTTTCTACCAACCCATCGATTTCATCTTGAATATTATTGAATGCATCCCAAAGTTTTGAAAAGTTTTCAATGCGAGCTTCTAATTCTGAATAAGTATTGATAGTTAGTGTTAGTGTGTTTATATTCGCTAAATTATTTGAAAAACGTGTCATTTGGCTCTTTACGCCGCCACGTTTTCGCACTAAATTCTCGTAATTTGCCATGTTTGTAGCAACTAAAAGGCCAATAAAAGGGTATAGTATGGATAATATGAGTGGACTTACTGATTGTTTGTTGTTAGCGATGACACGATTGGATCCAATCTGATGCTGCCCGGTGTCCTAAGAAGATGCGTACTTCTAATGTCTCGATTGATTGATGCTGACACCTTTGGATCGATTGTGATGCTGCCCCGTGTCGTATGTGGTTGTCTTTTGTTGTTTTTATAAAAATAAAAACATTTGGGTCTTGAAGGAGTTGACTGTCGTTTGACATTACAGGAAAAGCAAAATTCAAGGCAGTTTGTAGAATTTTCAAATCCATCTTTGCTCGTTTTTATTTCTCTCAAATACCATCATAATGTGCCTTTCTTCTAGAGAAGCTGGATTGTATCACAAATTGGTGCGCTTCAAACAAATTAAATTTAAACATCGACAAATGCTGTTTTATATCTTTCGCCAGAAAATATAATAGATTTTTTCCAATTATTCTGTTGACAACATCGCAATCAACCGAAAAACGCATGTCAATGACCTTGAAATTACTTTTGATGAAAATCTTACCTTCATTGATCATGTTTCCCAAGCCACTACGCCAGCATATTATACCAAAAGTCGGGGAAAGGAAAAATAAATTAGAGTTCTTATTCTCTTGCCTGCCCTGGCATTCTCAGTCGAACTCTCGGTAACAATGCTTTTCCTGGAGTGTGGTTAAATTAAACCCACAGTTTAATTTTGACGATACAGTTTGTTTAGATGGTTTATTTAACACAGGTTAATATATTTTACAAAAACGGCACATAGTAATAAAATTAAACAAGTTAGCTATATAGGCAAAGTCAGCACACATTAATAAAAGTACATACACTAGGATGACGTCAATTCCTAATCGCGCACTACGTACTGCCGCGTACCTCGCCTTGGAGGTGCCTACTTATCCAAGTAGGTAGTCGTGGATAATTACTTGGTGAGAGCTGTCTCGACAGCTGGTCGACTTACTGCCTTTCCGAGAATTCGTCCGGCTTATATTCGGTTTCTTCGGAGTGGGAAGACCACCCCACTCCTCTGTGATTGGTCCTTGTGGAGGGTGGGCGGGGCCTAGCGGCATCGTGAATGCATAAATGTCGCTGGGGCGATTGTTTATTGACACATTCTCACTGCGCCTTCTGATCGAGCAGTACCGCAGCTGAGAGAACATACGACGAAATATCGTCAAGAGCGAAGCCGGAAGCAATGGCCGGGCGAATTATTACGATAACAAACCTAAAACTAAATCCCAACTTCGTTGAACTCTGGCCACCCGAATTACTACAACAAACGCAGGCGATAATCGACGAAACACACCGCGAAAGAGGCGTGCAAGAGCTACTACGGACTTCACCGAGTTTATTTATTATAAACTCAGATCAACCGAAGATACATGTTGAAATAACAGATCCCGAACCGACAAAAAAGAAAAACACCACAGAAAACAGAAAATGAATCAGCCGGAAAAGAAAACCGAAGACTTCATCTACCCTAAATTTACGAAGAAGCCGAAAATAGACGAAACAACATTACCAATCGAAACAAAAAATTCTTACGACGCCCTCAAAAACAAAACCGAAGAAAAAATGGAAGAAGAAACTTCCGAATTCACTCCACAGCCTTCAACATCAGCTAGCTCGCCCAGGGTAAGTGACAAAACCAACATCACACATAACACAACAACTAAAACACAAAAACCACACAAAATTGCACCAATAATAGTAATCGAAAAAGACAAATGGACACACATACGACACTTACTTAAATCAAACAACATTAACACTGTAGAAAACAAACTGGTGAAACCAGGAATACACATCGAACCGACAATGACTACCGTACACTTAAACAAACACTCGACAAAGAACACATACAATACTATACATTTCAACTAAGAAGCGGAAAGACACTAAAGGTAGTTATGCGTGGTATTTCTACCTTTATAACAGACACTGACATTACAGACGACTTGACTGACCAAGGCTACCCGACTTTAAAAATTAAACGCATGAACGGCAAACACGGAATACCAGCACCACTTGTATTAATCGAACTGACGAGACAATATAAGTCAATCTACAACATACGCGACTGCTGCGGACTATCTATTAAAATCGAACCACTAAACAAACGGACAGACATTATACAATGCCACAAATGCCAGACTTTCGGACATCACCAAAGAAACTGCAACGTTAACTACAAATGCATGAAATGCGGAGACGAACATTCTACACATCTATGTACAAAGACGAAGACAACCCCACCAAAGTGTGCAAACTGCGGTGGCCCTCACCTATCCACTTTCATAAACTGTCCCAACAATCCTACAAACAAAACCACACCTCAACCTAAATACACACCAGCACCACCCCCAACAACAAATCCATGGACACAAAGACAAAAGACACGACACTTAACACAGTTGACGAACTAGCACTTGCCTTAGGCAATATGCTAATAACACTACACTCGACAAACGCCACAAAAGAACAAATACAATACTTCGTAACACAAACACAGACAATAATAACACTCTACAATAACAAACATTAAACACACACACAACTGAAACGCAAAAAAAAAAAAACAAATGAGATGATGACCAGTAAACGAACACATTTGACTTAAACGCAAAAAAGCGACTGACACACAAACACAATACACACAGGACCGCACAAAAAAACACAACAATGCACGATTAAATCAGACTCAAACACCCACAACCCTGGGAAATACGAAACAACGGAGTGGAAATGGAGGCAACTTCGACCACAAAACAAAATTCAAAGACTCATACATTGTTTATTGACATTCACGATGCACCTGTGGTGGGGGTTGGCTGCTGTTGCGAAGTCGTCCTCTGCGTACACATGAACCAGTCTATGCTCATACACGTCGTGGCTTTAAACCGAAGACCGCCGGCGGTAACAAGCATTGGGTTTCATTATCCGTACGGGTAAGGATTTTGACAACATAGCTTCACTTTTTTATGCGGTGGTTGTAAGTACCCTTCTCGTGGTTTGGACTATAAGTTGCTCTTGGATAGTTATGGTGTTGATTCGCTAGAAGCAAAACGACACCTAATTAGTTCAAACTTATAAAAAATGCAGTTCTTTATAAGGTCGACGCTGATTTACTTGTAGAAGTGAATTTTCGAGTACCTCGTCTAAGGTCAAGAGGGAATGAAGCGCTTCTACTTCCAACGGTTAGAACGAATATTATGCTGAGGTCTCCCATGATGTATTCTGACAAAATTTTCAATAGTTTTAATAATTTCTCTACAGACATTTTAGCTAGTTTGCTTATTTTTCTGAATTATACTTTGTTGTTAATTTTTTTCACATATGTATTATATATATTATTTATTTATATTATCTGTATTGGCGAGACCTGTTGGGTAATTTAATAAATATTATTATTATTATTATAATTAAAAGAGCCCGGTACATTTTTTAAAAGACCCAGTATATGTATATCACTTTGGTGAAATAAAATAACCTTAATTTTCACATAGGTGAAAATTAAGGTTATTTTATTATACCGACTGTCCTTGAAATAAAAAGACAACGTATGAAAAACGAAAAAGATGTAATTATATATACATATATAGAATTTAAATCCAAATATTTTCCCAAAATTCTCTCTCATAAGCGAGAAAAAAATGACTAATATATTTAAAATATTTTTGTCACGCCACTGTGCGATTGACTATATTATAAAACGATACTTAAAGGTGAGCGACAATAACAACAAGAATAGCTTTGTTATGGTCGATCTCGTTTTAAGTATCCTCTGTTCGATATACGTCTTCGATTAAAGATAGACTGTTACCGAATAACACGTTAAATGCCTATAAAGCACACATCTTACATATTATTTTAATATATCGACTTTAAAAATGTACACGCAAGAATACATTTTTAACAGTTGACTTTCATACCAGGTTATCGAAGCCTCGCGATAGAAATGTATACACATGACATTTTTAAATGAAAAAAAAAGCTTATTTTGTATCAGGTTATTGATCTTAGCATACAGGTTTTATAACGTCGACAGTTGTTACCTATGTAACATACGCTGTAGCGTGTGGATGTGTGTGTGTGTGTATAACTTATTTTGAATTCATAGGCGGAAAATGAAACAATTCTCAGAGGAGTTTTCACGTTGAGGATCGCGTCGTAATTAACTCACAATATTTTGGATTAATATTCTGTAAAATTACATCTATTTTTCATACGTTGTCTTTTTCATTCAAGGACACCCGTATATTTATTGAGTGACTATTGTTGACTACTACTACCATTTCTAGCGAGGAGCATCCGCCAGCGAGCGATACTGCTGAACTGGCATCTGAGAGTGAAGTGGATTCAAATTGTGCCTTAACAACACAAAAGCATAGGGATAGAAAACAACAGAAACAATTTGAGTATGAAAGAAGAGAGTTATAGGATCTCAAACAAAAGTATAGAATTAGAATATTTTTTCATCTGAAGGATATAGCTATAAATTGTCTAGAACAACGGTTCTGCCAAATTGCAGAACACGACTTTTTTATATGATTGGTCTGAAACACTTAATGAACAATTATATGTAACACAATGATTCTTGTTACAAAAACGCGGATTAATTTGTATTTATCACCACGTGGGAGCGCCAAATTGTTAAAAGATGGACGCTTGTGGATTGTCTTTATTTTGTTCTGGGCTAGCTATAGCGTTATATAATAATGAAAATGAGTTAAAATAATACAAAGAAAACACAGCGTTGTCCTTAAACTTTTATTTAATATTTACATAAAAGAAATGAAGCTTCAAAATGATTAAAACAATTAAATGAAAGCTATATGTACAGGTAACATCCGAAATAAGTATTTACAAATTGAAAATAATATGTAGATATGGAACGGGACAGAATGTACCTGAATTTATTTATTGGGAACGGAAAAAAGAAAAACGTTTGAAGTCACGCCAGACAACGTGGTTCACTGTGTATATTCGCCGATTTAGGAATACTGGTGGTCGAGATGTTTACCCGAAGAAGTCTAGTAAGCAAGAGGCTGTTCTTTTTCCGTTTTTTTTTTTGAGAGATGGTCTCAGTAAAGGAAGGTTTTTCGGTAACTAATCACGTTGCAAATAGCGATGTATAAAAAATAAAGAGCTAATTAAAGACGTCAATGAAATTAATATTATTAAAAGATTTATTTAAAAAAATACTTTAAAATGGTGCATCACACGATATGGTTTAAGTGACCTTTACATTAACTTATGTCAATTAATATGCGACCGGTATAATTTTGGCATACAGAACATATTTTGTAATAATAAATAAAATTACTAATTAAGATATGAATACAAAAGAAAGGCATCCTATTGAAAATTTATATAAGAAAAATCACACATTATAGTGTATTCGTTTTGCAATTTTAAACTTGTTATTTACAAATAATAGTTTAAAATAGGACTAAAGGAATTCTTGACATATGCGGAGAGTGTAACACAGTAAGGACCTTGGGATATTACTTACTGATGAAGAGTCTTCAGACGTCAACGGTTTGGAACTAACCGACTGAGATATTGTTAGTTTCTTCGATTTTACGTAAAACCTTTCCTTTGGAAATTTTAAAACTAATTAAAGACCTGAACTGTGCCTTAATCTAAAAGTTGCATTCAGGGTGCTACTCAACCACTGCTAGTGACAACAGAAATATTTCGAAACTCAAGTTAATCAAAAAATGCATGTCACCTTGCAATTTTAACAATAGAATATAACCTCAGTGACAAACTAGATACATCAGAAATAATTAAGAAACTTTGTTAAATTAAAGTGGAAAGAAAAGTTTTTTAGTGTAATTTTTAAATTGTTTAATAAAGCATTTTCTTTTGTCTCATCTGTATGTACCTACATATTAATATTGTTTTAAATGTTTTGTAATTCGATTCACCACTTTTAATGGTTATTGTTATTACTGTCATTACTTTATATTCTTAAATAAACTTTTTGTTCCTGTTTCTCTATGTGATTTTAGTTAATATCGACGGCATACATGTCTGCAATTTGTGTTGTCTATACACAAGCGAAGTACATATATACATTGTAAACTCGCAAAAATGTTCATTAGAATTAAAAGAAACTAAAGCAAACATGAACCTTCGACTCATGTTAAATTAAAGGTTTGTAAATTATCGAAAATATTATAGCAATGTATCTATTATATAGTAAAATTCACGCGGCTCGTGATGACGTATTGTTAGGGTACGTACAATGATGCGAGTGCTTCATGTATTATCGTGGACTAACCGTAGCATTTTCTTATTAATCACCGAAAACACACCAGGCACTCGCATCATTGTACGTGCCCCTACAATACGTCATCACGAGCCGCGCCTGACTTCACAAAGATTACCGATGCGATATAAATTACCGACTGAATGCAGAGATAAGGAAGAGAAGGGAAAGTTAAGGTTAAAAAGTGGTACTCTGTTTGTGTATACTTCCTGCTAAAAATGTAGTTAGAGCCACAGTCGATTGAAAAAAAAAGGGCGGTTTTTAAATTTAGTAATATATTAATTATAGTATTTTGAAAGCTTGTTCGTAGCCTCTACAGTCTACACCAGAGGCTCCCAAACTTTTTTTTCTCGTAGACCACTTTGAAAGTTTTGCTGGTTCCGGTGGCCCCCTGTAGCTACATTTCTACCATATTCCCAAAACTCGACAAAAAAATGTGAAGATTAGATCTAACTATGGAAATTTGCGTTGCGGCTGAGTTATTGGTTAATTAATTAATTGATTGTGCTGTGAGTGGATGTCAAAAAAGTAAATTTAGCCAATCAAAAAAGTGATTCCATCCAACTTTACTTCTTTGGCATCTACTCACAGCACAAGAAACCAATCAATTCTCACATATTTTATTTAGAAAACTCCCCATTCGGAGTGGTAAAAATAAAAATAAAAATAGTATATTTCCTTGGGTTGTATTTATTCAAATATGTAATTATTACACTATTAATTATTATTGTAATCATATTACATTGTAATATAATAACAGTCGTAATATAATTAAAATTAAATATTAATAACGTAACTTCTACAATGACAATCACAAAATAGTCATAATTTTAGTGGGAGGGATGTACTTGATGGATTGACAGCAAATTATCAATATTTGGCTTCAGTTTTGTTAGGAATAACCGCAAATCTCTCCGTTCTGTGATATTCAATCTGCTCCTTTTTTTTGTTAAAAGGTTTGTAACGACACTAAAACTTTTCTCCACAAGATATGACGAGGGAAACGCTATCAAAAGCTTTCTCGCAATTCCCCACAGTCCAGGATATTTTTCGGGTATTTCTGCCTGCAGCCAAAATGTTTGATACCCTCTTTTAAATGTCACCTTCAGTTCCTCATTAGTGCTAAGCTTGAGTAGCTCCTCTTGTAATATCACATTCTCCACTTCCGTTTCATCAAGTGGATTTATGGTGGTATTTCCATCGTCAGAATGTCTTCAAATCTGATTTTAAAGTCATCATGCAGGGCAATTAAATGTTGAACGTATGTGTGAATATCCTCATCAAGGCATTCTACCTGTGACAAGTTTTAAAACTGGGAAAATTCGCGCCGACTAATATTTTGCTTCATAAATTTCAATTTTCCAAGAAAAGCTGAAATTACATCCTCTGTTTTTATTAAATTGAGGCTGTCCCCTTGTAATTGTAAGTTAATGTCATTTTTTGCACAAATCTGTCAAATACGCGATGTCTGCTTTCAAATTGACCAGGTTTTCTTTTAAATCTGGATCTTTACTTTCCAGAAACTCTAACACTGATTCAAAAAGTGAGAAAAATCTTGTTAAACAAGTTTCGACAACCAGCGTACTTCAGTATGTAAGAGCAATCGTTAGAAGTCTTCATCATTTTCATCGCACAATTGTGCAAATAAACGCGTATTCAATGCATTGCTTCTTATTTTGTTAACTGCATTAATCACAAATTGAAGCGATTGGTGCAATTTAGCACTCAAATTTTTCGCTAATAGGTGTTGTCGGTGGATGACACAGTGAATTGCAGTTACCTCTGGTATAATTCTTTTAAGATGGCTTATAAACCCACGACATCGCCCGGCCATGGCAGGAGCTCCATCTGTTGCTACCGAAATAACGTTTGTGAATGGAATCGATTTTTCCTTAAAAAAATCACTCAGGACATTAAATATTGATTCACCTTTAGTGTCCATCTCCAAAGTTTTCGCGAATAGTAGCTCTTCATGAATTTCTTCGTCCATAACAAATCGAACATATGCCAATAATAATGCTTCATTACCAGGTAAAGTTGACTCGTCCAGTTGAATAGAAAAATGAGTTGTTTGCAGATAATTACACAAGAAACTTTCAATACCAGAGCTCATTTCGTCAATACGTCTTTGTACAGTGTTGTTACTCAAAGGAATTCTTTTGAGTATCTCAAATGAAGATTTGTGCAGAACAGTTTTTAAAACCTCTTCAACATCGGGTAAAATTAACTGTTCTCCAATGGTGTGCGATTTTCCAGATTTCGCTATAAGTAATGAGATATTGTAAGATGCCCGCAAGCCATCATCGTTACTTTCCGACGTTGAAGCTAACATACTGTGCACGGTGGGTCTCTTTTCATATTTTTCCTTCAATGTTTGAAAATATTTCAAATCTTTACCTATTTTATCAGGATGACACCTTCTTAGATGATCTTCGAGCCTCGATGGTTTCATAGAGTCATTGCTCAAAACTTTGTTGTATAAAAAGCATATGGGCAATCGCTTGTCTGCCTTTGATGGAGGAAACCAAATTTTAAATAATCAACACTGTACTGTCGACATTTCTTCTTAGATTCAGCCATGTTTCGTATCAATTACCTACCTGTAAATAAAAAAAAACTTTGTTGTAGTAACCTTAAGGCGGTCTTACTTAACAGGATATGGCTATTTTAACAGGATTAATTGATTATTGCAATGAAATAAACAAAGTACCGGTGGCAAACTGATTCTAATTATTAAAAGCAATAATTCGCTAAGATCAATAATTGAGTTTTATGAAAACGGCTGAACCGATTTTAATGTAATGTAAAACATTTTTTCATTAATTATATTTTGATATATTTCTGTAAATTCGATAGAAAATACTTGTAAATAATATTTTAATTATTTATTTATTACTTTGATGCACGTTACGAGTATGTAGTATATAAAGACACGTACAATTTATGAAAATATATTTAATTATTAGTGAACCACCACACAGTCGCGTAATAAAAAAATTACTAATAAAGTAGGGACAAGAAGTTCAACCTTTCTCGGCTTTCTGTTCTTTTTTGGAAGTATATAATAATGGCTCTGTTCAGTATTTAATTTTTAATACGAACCTACTACACGCAAACTTTACAAATATACTTATTACAACATAAATATATCTCCCATCGCAGGTGGGTTGGAAGAGATTTCTTTTAGGAATAAGCCTCACCTTTTGTACCTACGTAATTTTTTGTAATTAGTCCATTTTTTGTTTACTTACGTGTACAATAAATTGTAAAATAAATAGATAAATAATAAATAAAATAAAAGTATGTATAACAAATAGGCAGGTAAGTACTTACTTTTCCGACAGTGGCAAACACTAACATCGATTCACTTTACTTTACTTTTCTTTTCGAAATTCGGGAAACAAATGAGTAACGTTTATCCGTGGCATTCGTATTTATATTGGTGAAGAATCAAACAAGTTCATGCAAGATTGCAAGCACACACACCACAAGTCGTACTTCGTCCCTTTGCACGTCTGAACAAGCATTGTGGACGGCGGCAGCGGCAGCGGCAGCACTTTGCAAGTCTCGACACGTTGTACTGAATATGGAATATGCAAGTTTTTACAAGTAACAGTCGCTGAGCTTCTTAAAATATTATCTGCCTACATTGATAGGTGAACTCAAGCCAACATTTTAGTTCTTCACTATCGAAACCAGATAAATTTTCGTGGACCCCCGCTTACGAATTGTGAACCCCCATTTTTTTGTCACGCCAACGTAGACCCCCGTCGAGTCTCCCGTGGACCCCTGGGGGTCCACCTGGACCACTTTGGGAATCAATGGTCTACACCATTCTACAACGTTGTAATATATATAGCATAAGTAGAAACTGTAGACGTATCGAACAAATCTTTAAGCAAGTTTTTATCACTTTTAATTCATGTATACCTTAAAAAAAGAACAAAAAAGCAAAGCTCGGAAATACAGACACATACAGCCGAAATTGATTTTTGTACTTTGCAAATTACATCAGCTGTATGATAATTCAGAAAATAAGTTTAATGGAAAGTACATAGCACTTTTGTCTTTCGTTGAATTTCTTAAAATTCACTAAAATATAAAATAGAAATAAAACTACGGTTCATCTTCACTTTTAATCTTTAGTCGTAACACGACAATTGTTTCGCCAGCACAGTGGCCTCCTCAGGTACTTACATCTAAAGAGTACATTACAAACTAAACTAAAATATATATATACGGGGTTGGGCAAAAGTAACGCATTAGTCGAATAATTCGATAAATATAAACGTTAGAACAAAATGTTGTTAACAAAAGTTTTTTGACAAGTTATTTTGTATTGGCTTCAATCATTTGTTTTTTTTTTCATGATGATTACATATGACAGCCAAAATTTTTTTAAATTTTTTAAATGGAAATAATATTATTTTTTAGACAATTCGGAATCTTTATTAAGTTCTGAATATGAATGCGTACTATTTTTATGGGGTTAGATAATAAAAATATTGAGAAAAAAATAAAATTTAATAAAAGTAAACAAACTACAAAATTAAATTAAATGCTCAAAGTGACGTCCTTCTATGACCTGACAGTGTCCTAAACGTTCCCAAAAATGACGAATTGTATTTTGTAAACTATTAGGTGGTATGGCTTGTATCTCACGAGTAATTTTTGCTTTCAAATCCTCTAGGTTCCTAGGTTTCTCCTTGTATACTTGCGACTTCAAGTGTCCCCAAAGAAAGAAATCCAATGGTTTTAAATCGGGAGATCTAACGGGCCAATCAATAAAACCCCGACGTCCAATCCAACGACCGGGAAAAATTGTGTCTAAATACTGTCGAACATTAATAGCATAATGTGGTGGTGCTCCATCTTGTTGAAACCATAGATTACGGTTTGGCATGCTTGGTTGATTGTCGTTAGGAAATAAAATCAACAGATCTGGTACAATATGGTTACGCAATAAATGTAAGTAACCATCACCATTTAGGTTGTGTTCCAAGAAGTACGGACCTATGATTCGTTGCCCAACAATGCCAGCCCACACATTAAGTTTGTGGCGATGCTGTGTATGATTTTCTGGCATCCAATATGGATTCTCAGTCACCCAATAACGGCAGTTATGCCTATTTACAAATCCATTTAGACAAAATGTAGCTTCGTCAGAAAATACGATGTTGTTTAAAAAATTTGGATCGTTATTGGACAATTCCATTATTGTTTCACAAAATTGTAATCTTATGTCCGGGTCATCTTCGTTAAGTTCGTGCAGTAAGTGTATCTTATAGGGCTTGTATTTGTTCGCTTTTAATATTCGTCTAAAGATCTGCTACTCATATCATTTTCTAATCCTAGTTGAGTGGTTGACGTAGTCGGATTTTCAGTTACAGCAAGTAAAACATGAAGAGATCGGTCTTCATTAGGGATTTCTTTTGGTCGGCCAGCTTTAGGTATATCCCTAACATCGCCCGTTTCTCGAAATTTAGTAACCAATCTCGAAACTGTTGATTGAGCTATAGGATCTCGATCCAAATAAACATTATCATAAAGTGCAAACTTCGTGATGTGAACGTTGCCTGTCACCATATCCGACCATCATAAGAATTTCTATTCTTTCTTTAGTAGTTAATTTGACCATTTTCACACAAAACACGTATTTAAAAAAGCAAGTTTTACGATGGAAACTATTTTATTGTGAAACGTCAATAATTCAATGACAGTCAAAAAATCTACAATTTCCAAAGCAATCTACAAAACACTGCACTAGTCCAAATGTACGTTTATTAAATTTAATTTTTTCTCAATATTTTTATTATCTAACCCCATGAAAAAAGTACATATTCATATTCAGAAATTAATAAAGATTCCGAATTTTCTAAAAGAAAATATTATTTCCATTTAAAAAAAAAATTCTTTTTTACTGTCATGTCATCATTATTGAAAAAAAAACGCAAATGATTGAAGCCAATACAAAATAACTTGTCAAAAAACTTTTGTTGACAACATTTTGTTCTAAAGTATATATTTACGGAATTATTAGACTGATGCGTTACTTCTGCCCAACCCCGTATATATACATATATATATATATATATATATATATATATATATATATATATATAAGGTAAACTTAATTAGTCGGCGATTAAAGGTCTGGTTATTACTTCAAAGTGTATATATTTAAAATAATCCTACATGTTTCGGCAATGATGCCTTTGTCAAGGATATAAAAAATATAAATGACAGAATATAAAATATAAATATATATATATTTTATATTCTGTCATTTATATTTTTTATATCCTTGACAAAGGCATCATTGCCGAAACATGTAGGATTATTTTAAATATATACACTTTGAAGTAATAACCAGACCTTTAATCGCCGACTAATTAAGTTTACCTTATCATACCAAGGTCACGAAATTACTATATTTATATATATATATATATATATATATATAGTAAATTCAATCAGTTGGCGATTAAAGGTCTGTTTTACTTCAAAGTATATATATTTAAAAAACCCTGCATGTTTCGGCAATGATGCCTTTATCAAGGCATGTTTTATTATTATTTCAATTGGAATGTATCTTTGAATAATTTAAGCCATAGCAACTCAATTATTTGACATTTGTATTCTGTCATTTATATTTTATATCCTAGATAAACGCATCATTGCCGAAACATGTACGTTTTTTTTAAATATATATACTTTGAAGTAAAACAGACCTTTAATCGCCAACTGATTGAATTTACCATATCATACCAAGGTCACGAAAATATTATATATATATGTATATATGTATATATATATATATATATATATATGAAGCGTTGTTCTTCGGGATATTTCGCCGCGTTTGGATGATTTCGTCCTGAGAAGGACAACTTTCTTCCTGACGTTTCGGTGACATCACTTTCACCTTTTTCTAGAGGATCTTCTCGTTGCAATGGTAACTTCAAGAGTGCGTTGATTTCCTGTGCCGCTCGTATTATATGGTCCCGTCGTAGTGGATACGCGTGTCTGACTCCTCGTGATTGGTCCGTCGGTTGTTCTGTCGCTTTCGACTATTGGTCGATCGGTTTGCGTTCGGTCCGAGTTAGTATGACTGGGCTGTGGCAAGTTGTTCTCATTACGTCGCTTGTGTGTAATCTGCCTGTTGAGCAAGGCCGACTTCCATGTGTCAGGCAAACGCTGTCCGTCGTCACGTTTGTTCATACAGTTTTGCCGTTTCTCAATTTCTATTGCTTCTCTTATAATCCTGTACGTTAACCTCGTACTGCGTGCTATAGTTTTTGTACCGTCAAAATCGATTGTGTGTCCTGTATGTAGCACATGCTTAGCTAGGGATGATGTTGATTCTTTTTTAGCTACCGCATTTCTGTGTTCTTCCCTCCGTACGCTGGTTTTACGGTTAGTATGCCCTATGTATGTTTGATCGCATTCATAGCACGGTATTTCGTAGACCCCTTGGTTTTCTAGTTCTATCTTGTCCTTTGTATTAGGCAAAATGTCTTTTATTTTCCTGTCTGTCGTATAAATGGTGTCTATGTCGTGTCGGCGTAATATTCTACCTATTTTCTCAGTCGTACCTTTCACGTAAGGGAGAAATGCTGTCCGTGTAGATCTTTCTTTCTTTTTTGGTTGATTCTTGTTAATTCGTGTCGCTCTGTTAATGGTATGTTGTGAATATCCGTTCGCTTGTAATATGTTTTTTATTGTTCCCATTTCTTCGTTTCGATGTTCTGCGTCTGACAAAATTTGAGATCTGTGGATTAATGTTTTTACTACAGAGTTTAACTGTGCTGGGTGATGATGTGAAGATGCGTTGAGATATCTGTTCTTAGACTTGATGATAATCAAAAAACCGGATGGCTCACTAGGATACACAATGTACAGGAAACCTACACATACGAACAGATATCTCAACGCATCTTCACATCATCACCCAGCACAGTTAAACTCTGTAGTAAAAACATTAATCCACAGATCTCAAACTTTGTCAGACGCAGAACATCGAAACGAAGAAATGGGAACAATAAAAAACATATTACAAGCGAACGGATATTCACAACATACCATTAACAGAGCGACACGAATTAACAAGAATCAACCAAAAAAGAAAGAAAGATCTACACGGACAGCATTTCTCCCTTACGTGAAAGGTACGACTGAGAAAATAGGTAGAATATTACGCCGACACGACATAGACACCATTTATACGACAGACAGGAAAATAAAAGACATTTTGCCTAATACAAAGGACAAGATAGAACTAGAAAACCAAGGGGTCTACGAAATACCGTGCTATGAATGCGATCAAACATACATAGGGCATACTAACCGTAAAACCAGCGTACGGAGGGAAGAACACAGAAATGCGGTAGCTAAAAAAGAATCAACATCATCCCTAGCTAAGCATGTGCTACATACAGGACACACAATCGATTTTGACGGTACAAAAACTATAGCACGCAGTACGAGGTTAACGTACAGGATTATAAGAGAAGCAATAGAAATTGAGAAACGGCAAAACTGTATGAACAAACGTGACGACGGACAGCGTTTGCCTGACACATGGAAGTCGGCCTTGCTCAACAGGCAGATTACACACAAGCGACGTAATGAGAACAACTTGCCACAGCCCAGTCATACTAACTCGGACCGAACGCAAACCGATCGACCAATAGTCGAAAGCGACAGAACAACCGACGGACCAATCACGAGGAGTCAGACACGCGTATCCACTACGACGGGACCATATAATACGAGCGGCACAGGAAATCAACGCACTCTTGAAGTTACCATTGCAACGAGAAGATCCTCTAGAAAAAGGTGAAAGTGATGTCACCGAAACGTCAGGAAGAAAGTTGTCCTTCTCAGGACGAAATCATCCAAACGCGGCGAAATATCCCGAAGTACAACGCTTCAACAAATGACCGCGAAAACATTCGACGAAATATATATATATATATATATATATATATATATATATATATATATATGGTAAATTCAATTTGTTGGCGATTTAAGGTCTGGTTTTACCTTACATGAGTTATTATTATGTATGCGCCCGTGGAGCGTCTTAACATGTAAAGCTGTCGACATTCGCCCCAAACGAGAAGGAATGTATCTTTGAATAATTTTATCCATAGCAACTACAAATGTATGACATTACTGTCATTTATATTTTATATTCCTTGAAAAAGGCATCATTTGCCGAAACATGTAGGATTGTTTTGGTGGAACCAGAGCTTAAATCGCCAACATATTGCGTTTACCATAACAAACAAAGGTCACGAAATAATTATCTTTATTTCATTTATGTCTTATAATTGGAGATCATCTGTTGGGTATTAAATACTATTATTATTATTATCCCATTGATACTGATTGCGTTAATATAAAAAAAAAAACATATACAATTCTAATCAAAACAGAAGAAAATTATAATTATACAGTGTGTTTAAAAAAGATGCGGAAATATTAAAGGAGGTGATTGCCCAGGTCATTTTATACAAAAAGTTCCTATAAACATAGGTCCGCATACGCTTCGTTGCCGATCTACAGCGTGTTGAAGTTTAATTTAAAAAAAACAGTAAAAACTTGATTTTTCCAAAGCGGCTTGAGATATCATAATGAAATTTTAGGGGTGTTAATAGCTGTGGGAGACACATACTTTGCAATACAACACGATGTTGCAGTCGTACCTGTGGCGCGCGAACTTGGCACGTCACAGGCTATTTTTCAAGAAAAAATAGGACGCCTCTGATTTCTCTAAAAATACAAATATGCTTTTATTTATTGTTCAATTATGAAGAAAAAAGCGTTCTTAACTTTTTATCGTACGACTTACCGTTTTTTAGTAAAAAAAAACATTTTAGTGCATGTCCATTTATTACAGAAAAAAAAAAATAAGCAAGGTTTTATTCAAGGGCAAAAACAAATATTTTACCAAACCACAGTCCTGTTTTATTCACTGACATATTGAATGACATATTGAATGAGTCTCGTTATTAATAATTTTGTAGGTGTCGAATTTGTTGAAGTTCCTTATCATGAATCGCTATACGAATGCCGAGATGACCGACATGCACTATATTTAGAAGCTAGGCGGTTGTATACTGAAAGATTTCCTGGCCGTATTGTCCCTGATAGAAAAACTTTCGAAAGTATTCATCGGCGTCTTTATGAAACAGGTACATTAAGACGAAATGAAGGAGCAGGAAGGCCAAGGACAGCAAGAACGGTAGAGCTGGAAGAGGATGTGCTAGACATGATTGAAGAAGATCGAGGTACTTCTACTCGAAAAATTGCTGACGCTTTGGATGTAAGTAATGGGACTATTTGGCACATTCTGAAGGAAAATTTGTTGTATCCATTCCATATACAACGCGTTCAAGCACTTCTTCCTGCTGATTTTCCTCCTCGCATTGCATTCTGTCAATGGCTTTGCACAAAATGGTTCAAATCCCTGAACTCCTGATGTTGATTCTGTTCACCGATGAAGCGAATTTTTCAAGAAATGCAATACGGAATTTCCATAGTAACCATGTATGGTGTGACGAAAATCCACATGAAATTGTTGAAGATCGTTTTCAACATCAGTTTTCTTTGAACGTTTGGCTTGGGATTGTGGGTGACTGCATAACTGGACCGGTATTTTTACCAAGGAGACTTACCGGAGAGCTGTATCGCAACTTTTTGGAAAACACGCTCCCTGGATTTCTGGAGGACGTACCGTTAGCAATTAGAGATGCAATGTGGTATATGCACGATGGCGCACCAGCCCACTTTAGTCAAGTAGCTCGTGATTTCTTAACACAAGCATACGGAAATCGCTGGTTAGGCCGACGTGGACCTCACTCATGGCCTGCACGATCCCCGGACTTAAATCCCCTGGATTTTTTCATGTGGGGTCATTTGAAGTCCTTGGTGTACGCTACTCCATTGGAAAACGTAGAAGACTTAAGAAACCGAATCATTGCCGGGTGCAACTCAATTAAAACCGATCCTGGTGTTTTTCAGAGGGTTGGCCAGTCAATGAGGAGAAGATTGGATTCTTGCATCCGAGCTAGAGGTGGTCACTTTACACAGTTTTTGTAATTTTTGGTTGATAAAATTGTTGGTTCGGTAAAATATTTGTTTTTGCCCTTGAATAAAACCTTGTTCTTTAATATTTTTTTCTGTAATAAATGGACATGCACTAAAAATTTTTTTTTACTAAAAAACGGTACGTCGTACGATAAAAAGTTAAGAGAGCTTTTTTCTTCATAATTGAACAATAAATAAAAGCATATTTGTATTTTTAGAGAAATCAGAGGCGTCCTATTTTTTCTTGAAAAATAGCCTGTGACGTGCCAATACGAGCGCCACAGGTACGACTGAAACATCGTGTTGTATTGCAAAGTATGTGTCTCCCACAGCTATTAACACACCTAAAATTTCATTATGTTATCTTGCCACCAACGCGGCGTAAAATTAAAAGTGTGACGAGTGATAAGGAGGGATCGCTCGCTGATCCTCTCTGGTCTGAACCTACCTGTTGTTATTATGTGCCCAGGAAGGTCTCTGCCGGCTAACTCTCTTGTTTCGGAGAACGTCGCGGATTCAAGGCCGCGAGATGGACTATGGACGCCACCGTTATTATCCACCTGCAGAGATAACGCTATAACGGGAGCAGGCGGGACCTGGTAGCTCCAAATATCACCAGAGGGTCAGCCCCTTATCACACGTTGCAGAGCAAGAAACTTTGTTAAACTCGAAAGCTAGTGGGAAGGGTAGAGATCGAAACACAATCAACAGTTTCACAAATTTATTGAATACACTTAGCTATAGAATAATCATCAAAACATATAGGCGATGTCAACACTCTCAAAATAAATGCCAGACACAGTCGCTTACTCAAGTCACAAAACATATACAAGGTGAAGCCCTGTTCAAAAATTCAAAATGAAAACAAGACGAATTGTGAGTAGTTTCACAGTGACCGAAACTAAAAGTCTTACCCCCGTATATAAATAAAACGAGAGGCGGGAGAGGATAACCCAAAATTAACCTTCCAGGATTTAATAATTTGATTCTACGAACGAGTTTAAAGGAAAACTCAAAAGACGTCAACGCGAGAGATTCCAGAATGGCAAAATCTCAAGAAATTCGGAAGGTTTCCTTAATAAGAAATCAAGGTTATGCCTTGTTATCAATTAAAATAAAAGTAAGAAATAATACAAAAATAGAAAATCAAATCACCCAGAATGAACTTTTGGAGTTCCCCCCGTATAACAGGTGTGCAAAATTTAAATATATTTAAAAGTCCGAAGAAATTTATTAACAAAGGTATACATCAAGAATACCAATTCCGTATACGTAATATGGATTCTGTACAGTAAGTAACAAAATATGTAAAGTTAAATTTACAGATAAGTTCTTCGATTATAAGGTATCGAAACAAACAATTACAGGACCGATCTGAAGGATCAGGCCTTGATTATGACACTAAAACTAAGCAGGTGACAGACAGTGAAGCTGTCGGTCTTCTAATAAAAGTTTCTGTACCAGTATATGACAAAATATGAAAAGTAAAATTTACAGATAAGTTCTTCGATCATAAGGTATCGAAACAAACAATTACAGGACCGATCTGAAGGATCAGGCCTTGATTATGACACTAAATCTAAGCAGATGACAGACAGAGACGCTGTCGGTCTTCTGGAGTTAATAATAAGTTTCTGTACCAGTACCCGGGGATATTTAAGATCATCAACGGGTTTATTATTGAATCAGACTCGATCGACACAGTTAAACGCACTTGAAATAGGGAAAAGAACCCTTCTAAATGATTTGAATTAACAGGTTAAACTATCACTCAAAGTGTGTGTCTTATAAGAGAGTAACAGCTTGATTAAAATTTTAATTTAGAAAATTTACTAAACGCTATTCGATAATTAAACGATTTTCTTACAATATTTTGGGATAGCTAGAGATTAAAAGGCAACACCTACTTTATCTGGGTTTCACAAACAGTAATTGTTCCTTCCAAATACTATTACCGTTCACAAAGGCAAAACAATACTTAATTTTCCCCAGCAGTCCTCACAGCGACGCCATTTTGGGAAACCAATATGGTTGAACCGCGTCCTTTCCTCCAAATCCAAATGAGTCTCGCAAAATAGATGAGCCCCAAAATACACGGGTTGCGGACGGCCTAAGGGAGATTCAGAACTGCGTCGGGGTAATTCGTACAGCCAAAATTATGCCCTATAATTCACAGGTTAAAAATTTCCGGTGGGACGCCTAACGCCACACAGTAGAAATCCAATATATTCTCCGAAAATCAGAGTAATCCACGTTATTATGAACGTTTAAAAGAATCCTGAAAGTTCAAAATATGATATAGTAATAATATTAAGAAGATAACCATAACTTTACCGCAGAAAACTGGTTTCCAATGAAAACGTGCCACAAACACGACTCAGCGCTTATGAAGAATATGTCTAAATGGCTGCCGTAACGATATCGATGAAAATGCCGGATACACGTCATCGCAATTGCGGAAGTATAAGAAGGAAGAGAATTTAGTTTTCGAAATCTCGAGAAAGATTTCAAATCGCATAATGTGGCAAATAAATCTAAAAACGTTAAACAATTTAAAGTCCAGAGACGATAATTTCTAAAAGGAGTCGGTAAGTGAGATTCCTGTCGCAGAGGGCGAACAACGAAAAGGAGATGGCGCAATAAGCGGTGGAATTAAAATTAAACTAGAAATAATTATAAAAGGGCCGTAATTAACAAAAGAAGATGCGTTTAGATGATCTATATTTCATAGCAAAAATTCCTACAAAATCAGTTTGAAATTCGGTATGACTTTTAGCGAGTTAACAGTGAAAATCTTGCGAGCATTTCGGAAAGGGAATTTAAAAGATGGCCGTATGCTAAAGTACAAAGGCTTTCAGGATGAATTGAATGATTGTAAAGGGTTGACAATTTGTAGTTGAAGGGTCTAAACGGTTCGATATATGGAGTTTAAAGCAAATTAAATAACATTAGTTGAAATTATTTATATGATATAGTTACGAGGGTTTTAAGAGAAATAATAGAGAAAATTTGCACCAATATAGGTCGTATACAGGAAAGTGAATTTATGTGCGTAACAATCTCAAGCCGCTTTGGAAAAATCAAGTTTTTACTGTTTCTTAAAATTAAACTTCAACACGCTGTAGATCGGTAACGAAGCGTATTAGGACCTATGTTTATAGGAACTTTTTGTATAAAATGACCTGGGCAATCACCCCCTTTAATATTGCCGCATCTTTTTTAAACACACTGTATAAATGTTAAATGCTTTAGAAATATCAATTTTTAATGGTTTAATATTTTGTTATTTAGATTCATTTTATTAGCTTCTAATTTTTGCTTTTATTTGCCGTTTCTTTAAGTTTTACTTTAAAGTACGTAATATTAGGTAATCAAGGTAATACTTGTACGAAGCGGTGTATGTATTGGCATTTAACAAAAATTTCACGGTAGGATCCCATAGACATTGATTGCGTTAATTTTTAAAATAAATACAAAATAAACAATACCATATACAACAAATCCAATCGAAGCAAAAAAATTAACTTAAAAATGTAACTTATTCATATTAGCTAAATTCCACAAATGTTGAATGATTTCGGAATTTCAATTTTAAGTGTTATTATTAGAGCTGAGGATGTTTGCGGTACGGCAGGACCGTATGTAGTGCATCCCCACATTTAACTATTTATCTAAATATTCTCTGAAATGATTTGCCGGATCTCATAAATTAATAGAGTGATATTTTAGTATGCACTGGATATTGTTATTATACAAAATCATAATAGCCATTTGTATTTATGGATCATAAATAATAATACGCATGTATTTGTATTTGGTTGTGAATTCAATTTAAACTTAAAACGAATCGTAATATTTTAACGACAAGCCGTCCTTACAATACATGCATTCGAGACAAAGTGTGCAACTCTACAAATAACTTCCATAATTGATCGAAAATGGACATTTTGGAGCTGAAGTAAAGCCCCTATTCTTAGAAAATTTTATTACTGTCGTTAAGAACTATTATTATAAACAACAAAGGCCTTTTATTAGTGTTGAAGTTTTAGTTTCATTGAATTTCCATGTTGTAAGTAGTCAATTGTAAAGTGTTCATTCACAATATTCTAAAACAAGGTGTAAATTTAACTAAAATCCAGAAAAACACATTCTGATAATATATTACTAGATTAGAAGCTGTGTTTATTACTATTTATTATATTATTTTTATAACCAAATGCAATAAAAGCTACGAAAACAAAAGAAACCTCGATTTATTAAAATCTTGTCACACAGCCTTTCAAAGCCTGGCAGCACATATTTTGCATATATTTTATATATATAACCTACTTGAACTAGGTGAATGAAGTTAGAAGTTATAACTTATAACTTCTAACTTCATTCCCCTAGTTCAAGTAGGTAGTATATATAAAATATATGCAAAATATGTGCTGCCAGGCTTTGAAAGGCTGTGTGACAAGATTTTAATAAATCGAGGTTTCTTTTGTTTTCGTAGCTTTTATTGCATTTGGTTATAAAAATAATATAATAAATAGTAATAAACACAGCTGCTAATCTAGTAATATATTATCAGAACGTGTTTTTCTTGATTTTAGTTAAATTTACACCTTGTTTTAGAATATTGTGAATGAACACTTTACAATTGACTACTTACAACATGGAAATTCAATGAAACTAAAACTTCAACACTAATAAAAGGCCTTTGTTGTTTATAATAATAGTTCTTAACGACAGTAATAAAATTTTCTAAGAATAGGGGCTTTACTTCAGCTCCAAAATGTCCATTTTCGATCAATTATGGAAGTTATTCGTAGAGTTGCACACTTTGTCTCGAATGCATGTATTGTAAGGACGGCTTGTCGTTAAAATATTACGATTCGTTTTAAGTTTAAATTGAATTCACAACCAAATACAAATACATACGTATTATTATTTATGATCCATAAATACAAATGGCTATTATGATTTTGTATAATAACAATATCCAGTGCATACTAAAATATCACTCTATTAATTTATGAGATCCGGCAAATCATTTCAGAGAATATTTAGATAAATAGTTAAATGTGGGGATGCACTACATACGGTCCTGCCGTACCGCAAACATCCTCAGCTCTAGTTATTATTGATACAATGGTATTTAATTTTAAGAATATGTAATTTTTATAAAATAATGATTATATTCCGAAATGTAAAAGTTTTATAACTTTCTAATAAATCGTCATTGTAAGGTTACCGAACAGTAAATACTATTGACGGATCGAAGACAGTTCGCGACCTTCACCCCACTCATACAAACTCATTCTATCGCCGTACAATCACCTTCTAACTTGCTAACTAAATCGTTACGAGCCCATATGTAAATATACTTAACTGTGACATCTCCAGTTATCTTCCCGATTTCGCAGGTTTGTTTTTATTGTTACATAGCCATTCGTAAAGTGTAACGTAGGTACTTGCGCAGACCCATTTATTTAGCGGGCTTTCACGTTTAAATCGATTCGGCAATTTCAGTCCAAACAATGGCGCGGACTGCCATCGTTCGTTTGTTCTTCCTGCTGGTGGTTCTGCAGCAATATGTGGAACGATGCTATTCCATACCGAGGATGAGTCAACGTGAGATCTACGATGAAGTGAGACAATTACTAGCTCTAAGTTCCAATGATGTAGAAAAGGTGCGTTTCCATTTTAATATCATAGAGGTTAAGAATGAAAAATGGATTTTCACATGCGGTTATTACACATAAATATCACACAATCTTTTCACATTTGACATTTATACGTATCCTGTTATGAATATAACATCATGCGAGTTTATATGCGACAATAAACGCATTTCTTCATGTCTAGCTAGGCAACCCATTATACTCATTGTTCCAGTGAATTTTATGATTAGGTAGTTTAAATGTTGGAGATTTTAAATATGCATTTGTTTACATTTTCGCTTAAGAATCTCTTCAATTTTTTACAAGGAAAACTGTACGATGATTAAAAAATTTTAATACAAACTCATATGTAGGTATATGTCTTTTAATAATTGTAACAAAGATAAGTGATTTTATTGATTTAATTAATTAAAACGGACAGTGAAAATTATAGTTTTCAAGTTAAAATATTTTTTCAAATCACGAGTTCGAAAAAAATATTGTAAATAAAAACATATTAATTTGATTTTGTAAATGAACTATGAAGATAAATGTGAAACATATGTGAATGTAAAACAAATATCTTTAGAATTATTGCACAGTCTTCGACTAAGAAAATTTATAACTTCATCTCATATTTCAAATGAAAAATAAATCAAACTTCCAATAGTATAATTTTCACTTTGTTAATATATACAATCGTAATACCACAATTGGTTCGCCTGCTCAGTTTGCTCAGGAAGTCCTTCCTTCCTCTAAAGTAAGTTACAAAGTAACAACGGCATACCTAAATGCAAATAGGTTAATTATTTTATGATGTCTTTAAAATGAGAGAAATTATCCAAAAATACAAATATGTAAATGTGTGACCCACTTGGTCAGCTCTTACTGTTATATGATTGGCAAAACATATGTTTACTAATATAAATGGACTAAATATGACTTACTATTAGAATAATTGTCTAAACGGTCCCTTTAAACGAATAAATTTAACAAGATATTTAAATATAAGTGATCATTAAGTTGAAATTGTGATTAATTTATTAAACGATAAAAACACACAATGTTGTATTAGATTTACACTTTATTTAATAATAATAATAATAACTATATGACAGCTGTTTCACCGTACAACGGTTTCTTCGGATATAGCAAGCGGTACTATAAAACATTTTACTATATCCGAAGAAACCGTTGTACGGTGAAACAGCTGTCATATAGTTATTATTATTATTATTAAATAAAGTGTAAATCTAATACAACATTGTGTGTTTTTATCGTTTGATATGGATTTACATCAAGTAAAGGCAGAATCGATTCAATTAATTTATTAATTTTTAAGCTTTCTAGTAATTTTAATTTGATGTCTTTATTGCCTAAATGTGGAATTTTAAATCTTTTAAATCATTGTTGAATATATGGGTTTCTGGTATTAAATAATTATCAAAACTTTTAACTTTTTTTGGTTTTTATTCTTAAACGAAGAACAATGCTCAGCAATACGTTTTTCAAATGATCTTCATGTTTGGTCGACATGTACGAGGTATGCTTATAAAATAACGAGCCTGATTCTGAATAACTTTTTATTTTAAATTTATATACAGGTGTCCTTGAAATAAAAAGACAACGTATGAAAAATGGAAAGCTGTAATTATAGAGAATGTGAATTCAAACTATTGTGAGTTACGACGCGTATCCCAAAATTAAAAACTCAGCTGAAATTGTATCTTGTTTCACCTATGAATTCAAAATATTCTAAATTCATAAATAATAAATATGTGGTTACACATACACCGTATGTTTACATACGTAATATGATTAAATATCAAAATGTGTGTTTCATTAGTTTACAAACCCATTTTAAAAATCATACTAAAAATAATTTGTGGACTTTTAGAACTGATACCATTTCATATATACAACGTGTCCAGGAAAGTATGCAACAAAGGGAAAAATTTTTTGTGGTCTATTTATCAGGAAATTTTATTCTTTATGAAAGTTTTTGCTTTACTTAAAACCCATTTACCCGTTAAAATAAACGAAATACCGCTTTAAATAATGAAGACATTCTTTAATAACTTGAAAATACAACAAATGTTATTTTTATGTTTTAAACAAACATCACTCGATATGATGCCCTTCTCGCTCAATACGTAAATTTGTACGTCTACTTAAGTCCCTGACGGGATTTTGCAGGATATTGGGATTATTATTTAAATGGTTATCAAATGGCCTATCTGAATACACCTGATTTTTCAGCCAATCCCATAAAAAATAATCCATAGGATTTAAATCCGGCGAGCGTGCAGGCCATGGAAATGTTGAATATCTTCCTATTCATTTTGCTTGAAATTCTTAGTTTAAATACTGCACGACTCGACGAGAACTATGTGCAGGTGCACCATCCTGAATAAACCACAAATAACGTCTTGTTTGTAAGGATAAGTTGTCAAATTCAGTAGTCAGAAATTCTAAATACCTTTCAGCATTTAGAGTTTGCTGACAAAAAAACGGTCCGACCACTCTTCGCTCCAAAATTTCGCACCTAACATTTATCTCTCGTGAATATTGGTTTTTACACTCCATCTGGAAATGGGGATTCTCTTGAGACCACCAACGACAGTTTTGCGAACAAACTACACCATTTGTGCTGAATGTCGCTTTATCGGTAAATAATATTTTTTGGGGAAATGTTATGTCCGTTTCTATTTCACCTTGTATTGTGAAAGAAAACTCTAAACGCTTGTTCTCCGTATTTACCGTATTTACGGTATAATACGGTCCTGACTACCATGCTCATTCCAAAACACAGAAATTAAACCCCCGCAAACTAAAGCATTAGTTCACTTACAAAATCCGCACAAGCATGTTCGTTCTAAGAAAATTGGTCCCGAATGTCCAAACACATGTGGCACATGAATGCGTACCCGTGTAGAACAAACAACAAATGTGAGTTTTATTTGACTTTTCTTTGTTCTGTTTACGTATTGTATTGTAATTCAACTTTCCAATCAGTCATACAGTTGTTAATCACCTAAATGTCTCCCTACCTGTTCATTTTAGCCATTCTTATTTTTATTTTATGTAAGTTTCAACGTTAAATGTTAACTCAATTTGTAATCATCTTTAATCTAATTTTAAACTTAAGAATTGTTAATATTTGTTAAGTCTCCAATTAATTCATACAGATATTAATCACATAAATGTCCCCCTACCATTCTAAGCTATTTTAATTTAATGTTATTTAATTTTCAACGTAAAACACTAACCTAATTCGTAATTCATTTCTTAATATAATGTTAAATTTAAAATTGTTAATTTAATTGTTATATCACACAAAACAAACACAGTTCTCATGTTCATTGTAATGATTCTTGTTTCCAGATGCTTGAAAAAGACTGAATTGATAAAAGTCGAAACGTCGCAAACAAACATCTAAATTCAATAAAAGGTCGCAAAAACCAATAAAAATCTATTATTTATATATATATATATATATATATATATATATATATATATATATATATTACGCGAGAATGCTTTTTTAGTTAGGGAAGGTAATAAATATAAAATACAAATATCGATTCAGAATGTTACTTTTGTATTTAAAGGCCATGTTTATGTTTATAAAAATTATAACATTGTGTCTAAGTTTTGTTATGGTACGGGTTCAATAACCTGGTACGACAGTCAAGTGAATTTTTAAACATACCATATTAAGAGAAATTTGCCCTTGGAGAACAGATAAATGTCACATGATGCTAGGTTAGGCGAATAAGGCGGATGGTCTAACACTGGAATGTTATACTTGGCTAGAATCGTCTTGATAGACAATGCAGTGTGCGCCGGTGCGTTGTCTTGATAAGAACTCATGACCTTTTTTCCACAATTCTAGTCTTTTTTTTCTGATTTTCTCACGGAGTTGAGCAAAAACCTCAAAGTAGTAATGCTTATGAACAGTACGACCTTCAGGAATCTAGTTAAGGTACACAATCCCATGGATATCGAAAAAAAACTATCTTCATAGCTATGAATTTTGATTTGCTCATTCGCGCTTTTCAACCTCACGGTGAACTTGGGTTCCTCTAGTGCATTAATTGAGGTTTAATTCCTAGGTTATAGGTGAAAAACCAGGATTAATCACATATTATAAACTCTTTCCAAGAAGTTTGGGTTATTTTCAAAGGTACTTAAAGTTACAAATATTTACACGACTTTCTTTTTGTTCGATTGTGAGAATTTTCGGCACTATTTTCGCAAATGCTTTTTCAGCCATTGCATCAATAGTCAACGGATGCTCAGATAGGTTCAGATTCCCAATTTTTTCAATATTTTAATGCGTTCTTGACGTGGAAGGGCATTCTGGACGTGTGTCATCTTCAACATCTTCTCGGTCACCTTGGAAATGCTTAAACCACTCAAATACCCTGGCATTTGATAAACTTTCCTTGCCTTCTACTTCTTTTAATATAAGATAAGTCTCAGTAGCGGTTTTTCCAAGTTTCATATCAAATATCACGAGACGACAATTCACTGCTCTGTTAAAACACTTATAATTTTTCTGATAAAACATCAAAATAGATTTTATACAAACAAAGACCGCGGTCAGACTTTTATGCAAGAAGCAGATCATATAAGAGTGTCTCATGCTATGTTAAAAATTAGACCCTTACGCTAGCGCACCCTGATGTGGATACGGTTGCATTTTTAAATTACTAGTGTGTTTTTTTTGTTCTGAATATGCTCTAAATACGTGTTTCGATCTTATTCGATCTCATCAGTGCGATATATCTATAAATATAGAAATCGCAGACACGTATTTACGTGCATATAAATAAAAATTAATTGTGTTCAAAAATAAATTTAATTCTATGTAAAAAAAAATAAATATTTAAAATTCAACAAATATGTAAAAAATGCAATATCCTTGCATTTAAATAAAATAAACTATATTTTCATAACAATAAATATACAGAAATTCTAATAAACAGCAATATAAAATAAGGACAATTCTTCGTATGCACAAAAGATTAGAAAACCCTAAACTTGCCAACATATCAAGAACCTAATTTATCTTCAACAAATGAAAAGTCTTTCTTTGGAGACTGTGGTTAAGTAAAAACTTTAAAAAAAGGTATATAACCCCTTACCACAATTATTAATCGTATCCACGTCCACGTATAGACAGTCTATACGTGGACGCCGTGTAAAGTAGTTGTTGCGTAAGCGGTGTTCTAGCTTTACTGTGCCCCATGTGCGTCACCTTGATTAGTGGTTTTTACCTACTGATGATGACAACTTAGTTGTCGAAATACGTATTTAGGATACGATTAATAATTGTGGTAAGGGGTTATATACCTTTTTTTTTAAGTTTTTTCAACAAATGCATTACCTGCATTTTCCAAATGTTGATAAGTTATCCGAAATTGGTGGAGACTGTGGCTTGTAATCTGAAACAGAAATAACAAAAACGCCCTAACCACAATATATATCAATAAATACTATATACCTATTTCGGCAACTAAGTTGCCATCTTCAGTAGAATAACCTTAAAAACTGAAAAATGTTAAACGTAGCGTGTTTGGCTAAGGTAAACCTTAGAAGATATGCTCTTCGCCAAATCGCCAATTTCAGTTTTTAAGGTTATTCTACTGAAGATGGCAACTTAGTTGCCGAAATACGTATATAGTATTTATTAATATATATTGTGGTTAGGGTGGTTTTTCTTATTTCTGTGGATAAGTTAGTTTCATCATTTAAAAAGATATTTCTCAAAGCTGAGACAAAAAGTTGATGCCATATCTAGCAGAAATCCGATTTGAATATATTGTATCAATTCTGCACAGAGCCGATTGAAAATCTATACATTCGAAGTATGGTGTACTTTTGCAACATTTTAATCACGCACTCAGTTGTGATGTGGAACGCACATTTTCTATTTTTACAGACGTTTTAATATCTAAAAGAACTAATTTGACACCGGGACACCTTGAATAAATTTTGTTCATAGTAATGTTTTACATTGTCATTGTTTCACAGAAAATACATAGTATTGAGTTTTGTTCTTTGTATATTATTTTTATTCAAAATTCGATACGCAATTCGCTTGTCAGTATTACTTTTGTTCCAGCAGTAGTTGCTGTCGGTTACCAAACCGTTTATTACATTCGCTCTATTGTGACAGATACATATTAACTTCATATTGCAGTGAATTGTGATGTTGATTGCTTATTTAACTTTAGTTCACAATACACAGTAGCTTGCCCTGCTATACTCTAGTCGGATACGCCTTCCTGGAGCTCTTCAATCTTCAGAGTTTACCCTCATAGGGTATGTGAAAAAAAATTAAAACAAAAGGTATTAGGAAATCAAAAAAAAATTTTCCCCGCAAATTTTTTACCCCCATAAAAAAGAAAAAAAAAAGAAAAATTAAACTTTGCAAAGTATAAAGTTGTATTGAAACATCTATCACGTGAGAAAAACTTGTGTAAAATGTGACTGCTACACTAGACTAAAAACCTCACTAAAAATGACCGCGAGCAAATTACAAATTAAATATTAAAAAAAAACTATCAGATATAATCAATTACGTTAACCCAATATCAAACGTCAAATAGAAAACTATCTATATTCACACGCAATCTAAATTTTAAATCATGCATACATTAACATGATACAAATAAATTTTCCCACCTTCTAACCTTCTAGAACATTTTATTTGAAAAAAAATTACTTCAAAAAATCTGATAACTTTTCTTAATATTTCTCAGATTACAATAATATTTTATAAACTAAAATCTAATGATTTTACTGAGCTCAACAATGTTATAGACTTATTTCTAAATACATAAATATAATATTAATAGAAATATACATACATTAATTAATGTAGCCACTTCACAAAAAAAAACTATTACAAGAGAGACTACAGATAGGTCATTCAAATCAAAATTACAAGTATAAAAGACTCGTAATAAATCGAGAATTAAGTTTAAGTACATCAATAAAGCACCACTAAAACACAAACCGTATTTATCTAAAAATATCTGAATAAAAAGAAGTTCTATTCAGCAAAAAAAAACTCGACCTATCTGTTCGATGACTGGTGAATCTCTCCATCTCCTTCTTCCCGGAAACAGCATCACAGCCCTACCTAAAATAGATCAAAAGAGCAACAATATTAAAATACTACCACTCCACCCGGACTGCATACATCAAAACTAATCTCGCAATATATACAAGCGTGGACATAAATATACATTAAAATAAAATATACATAAAATATAAAATATCCTCAAATATTACTCTGGAATAAAATACACATAAATATATTGTCTTTTATAGTTTCTTTTAATTTCTTTCTTCGGGGAAAAATCCACGGCAATATGTAGGTATGTGCCACTTATGCAGGTGACGACACGTATCAAATTGTTCGAAACTCACGAATCGCTTACAGAAGCAAACCTATTGGGAATACAAGGCTTGAGTCCGCTCTCTGGTTATGACGGAATTCAGGAGCAGATTAGTGGTGCCTCAAGTACTTTCTAAAAATGGTAACGAGTTCGGTTTTTTAATACTGGTAACAACTTACCCGTAACGGAGTGCGAGTGTACCGAAAATACCTGCATACCTATTAGTAGGGTACCTACCTTAATTTAAACTTAAATTAATTTAAAAATAATTACAATTATGAAATATGTCTATATGTCTATAATATGTACTGTACGTCAGTGAATTAATACATGGTGTAGGTAGGTGACTTTATTAATAAATTAACCCTCGATGGAGGATTAGGAACATAGAAGTCAACTGCAGTTTAGATAATAAATCACCTGTAATCCCAATAACCGGTTTCCACAAAAATATTGACTGATGTATTTTCCTACGTTTAAGAAAGGATTGAAAACCATGACGCTTTAGTAAAGCTATTTATTGTTTATTTTTTAGAATTGTTTTATTTTTAGTTAAGTAGATGGGGACAGAATTTATCTGATAAACAATGTACAAGATATCGCGGTAGATAATCGCATTATTCAAACAATTTTTTTTAATATCGACAATACACTTTCCTGTACATTACTAAATTAACAGTATGTAAATATTTTGCAATATATTGGTCTTTTGATTATTAGAAACATATTTTTACTGACATTTTATTATTTATTTTATTAAATCATATCTCATGTAAGTATGATTTTTTTGAGAATATTTAATTACTTCAACATATATCTAGAGCCAAGAAATTCCGGATTTTAATAGAATCAAAGTGAGTTAGAAAAGCAATATAGTAGTGAGAGGAACGATGCTTTAATTATATTTTTCTATTTTGCGTTCGAAATGAACTCATTATGAAACCCAAAACAGTATCGAAATGAGCTCCATTTCGATACGCTTTTTTTCATTTTTCAATGTTGGCGTTATTCGAATACATAAATAAATAGCATTGCTGTCATTTGATTTTAAGAATTTATGTACATTTGACATATATGATATATGTCCGTATTTTACACAAACAACGTATTTTGTATACAATTGACGACAACATATATATGTTTCTATGTCCCTCATGTTTATATTTTTAAATGAAGTATCAAGTAATGTTAACGAAAATTAGTAAATAATATGTAATATAATATACTTCGCGGATAGCAAGATTTAAATTTGAAAATGTCAAGTATCAATGTGACCAACTGCATGCTTTATATAAAAATTAAACTCTGAACTTTCAAATTAAATAATTCCAATTTAAGCAATTTATTAATGTAAAAAACGCAAAATAGAAAAAATAGTATAAAAAACTCGTTTCATAAGGCCTTTTGCCGCACTCCCTCTTTAGAAAACTCGCCGCAAGCGGCTCGTTTTCTAAACTGATCTCGTGCGGCAAAATGGTGCCTTATGAAACTCGTTTTTTAATATACTATTTTATTAAATTTTGTATTTATTATTTTAGTAAGAACATATACAAAATACCACTTATTCTGCGCCAACAAAAAGTGCCAGGGGCGTAGATAATGTAAAGGGCAGAGGTATTAGGAATGTTTTTTTTTTAAACTTCATAATTATGAAAATTGTTTTTACATAAAACTACAATATTCTTAATGAATTTAATTGAAATTAGGGAAGCAAATTATTATTTATAGAAGTATTAATGTGAATCTTTAAATGAATATTGCTGCTAGTACAATTTAAATAAAATTAAGTGAATAAATTTTTCGCTTCATAAACTTTCTTCTTTTAGAAAATTATTTAGAACTTAGCATCACAGAGTTTATTTTTATTTATTACATTTATCAAATCAGAATAATTATTATAATTTGAAATAGATATTGGCTTCTTCTTCTTTTTCTTCTTCTCTGTTTTGGGTTGGACGCCACCTCGTCCAGGCACTTGAGCATACTGCTCTTTGTACTATCCCCAATAGATCTCTCAGTTCCACTCTGTTAGTCTTGTGTCCTCGATAAAAGCCACTATCCTCCTCAGGGGAAGTTTGAGTACACTCGAAGTATCCAATAGATCTCTCCCGAAGTATTTCTGTCTGAGTTCCTTCAGTTCCTCACATGTGCATATTACATGAAGGCTAGTTTCCTCCTGTTTTTCACATCTCCTACACCAGAGCTCGCTAACCAAGCCCATGCTGTACAAATGCTTCCTTAAAGGACAATATCCGGTTATTAACCCAGTAATTATTTTAATTTCTTTTTTGCTACTACGAATTAGGTTGGCTGAAAACTTTCCGTCCAGCTCCCTTAGTAGTGTCTTGGTAAGGAGTTGACCTTCCGTTAACCTCCATTTATTTTTATGTTCTTTTTCTAGCCATAACCAGATCTCCCTTTTAGCGGAATCCTTAGTGATTCCACATACAGGTTCTGGTCCTATGAAGTTCCTATTAGTAACTTCTTTGGCCAGTTTGTCGGATCTCATTGCCTTTAATTCCCTCATGTCCTGGCACCCATATCAGCGACACTGTATTGTCTTGTGCCAGGTTATTGAGGACCTGTTTTCAATATTTCACCAACTTAGACCTGGTAGATGGGTTCATAATGGCTTTAATAGCCGCCTGACTATCAGTCATTATGTTAATTTTTTTGCTAGCGCAGCCGGCTTCCCGAATTTCATCGGCGCAGGCTGCGATTGCTAACAATTCGGCCTGGAAAACCGTAGTATGTTTCCCCAGACATATCGATATCTTCCTTCTAGGGCACATTCCGCATATGCCTGCACCTGCCCCCTGACTAGGTTGTGATCCATCAGTGTACCAGGTGCCGGCACCACAATCGATCAAGCGACTTTTTGCCTGTTCCCTAGTCGGTATAAGTATGTTCAGCTTAGCTGTAAACATAATTTAAGGTGCCATACTGTCCACCGGCATTTGAAATATCGGCTCTTCCAGTATAGTTCCTGTGATATCTGTATGGCTCCCTACAACCTTATTAGGACACCATACGTCATTGGCCTTCAGTTTCAGTATCGCAGCCATTGCCTCCGCCCTTATAAATAGATATTGGCTTATTCCAAGTTACAATATAGATACATATAAATATTTCATGTGGTCTAAAGAGTATATTGTTATACTAATACAAGTTAATTTCTAATTATTTATACAATAGAATAAAATATATACATTTTAAACGTACCGATTGAATACTATAGAAATATTGATAAAGAAAATTATTTAAAGAATAATCTATTAAATTTAAGGAAGCAACAACAAAACATAAACGTCAATATTACTTAGTCGTATGGTAAACTAGAGAGGATGGCCAGATCACGGAAATTTCTCCGCCAGGCACCCCTACCACTGTGACGAGATCTTTTTCGGCAAATACTCATTTAAAATACACAGCACAGAGTACATTTTATTATAAAATTACAGATTTATACACAATTTATTAAAGTAATTGAAATATAGAATATCTAAGATACCTTTTTATACACAACTACTGTGAAATAAATAGAATAAATCGGTATATAAACCCTTATTTCATAGAAAAAAATCTTAGCAAAAATCATTACTCAACCAAAGCACAATTATCAAGAAATACAACCAAATTATAAATATATTTAAATTTAGAATAAAAGGAAACCTAGTTTAGTTTTCACGTGGAACACCATTTTGTAAATGTAAGTTGTGTGGAAATTAATAAATTGAATTTCATTAATTAATGTTGCAGACACTTCTTGGTGAAACATTTCAGTAATTAATTGATGCACTTGCTAGGAATAACACACCTGGCTATATTTCACAATTTTTTGCGTCTCTATCTTATGCTTTGTGCAGTATTTGATTCATATAAATCAGTTCTTGGATTCTATACATAAATTCCACATTAGAATCACAAGAAAATACAATCTCTCATGAAATCTCATTTATAAGAACAAATTTCTCACTCAATGGTGTTGTCGGTTTGATTACATTAAGCATTTCCCAAACTTTTTTTACTGAAAATGGTAAGTTTGGAACTTGTTTCAGTTTCGCGTAAGATATATTATTGGCAATATATTTTACATCCTTTGATGTGAATGTCGCAATAATATACTCTTGTTCCGAAAGTTCCTTATGGATTAACTTCCTTGGCTTGGTAGGGAATATAATCTAAGATTAAATTAATAAGTATAAAAGATGTAATTGCTTTACTATAAACTAAAGCCTAACTGGAATTATACAAAGTACAGCTCTCTCATTGTAACTTGGCGAAGGATAGGAGTGACTTCGCGCAGATAGAGGAAGGGTAGATTGCGTATAATTCGTTCTGAAATATAACGTTCCCATATTAGCGGATATGCAGTAACTGAATCAGACAGGTGGGTGGTACTCTTCCTAAATACGTTTACGGCGCATCTTCACCGCTCGCCAACATATACTGCGAAAGCTGTAAAAATGATAAAATCTGGGCAAATATTAATAATATTAAAAACAATAATAATACTTGCTAAGTTACTACTTTACTAAGAACTTAAAGAAATATCTTCTATTGAAGGGTCACTAATCAAAGGAAGTGGAAATCAACTGGTAATGATTATTACAAATCAGAGTTTCAGAGAATCCCAAAAATAACTAAAAAAGAAATTTCTAGAAGGCATACATGTTATAAAAACCATAAAGAAGAAAAAATTATTAATGATCCATCTCAATTATGGGCTATCGTTAATTCAAGACACAACATATCTAGAATTTCAAGTAACTTACATTTTAATAATCAGGAATATTCCGAACCACAAACTATTGTTGACTCCTTCGCATCTACATTTCCAGAAGTTTATCGTCCTAAAAACTCCGATAATTCGTCACTTGACTACTATACTATTAGGGCCTATTAGTCTATCCACTATTAGTTATCCACTTGTCGTTGTTTCGTGTGTTAGACAGCATATCATTGAGGCCATTGGGAAACTGAAGAGAAAACAGACTGCTGGAAATGATTATATTTGTATTTGGTTAAGGACTGCGCTAATGTTTTTGTTCATCCACTCTCCAAACTTTTCAATTTATTCATTCAAATATTCCCACAAGCTTGGAAAATCCCTTGAATTTGTCCTGTATTTAAAAAGGGTGATAACACTGACATATCTAATTACAGGCCAATAGCTATTATTTCTGTTTTTGCGAAAATCTTTGAATCCGTCCTGCACAAAATTATCTCGTTCAAATGTCTGCCCTTTATTTCTCCTTCATTGCATGGATTTGTGAACAACTCTAACATATATGTTAGAGAAATATAATAAAATTTGTGAAATACATATAGCCAAGTGTGTTATTCCTGCCAAGTACATCAATTAATTAATAAATTAAAAAACTTTGCTCCAGTTATGTGATATTATTGCTCTACCTAGTAATTAATTCTGTAAACCTCGTTCTTTATCGTTTTCAACAAAATGAAGTGCACAGATTCTACCTGTATCAGGATTAAATTTATCATTTCTTCCACACCTGTTTACCCATTCGGCTCTTATGGTTTGTGACACTAGATCTTTGTATTTTGGAAATACATGAAAAACTATATCTTGTCCTGTAACCTTTTTTTGTGGAATAGGTATTGTTACAACGAAATACAGTACACATTTTAATCAAATTTACCTAAACAAAAAGTTATTATGCAGGTATATAATTTGGGCGGAGGTAATTTCCTCACCAACCGCTCGGGTCAGATAATCCGTAAGGTATTTTCCTCACCAGAACTAAGGGTCGTTCTTAATCTTACAGGTATTTTCCTCACCAATTTGTATTTTAACCTGATAACCAAAAAGTAACATAAAAGGAAACTGGACCAAAATAAAACGCTGGGTACATTTAAATATTGTTTATTGTAAGTAAAAGCAGAGTTAATATATACAGTAAGTTGTCATATATGTATGTATATACAATTTTTAAATTTTATTGTAATGTGAAACACATTTTACAAAATCTTACATTTAAATATTGTTTATTGTAAGTAAAAGCAGAGTTAATATATACAGTAAGTTGTCATATATGTATGTACAATTTTTAAATTTTATTGTAATGTGAAACACATTTTACAAAATCTATTCTGCTTATTTTATGAAATTCATATTTAATTATCAATTGTTGGAGATTTTTCAATTTAAGCTGAACTTGTCTATCTTTAATACGCTTGACAATATGCCGACTTTGAATTTTTACATAAGTGTCAACCTGAAATTCTTTAATTTTTTCAATAAAGATATATATAGAAGGATGTGTGTTGTAGAAAGATGAATTGAAATGTGAATGGAAAGACTCGCATGCATTTGTGCTATGAGAAATTGAAACTTTTCCTTCCGCCCAGAAATAAGGGGGAAATATTGCATTACTATCTACATATGTTTCAACTAAATAATCGGCGAATTTGTCTAAAATTGCATTCTGAAGCTTATATGCCATTAATTCAAAAACAAAACAATCTTCTACATCTTTTGGATTTAAATAAGTAAGACCAAATATATGTTTCAGCCACTTGCCTATTTCCGAATCAGTTTTAAATTCTGAGGTTAAACCAAGTGACTGAATTTTTCTAAACCACGCTTGGTGTAAGTGAAATCTACAGCCCTTTATTTCAGGGTTAGGCCAGATTTGCACAATACCGTTGTGTATCGCTTTTTCAAAATCTACATAAATAATTTTTGGATAAAATTCAATGTTATATGCTTCAAATATGTTGGATTTTAATAAAGAAAAAAGTTCCATGTAGGTCTTAGTGTTTTTGTTAGGCAGTAAACAATACAATAAGGGAATATAATGTGCATTAGTTAACCCGTGTATGGTAAAGAACTGTAAAAAATATTTGGTACAATAAGAAAATGTACCGTCCATGTACAGAATATCCATTTCGGTTAAAACGCGAATATTAGTTTCACAACTAAATACAATTATATTGCTTTTTAAACAATTTATAAACAGAAAACATTCGTTTTTGCTGGTTTGGGGCGCAGACGTCTGTACTACCTCTTGAACTTCTTGAATATTGGAAGGAAGTCCACTGGGCATCACTTTTCGGCGACAGTTGTACATGTTTTTTCTGATATAACTAATATCAGTCGTCGTAATTGTGGCCGGCAAATTATTCGCAAGTGTTCTGCGTATAATCTTTGACGGTTTTTCACTTATATCATCTACTGCTTTCCGCTTACAAGAGTTTGAAACAATTTTCCTATTCAGTTTCTTTTCATTTGGTTGATGGTTATGAAACGAAGCACTTCTGGATACGGTAAGATCAGATCCAATAGTAAACACCTTAGCACTACATTTGGTTTGGATACATCTCCAAAACACTTCTTCACTTTTTAAAACTTTTGTTTTATAAAACGTAAAATTTTCGAAAACCAATAAATCTTTGCCACAATTGCTTTTAATTAAAGAAGTTGTCATTTTGTTATAATATTCACAAAATACAGTTAAATTAATAGATAAACTTAATCTAACACGAGCAACAATTAAAAATGGCACTTCAATTCCAGTTTCGAAACTATATATACATACTACGTACCTACCTACCACTTTTAATTCCCAGAATCCATAGTCATTAATATTAAATTCGGGAATACCTAACTTTCTCTAATACACCGATACTTCAACGTTTGGTGAGGAAATTACCTGTGAGATTATCGTACACCCTTGCTTTTACAGCTAGGAAAGGGTTTTTGGTGAGGAAAATACGCCCGCCGATATAATTTAACCGAGAATTTATTTATTTTACCTTCCACAATGCACACAGCATACAAAACTATTCTACGCTGGGAACTCAATGTTGGAAAAGCTGTGGTGCTAGGTTTCTTGGTGTATACAAATTTACTTTACGAGTTTTTATGATCTAAAATAGGGACGTAGATATAATAATCCTCTTAAATATCGAATAGACATCACGAATATCAACACCATCAAAAAGTAAAGGTCTTCTGCCTCCGAATAATTGGTAGAAATAATGTAAACATATATATTTTAAAATTTACAGTAAATTTAGTGAAATGAAATATAATAACAGCATTAGTAGACTCAAAACTCATATCCACTATAACCTGTATTCTTATAAATTTGTAAAGAAATTAAATACTGAAATAATAAAAAAATGTGCGAATGTACTGTTTTCATAGAAACGTTTTCATGCAAGTCATACATTTACACGCAATTTCTTACTATTTCACTACTCAGTTTCATTATAAATTTATACGCAGGTACTAGTTTTAAGTCTACTAATTCTGTTATTATATTTAGTTTCACTGAATTTATTGTAAATTTTAAAATATTGAGGAAATAAATATGGCACAAGTGTTAAATTATACTGCAATATATACCAAATTTTATTTAAAATTAGGCACTGTAGAACGTTTAACAAGAGATTACCTAAACTTTATCCTCATTCGGGTTATTCGACGATATAATTGATGGGTTAAAGTGTATTGTAGAATTGTCCCTTAAAATTTTGAAAATGTCTTGAAATGTATTTTTTTTTAAACAAAAATTATACATTTTTTATAAAATAGTGTTTATAAAACTGTCATAACAGTGAATATGTAATTATAGTTATACAAAGTAGATACTCTGGTCTATTATATGGTTTCAATTCCAGTAAGAATATTTTTACAACTAACTTGAAGCTGTTTGGTTTTGCCATTCATTAATTCACAAATGATTAAAGAATTACATAATCTTATATGTTGACCTAAATTCATAAAATTCATTTTATTTTTCATGTGGTGTTATAGTTTAATTTGATATGTGTTTACGCAGCTTTGTTCAATTTATAGTAATTTTAAAGTAATATAACTAAGATATATATGTTCACATAACCTGCAAATTCGACCGATTGTCAACAAACTTATTTGGCCCCGAAACGAAGTAAGTTTCCATATCCATTTTGTAATTTACAGTATTTAATATGTGACGCCGAAGTACCGATTTTAATCATACAATGTTATATTGATGACGCAGGGATCATATTTCCTGACGACAAGTGTATTATATATTATGGACATATATTCCCGCCAATTTAGGTCTCGTGGTGACGTCACAGCGCAAGTGACAATTGGCGAACATTGCAAGATAGGGATCTGGCCATCCTCTTTAGTTTACTATCTTTGGTAAGCTGCGTGGCGCTTACCAACACCCCTAAACTGGATGAGATGAGATATAATGAACTCGCTCAACTCTGTGTTCATAGCGCATTATGACGTATGTGGTATTCTCAAAGTATTTTCACTATACTTTCTGCGTCTGATAAATAGCTCTTTTTTTGAGTTTTTGCATCACATTTTAAGAGCATATGTAATTTATTCTCATATTTAATAAAAACAAGAAGGAACGATAAGAAAATGCTGAGAAATATTGCATTGTTTCCAGCGTTATTAGAATTTTTAGATATGTGCATAAGTATATACACAAAAAATAAAACATTTATATCGTTGCTAACTTGACAAATTTATATTTAAATTACATTAACCTCTGTTGCTATTATTAAGAAAAACAATAAGCAATAATCAGCTGAGAACTGTAAAACACGTTTTACTGTTGCAGAGACGAAATCTTAGTTAAATACATTTAACGTGTACATTTAACAGTAATGAAATTAAATCAAAATAAAAAATGAATAGTGTTGAAGAGACACATGTCTTAGGGGTGAATTGGCAGATTATGAGTTACTATTACGCTCGCGTCCGTGCACCAACTTAAGAAAATTGAAATTTGAAATTTGATTGAAGAAATTTGATTGTCAGCATTTACATACCAAAAACTAAATGAAACACTATGAATGATTCGATCTCGCAACCCCCGTTAACACGATAAGCTAGTTAGAACTGTCCTATAGGCTGGTCGGAAATCACACTTTTTCTGTATTAGTTTTATTTGTTCCTTTTTTTTCTTATAATTTAGACGTATTACTATCGTTTATAATTTGACATTTTTATAAGATTATTTTAATACATCTCTATATTTTCAAAATCATTAAATCCCTTATTATTATCAGGTATATCAGGTATATTAGATTTTCGTAAACTAGGTTATACTTTAGCGGGAAGCAAATCATATTTAACATCCTTTCAACATAAAAAGAAACTTGCAAAGAATGGTATTTAGTGTTGAAAATATCATTAAGAAAACCTGAGCCAACCGCTTAAATAGGATTGCTGCTTTTAATGACACCTGTTGGGGATTGATGAACCAATGTTATAGTTGATGTTAGCTCGTGGACCAACTGTTTGCAAAGACTTTGGTTTCTGGCGGCGATGCTTCAACGTCAGTTACTAGAATCAAAACCCCGATGTTGCTTCACCGTGCACAAGTTGTAAGGCTGTATATACTTCACTATTTAAATTTTCGGTGACTGTTTGTTAAATGAATAAATGTACTTTCATCTAAATATATTTATTTACACTATATACATTTATTTTGGATCAAGAACGACTTATACTAACATAAAGGTGCTGTTGAGACTAGTGTCTCTTGTTAAAGTATGATGCTACGAAGAAGACTGTGTGTCTTGTACTAATATTGAGTTGATACTGATACCACTACCCCTACACTATTACATATTAACATAAGCCGATTGGTACTACAGTGTATTATTTGACGTCAAAACGGGGAATTTTTCGTGTTATTTAGTTTGTGGAAATTGTGCCTATAAGCAATAATACCCAAAGTTTACGATAGTGCCCCAAAGATCTTACTAACTAATAAATACATAGAATATCATTACTAATTAAGTACTAGTAGGTATCATAAACCTAAGTATGTATGCAGTTAATTCCTTTGTAAAGTAATGGAACCCTATTATAGATATTTAGTTAACCAGCTTAAATATCGTCTATTGAAATCGATCAATAATAACCCTAGGCAATAAAACAAGCGGTCTGATGTATAAAGCAATAAATAAAGTTGAAAAGATGACGAATATTAATAACCATAGGTAATAAAACGAGTATATGTAGTTATAAAGTAGGATTTAAATAAATTTGGAAATGTAAAAGATGTCGCTTTCTTAGAATTTAAAGAAAGCTTTACCATTTGAATGTGCCAATAAAAGTATGTTATACAGTAGTTTAAACTCGAAACTGAATGTATCCTACATTTACTTATATTTAACCATAAGAAATGTTTGAAATTAAAATATTTCAAAAGGATATTAGATGCATCCAAAAACCAAGTCAAATTATTTCGTAAAAATTTGGAAGACGTAATAAGAAAATATAATTTTAAAGGAGACACAATTTGCAATGTGGACGGGAAATTACGACCTTGCACAAACCTACGAAAAGGTTGTTCCCTAAAGGAGTGAAGCAATTTGAGGTAAAGAATTCAGGCGAATGAGGAAAAAATGTTACAGTAATTTGCTGTTTCAATGCAGTTGGCAAATACGTACCACTCATGTTTGTCTTCCCTCGAAGGAGGATGTCAGCTGAACTGGAAAAAAATTAACAACCAAATACTATTTACACCTGTTCACTAACGGGATCGAGTAACGAAGACTTATTTTAGCAGTGGATGCAATATTTTAAAAATGTCGTAAAACCAACCAAATCTCGAAGATTCAGTCCTGATTGTTCTAGATAATTGACACACCATTCTCCGCTATTACAACGAAAGTGGTTCCATAGGAAGGCAAGGACATGAACTTTATTAGTCATGCAATATTATTGCAGCATAAGTGCTGGTGATAGATATAACTCATTTTTTGAATGTTCTATTAAAATATGTTGCTGACTCATTGAAAGTAAACACTAACAATTATGAACATTTCAATGTAAATATATAATTTAGAGATTAATACCGAAAGGAAATATTGTGAACTTTGTCTTCATTATTATATACATTTATTAGATTATTAGAATACAACATTAAATTATAGTAAACATTTATATGTATATGACAAAAAATTTTTAATTCTAAATATATTTACTTGTTCTATATTCAATCTTTAGGAAGAAGATGTCTCAGAAGAGACCATTTCTAAACCAGATGTACCTAAAGTGGTCAAGAATTGGCCTAGAGAAGACTTACGTTTGGGTCAAGTATCAGGCGTTGCTGTCAACTCTAAAATGCAACCTGTGGTGTTCCACAGAGCTGATAGAGTATGGGATGAAAAGTAAGTAGAACATATGTATTTATACATTACAGAAAAAGAATTAAATAAATTTAATATTAATTATTAAAATATATTACAAATTAAGACTGTTGCAACAATTTTATGAATCGCCCATTGTGTTTCCCACGTCATGTAGCTAAAGATTACAATCGAATTTATTCGGCCTTTACTTAATGAAAATTCGTGTTCATATCTACTAGTACATAATAAACATACCGATGTTAGTAAAAATAGTGAATATTTTTAACATTGGTGTGTTACTAATATTATTATTGGGGATTGGCAATCAGGGGTACATACATGACGTTAGTGTCAGCGACGAAGCGAGAACATCATGAATCCCGATTTAAGATTTTTCACACGTGAATAAAAATACGTATAGAGAAACAAGTACTTACCAAGTAAGTATATCTTCTCCAGAAGAAATATTTCAGAGTTTATAAAATACATCCTAACTGTTCACCGTTTATATCCAGAGTTAAAATGATAGTAAATCACCTATAATTGTTCTATATGCTCATGTGTTAATAATTGTCTGTCGCCGTAAATCCATTTATGCATTGAAAACCACCGTTCAACATCTACCAATGAAATAAGGACATATTTAAAGTACATAAAGTGTTTTAGTGACATCACATTTATCCCCGATTCGAAAAAATCTACTTCTTTACCATCAACAAGTCAACACTTCGACGTACAGTATGAAATCTTGGATTGTTATTTAGAACCGCTTCAATTTTTTTTTAATATCAGCTGAAACTTCAGGCAACTGGGAAAGGAATTGATGAAAATCATGTACGATATTTATGGCGTTAGTTATAGAATATTATGGGTTTGTTAGAGTAACCTCTAGATGGCGGATGGATATAGGTATTCTGGAATAATGTCCCTGAATATTGGCTAAATCTACCTAAATAGTTGGGTCCATAAATACTTGTTGACCCTGTAAAATAGAAACAGCTTTATTCGGATCCAGTAGCTGTATTATACTTTTAACGTCGTCAAAATGCATGTGATAGTAGAATGCACCTTTTATCCACGTGCCCCAGCCTGTTATAACAGGTTCTGGTATTAGTGGTAGTTTTTCACGAAATAAATTATTGCATGCGGGTACCTTCACAAAATCCTGGAGAGATTATATCAATTTATCTGCATTGGGGTAACATTTTCTGACTTCCTCTGATACTCGATGAAGAGCATGCGCGAAACATATGATATGCGTCATACTACTGTATGTTTGTTGTAAGAGCCGACCAAGAATTTACATGACCAAATGATTTTAACAACGTAACCATCTTATCGTAAATGTTATTAACATATAATATCAAACTAAGAGTGGGATAAAGAAGATTGCATACTTGGAAAAGTCATTATAAAAATACATTTGTATGAAAAATATTGAAATTAATTATTACTACAACACTTAATAAATTACAACAATTAATAATAACAAAACTTACTACAAACTTCCTCTTTTCTTCATAACGTCAGTCTTTTTCTCATATAACCTCGCCTAAATCCACTGCATTACCCACTAAGTATAATTTGTAAACACTACGTCATCATGATTTGCATTTTTATTGTATCCTCGGTACTGTACACTGTTGCCATGTCGTATACTTTATAGTTAACCACATTTGTTCATAGATTACTTAAGATTATACGCAACGAAAATACTTTTTGGTGAAAATAACGCTAAAAACTATGTTATTCTTCATATCAAAACCTTCTTTGATGTTTGATTATAATCATTTTAGATACAGAGATTACAAAGACTTGGCAGCAATACTATATTTAGTACGCCATATGAAACCGGGAGAGCGTGAACGTCTTGCCTGAAATTTCAAATTTGAACGAAATGACCGTGCTCCATAGATAACATAAAATAGCCAAGTCACTTAATTCATTTAATAGAACCGCAGTTTTCAACACCACCTAGATCGTACGTCAGGAACTAATATAGATTTAGAAGAATCCTACAAAGTTGGATTAGACACGAAAATACGAGCGCATTTTAAATACTACATTAATACTTGCAATTTAGTTATGCGAAAAATATTTTTGACAGTGTAATTCGTTGTTATTGTCGCAGCTATATCAGCAAATTCAGTTAAATTGCCATACACTACGACAATAAGGTCGAACACTATCAAAACATATGTTTCGGTAAACTCAATTAACTAAGTAACAAGTGTTCATTTGAAAAGTCACTAAGTTACTTTGAAATTTTGATAGAATAAGACGCAAATATATTAGTATGTGTTTGTTGTTCCGTAAACGTAAATCCAAATGACATTTGATAATGTCAATCACAAATATCAGTTAGTGCATAAAATAATCGTGCGTCGATTCTGGTTTAAATAAATTGCCTCTCAGTTTTAAAATGGCTTTCACTTTAGAACATAAAATTTTTTAGTCCAGGCTTATTTTCGAAGTGGTAATAAAATTGATGGTTTATGGGTTTATTAAGTTCAAGATTGCATGGTAGAATTTCAAGTTGAGTTTCCACATTTTGTAATAGATTATATACAATTTAAGAATACTTTGGATAGAACTTTAAAACTTTTTTCTGAAACTGGTAGTGTCTTAAGAAAATCAGGCAAAGGAGCAGTTAAGAAACGTACACCTCAAGTTGTCAATCGTGTTGAAGAACTAATGAAAAATGAACCACAAACATCTGTTCGACATTTGAGTCAACAAATAAACATTTCTGTTGGTACAACTCACAAGTTATTAAAAAAAGATATGCAACTTTATCCATACCGTGTCACAGCAGTACAAGAATTGTTAGAAATTGATTACCCACGTAGACTACAGTTTTGTAATTGGTTTGTAAATATGAACAATAATGGAGAACTTTCGCAAAGAGTCATCTTTACTGATGAAGCATGGTTTTATAAAACGGGATACCTAAATTTACAAAATACGAGAATTTGAAGTAGTGAAAATCCACATGTAATTAATGAAGAATCGCTATATGCAGAGAAAATTGGTGTTTGGGCAGCTATAAGCCAAAGGCGAATCATTGGACCAATATTTTTTCAGGGAACGTTAACTGCTCAAAGGTACCGTACGGAAATTTTACAACCATTTGTCAATCAGTTGCATGATGATGAACTTCAAAATGCAATATTTCCAACAAGACGGAGCACCTTGTCACTGTACTGCAGAATCTTTGGATTATCTAAGAGAATTTTTTGATGAGCGTATAATTAGTCGAAATACTGAAATTGCCTGGCCTGCACGTTCATGCGATTTAACATCTTGCGACTTCTTTTTGTGGCCTTATCTAAAAAATAACATATTTCGAACACCTATATTGAATTTGAATGATATGCTATAGAGAATCGCGACAGAAATGCATGGAAATTAATAACAATCTACTAATGTTGCAGAATATCATCAGAAATTTTTAACGGAGGATTTTAAAGTGCATTGATCTTGAAGGACAACATTTTCAACATTTGTTATAGTTTTCAATAAATACCTATTATTTGTTATTTATTTGTATATATGAAACTGTCAAAATATACGACTTCGTAGGTTAAGTAGTAAATTTTAATTTACGACATACTTCAAAATATTCTCAGTAAATCACATGCTACTAGATTGACTTTTCAAATGACACTTGTTATATAAATAGGTATTATAGCAATGGGAACATATAATCTTTACAATAAGTAGAAAGGTAATGAATAAATTAGTAATAAATAAAAATATTGTCAGAAAATATTATTTTGAAATTATATCGTATATGACAATTGTATCGCCACAGAATGGCTTCTTCAGATATTTGAAGTAAAATAAAACTAACTTACAGCAGACCGATTTTCATGTGGCCGGTGGGAGAATTTGTACGTGCGTCAAATAAGGGTCAGTGTTAGATAGAGACAGTATTCGGAAAAATGAAATGCAAACTCTTTGTGCGAGTGGTGCATTGGGACGTAGTAAGGGATAAAAAGGGATAAAACACTGAATGCCAGAGGTTCCCCTACCTATTAATTTCGTGCGCATCTCGAGGGCGGTACTTCTAACCGGCCACATGAAAATCGGTCTGCTGTACATATTAGTTGATGAACCGAGTTTATTTACATCATACTCATCTTATGTAGTGTCATGAGAAGATTGACTGTTCGAAGCTTCTCGATGCTGTTTCGATGCCGACAGTCTATGTATTCGAACCCGCAGATTACGCATAACGAAACCTAAGTTCGCTATCTCTTTTAGTATTCGAGATATTTACGAAAAACTGTCGAAGGGTCAAAAGTTCTAAAAACCGAATCTCCAATTTTCAGCGGAAAATTTTCTTTAGCGCTCCACCGAAAACCTGTGGGTTGATTTTGAGTAGAAATTTGAAATTTTTTAAAATTGCGAAAATTTTGCAGAAATATGACATTCAATTCTGGGCTATCTCTGTATCTTGGAAACTAAATGCCTCTAGATGACCTATTCGACACTGCTGTCTGCATTTTGATGCGCTGAATCGACTGGAAACCGGAAGGCTGTCCGATGCCTGCTTCTTGAGTTATGCCAGGAAAACCGTAAATTTCGTAATCGAAAATGTCAATTTTGCAAAACTTCGTATCGCCGTAGCTGCCAAACGGTTGGTCCTAGTGTGGCACTAGTTGTAAACCTCTTGACGAGAGCTTTAATTCGCCGCAAACCTCAAGACGATCGCATGAGAAATGAGGGAGTTCTGGTGTTTTGAAAATTTCGCGATTCGCGATTTCTTTGAACCTCAGGCGATGATATTTAAAAATTACAAAAATTGCGACTGTCGAGTTTTGTTAGTGTCGAATAGAATGAATTTTCTACACTTGCTTCTTCATGAAAACCTGCAGAACCAGTCAATTATAAACCATAATGAATATTTCTACAATCTTAATGTTTGTATTGATAATAGACAAAAATAACATGTAACTATATTTACATTATATATAATTGAAACGTTTAATTTTGGAAGACCTCGAACGATATATTTTGCCAAATTAGCATAAATTTATTTTGTAGCACAGAGTGCAATCAGGTTTCCATATTCCTCATATTTTAATATACCATCACTAAGATACATTTTCGATTAATCTTGACAACAATTAAATACTTTCTTTATTTCTTGAACTGTTTAAAAAAGTATCACTTGGGTAAACAATTTAATTAAATAAATGCTTTTTTTGTGTGCATCTACCTACAGGCCTGGCAACATAATAGCACTTCAATTAAAAAGATATGGGACACCTTGCTTTCATTACTAACAAGCTTATACATATAGTTTTCACTTATTATTCATACTAACTAGAATTACTATACTAACCTAGCATATTTTTTTATGGTACGGTTAGAATCAAAGACTTTTGGCCCTAACACATATAATAAAATTACACATAAAAAAACACCGCGTTGTATAGTTTATCATCTGGATTATGCAATATGCATCGTTATTATTTATGCGATTTATACAATCGCTTTGGTTTTTATATATTTTTGAAATCTTATACCTGCAACATTAAAAACTAAGAGTAATATCCCATTTATTATTTTATACACTTAGTTGTTAAATGTCGTATTTACATATCCTCAATGCACAATGCACTTTCGTACTCCTAAAACTTTCGCATTCAATTATTGAAGTAATAAAAATCCCATAAACCACAACAAAACCGAGATACAAAAATATTATTTTATGCGCCATCTATAGGTTTATAATTGAATAAAAGCACTATAGTTCCTGCTGTAAGATCCAGGGGGTGCGCATAAACGTGATTCAATTTGAAAATAATATAACGGGTGTTCAGAAACATTCGAAGTCAAAGTAGTCCTTGAAAATATGAAGTCATGTCTGAGATAGATTGATTTTTGACAGACAACAGTTGACATTTAATAATTATTACAAATCAGATACTTAAGTAAAGATATACGATTTTTTGTTCAGAGCCCACTTGACTTCGAATGTTTCTGAACACCCGTTATAACATTATTCTATTAGATTATTCCTATAATAATATTTTATTGGATTATTTCTCATAAGACCGTTCTTTAGTTTCTCAAAATTACCTTGTATGTGTTGAAAATGGCCGTTTAACGTCGTATAATATTGGAGTTTTCGCATAATCAGTGGATCCAAATCTACAGATTCTTCAAAATTTCATTGCAACGAGTGATGATTAAAATTTTCACTCAAGTAATGCGACGCATGCGTTTCTGTCTAAGGATTTTACCAATGCGGGTTTATGAAGTAACGGCTATGGTTCGCTTTCTGGTCAAGTAGTGAATTTTGTCCTATTTTCCGTTTCCTATTGTCCGTTTAACGTCGTATAATATTGGAGTTACGCATAATCAGTGGATCCAAATCTACAGATTCTTCAAAATTTCATTGCAACGAGTGATGATTAAAATTTTCACTCAAGTAATGCGACGCATGCGTTTCTGTCTAAGGATTTTACCAATGCGGGTTTATGAAGTAACGGCTATGGTTCGCTTTCTGGTCAAGTAGTGAATTTTGTCCTATCAAATGACACCAGATATAATCTCGTGGCATCTGACGGACAAAATAGACCACGCCGATAAAAGTGATTTCTTCTTGGAAAGCTGTTATAGAAAAAAGAAAAATACACGTATTACTGGAAGTCCATTAACTCGTGGCCAGATGGCACTATATACCAAAAAAGAAAAAATTTAGTATATCGATGCTAGAGTTCGCAATCAAGCCTTGTTACAAATGATAAAAAAATGTGTAAAAGCATATCTGTATCTGTGCACATGGACATTTGTAACAACGCTTGATTGCGAGGTCTCGCATCGATATACTAATTTTTTTTCTTTTTTGTTGAAATCGTTGTCCGTTATTTTCAATTCCCAAGTTTATACGCCTTCTCATGCTGTTAGAGGCATTTTGTAGCATTGAGGACGTTATTAATGCATATTCTTCAATAATTCTTTGCCGCAAATCTTGCAAATTAGCAACAGGAGTTTTGAATATTCTATTCTTTAGGTGAGAAAACACGAAAAGTCCATACCTAATTGTCAAATAAGGTGATCGTGGTAAAAATTCAACTTCCGTATGTAAGCTTATAACCCGATCGTAAAAAAACTCACGAAGAAAAGCAATATTTTCACATGTTGTGGGTACCGTTGCACCATTTTGCTGGAGGGAACCATATTGTAATTCATCTTCGTGTAACTGTTCAATAAATTCATTCAAAATATTTCTATACCTCTCATCATTAATTGTAAAATTAAAAAAATATAGGTCCAACAATTCTGCGGCGAGAAATTACTGGCCAAACACCAAGTTTCGCGGTATGCAGAAACGATTCAACAAAAATATTTTTTCACTACTTTTCACTATTCCACATCCGAGTATTTTGGAATTGACGTACCCCGAAAGATAAAACTACGGATCATTAGAGAAAAATGTCAAACTTAGCAGGTCATTACCTTGCATTAAAATTATTTGCAAACCACTGGTAGTAAGCAAGACGTCTAGGGTAGTCTACCAGCAAAATAGCCTGACGTGATTGTATCTTATACGGATGCATATGTAAGTTTTTCTTTGCAATTTTCTGGCATGTTCCACAAGAAAGTATAATCTCTTGAGAAAGATGTTTCAAAGGTTTCGTAGATTTATTTTCCATACGTTGACGAACACCATTTATAACTTCTTCCGAACGAACAGTTGATAATCAGTCAGTACGTGATTTAGGGCACATACAACCAGTCTATAGAAATATACCAACACAATTGGAAAAGCAGTTATAAACATTTTTGGGAATTACAGCTAACTCTGGGAAGTGCTCTCTAAAATCATCCAAACATGTAAGCTGGCTGTATACTGCTCTCTAAAATCATCAAAACATGCATGCTGGCTGTATACCTAAATTCCATCAATTCGCACTCCAGTTCGAAAATAAGCTTTTATCTCGCACGGTTTTTGCACTGTATTATGAACCATATTTGAATTTATTCAAACTCGATGTCCAAACTTGCTTTCAACAGTTCTAACACATTAATTGATGACAGTCAATGCCATTGTCAAAATAATTTTCAAAACCGTTAAGTTATAATACCTGGCTTAAGTTCAGACATATATTTTCTATTTCAAAGCCATCTTCGTCATAGAAACTTTATAATATTACCGTAATTGACGTAATTAACATCTTACTGACTTAAGTTACGACATAATTTTTATATACACGGCGAGTGTATACATTACGAGTGAGAATTTGAATAATCACTTGTTAGAATAAATATTGATTTGCAAAATTTTATTAAAACATTTTTTCCATGAAATTAACATTTTTAGTAATTTTGTTATTTTGTCTTAAGTAAGCTTTAATATTTTATGTCTTTGGTGAATTCGGAATTAAGTTTCATTTAATGGAAGTTCTTTGTTTTCTAGCCTGGCAATTACACAAGCAATTAGTAGAGATATAAGTTAATTAATTTTTTAATCAATGATTTTTTGGTAGTTTCCAATTTTGGGTCAAAAATCTTACTGCCTTTAACCACGTTCTTCATTGTGTGGTAAAAGGACCTCGTGGTAGTAGTACTCTGGGCAATTTTTCCTTGTGCATTCAAACTCTAAGCAGAGTTTTTTCAAAGACTTTTTTTATTGTTTTTTACTAAATTATTAACGAGAGAAAATTGTGATCTAACAGTTTCGGCAACTTTGTTTAAATCATGGGCGTACAGTGACGTACACTCGCGACGTACAATGAATTAATTTTGGAAAAAGTAAATAGTTATCGATATGTTTACTAAACGTCAAAGCATTGGAGAGATTATATCGAAAAGTAATAAATAGTTGCTTTTGTGTTACCTTTCTATACTAATTAGGCCGGAAATTTATGGCTCAACCTACGCATGCACTATATATCTGAAAACATATTTACTTTGCATAGTACATTCGGAAATTATACGTATTATCATGATAGGCGTTGTAAAATCAAATCTGTTAATGTTAAACAAGTAATAACACTAATGTAATACATGCAATTTTGGTTTATTTTTAAGTTTCAGATGGTATTTTCGTAATTTGGGTCGATTTGTTGGTTATTTATAGAATTATAATAGTCAAGTATATAAATAGTTTTTAAAACGTCATTATAAATATATGGACATTTATTACTCCTAGAGTATGTAGGTATATACGAGGGAGTATTGATTTATTATAAGTAGAGCTGAGGATTTTTGCGGTAAGGCAGGACCGTATGTAGTGCATCCCCACCGGCGTATAATCAATACAAATGCAATTAAATTCTGGTATTTGAAAAATGATTATATGTATTACCTTAGTATTAAAATAAACCATCCATTTTTTATTACTAATACATGAAAGAAGTTTCTGAATCGATAGTTTATAAATAGTTCTACGAATTTTGAAAAAAATGTATGGGTGTATATGCACCAGTATGCATATACTTGCCGGTAAGCGATTTCTGTATGAAAGGATTACTGTAGTAAATAGCAATAAAGAAGATATGCATTATATTTCGTTTAGAGTACCTAATTGATTTTGTTGAATGTTTCTGGACAATCGTTCTTTATTCCTTATTATCCTAGCATATGTTCTATTCCTATAACGAAAGTATAAAAAGTATCGTCTATTGTTCTGCAAACCAAATTTCTATCAGTCATCACTGATGACTGATGTTACAAATACAAATGTGTCGCAAATGCAAAAATTAAGCGCTTTGTTAATTGTTAAAGTTTAGAAAACATTTTATTATAAGAGGCAGGTAGTGTTTATCCACTCAAAGAAGTAATTGATACATTTCACAATACTTTTCTTTTAGAAATTTGGTTTGCAGAACAATAGACGATACTTTTTATACTTTCGTTATAGGAATAGAACATATACCAGGATAATAAGGAATAAAGAACGATTGTCCAGAAACATTCAACAAAATCAATTAGGTACTCTAAACGAAATATAATGCATATCTTCTTTATTGCTATTTACTACAGTAATCCTTTCATACAGAAATCGCTTACCGGCAAGTATATGCATACTGGTGCATGTACACCCATACATTTTTTTCAAAATTCGTAGAACTATTTATAAACTATCGATTCAGAAACTTCTTTCATGTATTAGTAATAAAAAATGGATGGTTTATTTTAATACTAAGGTAATACATATAATCATTTTTCAAATACCAGAATTTAATTGCATTTGTATTGATTATACGCCGGTGGGGATGCACTACATACGATCCTGCCTTACCGCAAAAATCCTAGCTCTAATTATAAGCCTACTATTGAAACTATTTTTGAAACAAGTTGTGACTTAGAATATTTTATTATTCAACATAGATTCCTCTTAAATTAATACACTTAATACAGCGATCTTATAACGTCTTTAAAACCCTTCTACAAAAAAGATAGTCTAAGGGAGCTAAGTCTGGGGAATAGAATGGGTGTTCCAGTAGTTCGAACGCTAGATCCCGAATTGTATTCATGGTAATGGGCAATTTGTGTGCTGGGGCATTGTCCTGCAAAAATAACACACCTTTCGCTAACATGTCACGTCTTGTTTCCTTAATTTTCTCTCTCAGGGTGGTTAATAATTTAGAATAAGAATTTCCAGTGCTGGTCTGACCCATTTTTAGGTAATCGATAATAATTATTCCATGGATGTTCCAAAGAAACTGAAGCAAGAACTTTTCCAGCGGATTCTTGAACTCGAAACTTCTTAGGCCTTGGAGAACCATGATGCTTCCACTCCATCGCTTGCTGTTTTGTTTCTGGGTCGTAAAAATGGGCACATGTTTCATTTATAGTCACAAGATGGTTCAAAAAATCCTTCAAAACAGGCACATATTGACCATGATGCTTTCACTCTTGCTCGTTTGTGTTCGGCATTCAAGCATTTAGGAATCCATTTTGCAGAATTTTTTTTTTTTATCTAAATCGACGTGAACTATATGATGGACGCGTTCATATGAAATCTTTAGTGTCTCAGCTATATATTTCAGTCCAATTCGACGGTCTGATAATATCATATCATGAATTACGTCAATATTTTCGGAGGTGGACACCGAAATCGATCTTTTTGGTCGCTTCTCATCTTCAATGGAAAGTTTTTTTCCTCTTTTGAATGACGCAATCCAATTTTTGACAATCGCATATGATGGGCATTGATCACCAAGTGCGTTAAGCATATCTTCGTAAATTTTCTTACCACTTAATCTTTTCAAATACAAGTATTCCTCGACACTCCAATTTATCGATTTTCACTTTATTGCAATTCAATTCTTCAATTTACTGCACAGCAATACTTCAACTTCTTGACGTAAGATTTTACAGTGACACTTTTAAAATGTCATTATTTCTTGCCATTAGAACAAGATTTGGTTTTGTTCAAGGAAAATTGCATAGGCTAACTATCTCGTATACATCTCTGTCCGAAAAGAAATCTAATTAAACTAGAAGAAACTAATGGCGCTACCTGTTATATCTTTTTGTTGTCGAAAGCAGCAACATTTAGCAACATAATGTCGTCTCAGTTGTTTCAAAACTTATCGCATCCAAAGCCGTGTTGTAGTGTCAAGGGTGAGTGTGTCTTCAAGAAAGGTAAAAAAGTGACCGGTTTTAAGACGCTTAACAGTTGGACACCCAAAATTCACACTGGGCCAAAGTTACATGAAAAAATGTGACTGATTTCATCAAAGAAAACTCGAAATCGTCTTGTTGATACCAAGTTAGGTCTTCGCATTCGCAATTTATATTTCATAAGTTAATCGATAATCAAAACTTGTGCGAAGTGGGTACCGCAAAGATTTCAATAAAACCACTCATAAGGAATCAAATTTTCTGGACACGGTCGTTGGTGGTGTTTTGACTATGCACCCAAAATCATACATCAGAGTGTTAAATGGAGACTGCCAGAGGGGCGGGCACTTAAATATACATTACTTAGGGCCGGTATTATAATAAATTGGGTATTATAAATAGTGAGTAAGGAAACTAAGCAAGTAAATCTACCAATTAATTTACAACCTAGAAAATCGTGGTATTAAATGTTATTCATTGGTTAAATGCGATCAGCTGTTTGCTCTACTGTGCTGCAAATAAACATAATCTTATTTTTAAAAGTTTATTTTTTCATATGTTTGATAACTTGAATTATAATAATGTCAGATTTAGTGTTTTCGGTATCATCAGTTCAGGGGTATCTGAATTATCAGACGTTGAAAATCAACCATATATAAAGGACCGATTCATTCGAAATGTATTCAAATAATGTATTTAAAGCACGATTTCGTTTAATAAAACAGACATTTCAATATGTTTTAAAAATTATTGAAAATAATTTGAAACTTTATTCAAATAGGTATAATTTGTGGAACGTTCCCTTTTTTTATCTTCAGACATTTTATAAATCCAATATAATATAATATATGCAATAGCAAAATTAATGTAATATGATAGGCAAATGTCAAAGCACGTAGGAAACTTAAACACAACCTACTGGTCTACAAATACAAACAAAAAGAAATCGTAAAGAATTCGTTTTTATTGTATTTTTTCATTTTATTCAGTGGCCCCATCGTTTATAGAAACGCTGTACTACAAAATACATAGCAATTAAGAGTTATTCTACAAATACTTATTTTACTTGCATGCATTTTTTATAATACCAGATTTCAATTTATTGGTCCAACAAATTTATTCGTCAAATTGTTATTCACAGAATTATTCGCTGTTTATAATATCGACCCTTAGGAAAGTAAAATGTAAAGTCAATACTTATTTGTTGCATTATTAAATGAATTCGTTGTGCTAATCAAATGATGTTTGGTCGTGACTAAGCACAAAGAATTAAAAAATAATGCAAGTGTTGGCTCTACATTTTACTTTCTCAAGAAATTTATATTGCCGAATCTTATGAATTAGTATTCCTGGTATTGAATCGGGTTGGTGGTTTGTCCTGAGAAAGACAGATCAAGCATGTCAAAGTTTCAAGTAATTATCCATCGTCTGGACGCCAAAGGCAAACTTTATCTAAGCGGAATCAGAGAGCTAGTACAATAAGGATTATGACTCGTGGATCTTATATAGACTCTACCAGCGTTCTTGATTGGTTATCGCCTGCTTATAAGTAACGATCGTCGATTGAAAGTACGTGAGATAACAAATGAAGTAAATATTTCAACCGACAGGGGATGCAATATTTTGCATGAACATTTAAATATGAAAAAGCTATCCGCGAGATGGTTTGCTGATCAAATGCGCGCTCGCTTCCAAATATTAGGAGAATGTTTAGTTCCTTCGACGCAATCCAATGGAATTCTTCCGTCGATATGTCACAGTAGATGAAAGTTGGATACATTATTGTACTCCAGAAACGAAAATACAGTCCTAACAATGGATTTCACCCGGGAACGTGGCCTCAAGAAAGCAAAAGCCGTTTTTTTTGGCTAATAAGGTCATGGCCACAGTTTTTTGAGATTCCAAAGATGTTATCTTTATTGATTGTTTAAAAAGGAGAAAAACCATAACCGTTCAATATTATGCTGATTCTCTGACACGTTTTTATGCAGAACTGAAGAAAAAATTACCGTATTTGTAGAAGAAAACAGTTGTTCCATCACGATAATGCGCCTTCTCATTCGTCCGTTGCTGCTACAACAAAATTTGTCGAAATGCGTTACGAATTGCTGCCACATTCTCCATATTTGCTAGATCTATCTCCCAGTGATTGCTTTTCATTTTTAAATTTATAAAAAATGGTACGGTGGAATGAGATTTGGGACAAATGAAGACGAGACAAATGTATATTCTGAATTTGCCGAAAGATTACCTTTTAGACGACTTAAGAAAATTGGAAACTCGCTGGGTGTGTAGACTTGCAAGTGGATTATGTTGAAAAATAATATATAATTTTTAATACAAAAGTATTTTTAATAATATATAATATTATTAAAAATGGGGTGTGAAGAACACAATACAAGTTCATATGTATTATTGAATGTATCTTCTCCAAAGATAATATCTGCGAGATAGCAAGGTAGTTATGTTTGTTGAATGTGTCTCTTCTCCAACAGGGGCGTATTGATAATCATGTAGAAATGTGAAATACGTATCTACGTCTTTGGAGAAGATACATTCAATAATACATATGAACTTGTATTGTGTTCTTCACACCCCATTTTTAATAATATTATATATTATTAAAAATACTTTTGTATTATGCAAAATTGGTAGGTTTTACTTACTCAAGTATGTTTCAAATTATGTTGTTATATAATTTTTACCCTAAAATAAATATTTCATTGAAAAGTCACTTTACCGTCAAACTACGCACGTAGTCTCAGCTTGCATCTTAAATATGTACTTTTTTTGTTAGTAAATTATTTTGCTGGTATAAAACACGCCAGCGCGTGTATAGATCAATCATTAAAAAACGCGCATGTTTTAAAGTTACTAGGGACACGTCAACAACTCGAAATAAGTCAAATATAAAAATCAACTTGTTATTAATTGATCTGACAGAACAACCTTTTAACAATAAATAAAATGTTACTAATAAATGTGTCAAAAGCTATAATGAAATATTTCATAATAATTTTATCGAAAAAATTCTTACTTTAAATGAATACAAAATATACAATTATTATTGTTTGAAATATTAAACTCTCGTTTTTTTTTTAATCAGAGGAGATGCTATTCAAATGAATACATTTTTATACAACACTATTTTCACTGGAATCGTGCTTCCACTAATGGCACTGCCAATAATGTTTGAAACATTCTTCTTGCTGCTAATACTTTCTTCAACGTAACCACTCGCCACAGCTGCCGATTTTCAACCTACTTGGATTGAATTTGATCGATTGTTATACCACCATTCGCCATAATGGTAGCGGATGTACGCATAACACGTCCCGTGTATTTCTCAGGATCGTCCAATTTAAGATAACGTGCAGTTTGCAATGGACTTGATCCAAACGTATTAATACCTACTACTTGATTAGTACAGTTCCCCTTGTCATATTCTGTAAGAAAACTCGATCCGTACTCACATTTTGAGGGCGCAATAAAAAATACTGCTTCACCAAACTTACCTAATGAATCCCATCACTGTCGGCAACAGTAAAGCGTCGAGCCTTCACTGCCTTAGAGGATTGGATAGTAATAAGTAAAGACGGCAGACTATGTGCCCGAACAGTAGCGTGATGTGGAGGGATCGAGTAGAGGCGTACGACAATCAATTCAGTTGCCGTTGAGACGTAAGCGATACATTGTTAACACAATCGTGTTGAAAATGTCGGGAGTGCGTAGAAACAATGCATCGACTCGGTTGCATGCTAACGTATTAAAGAAATTTTTACATCGGTTTCCCGATTTAATATATGACGGTACCTTAGTGAAATGTTTAGTTTGTGAAACAACTTTATTAACTTGGAAAGCAAGTCAGTGCCAAAGACATATAAATAGTGACAAACATAAATCGAATAATAGTGGACGCAGATCATATAATAAATTTGTGTGTGATTTAACAATGATGTTAATTGCGACCAATATACCAATGCAGAAAGTGGAACACCCAATGTTTCGTCAGTTTTGGAAGAAATACAATCCTACGTGGAAATTACCAGCAAGAAGTACGCTACGGAATTACGTACCGTCAGTGCGTGAGAGAATTGTAAATTGTACGAAAAATACGGTAAAAAAAAATTCCTGTGGTTAACAATAGACGAAACTACAGATATTAAAAAACAGTCCATCCTAGCCATTCTAGTACGGACGCTGACTCCGCAAGGACCTTCTCCTCCTTATTTACTAACCTGTAAACGAATGCAAGGGTGTACTGCCAGAGCGATATATGATGTATTAACAGAAACACTACACAAATTTGAGATTTTACCGAAGCAAGTGTTAATGTTAGTTACCGATGCTGCCAAGGTTATGTGTTCCACGGCAAACTTACTCAAAACGATTCAACCAAACCTGCTGTATGTCACATGTTTGCTTCACGCTTTACACCTTGTAACAAACACTATACGTACAACTTATCCTGATGTGGATCAACTGATAGGACAAACGAAAGCGGTTTTTCTTAAATCTCCGAAACAGATTCGGCTATTTCATTCGCTGTGTCCTGATATACCCGAGCCGCCTCAACCAATTCTTATACGATGGAGTACTTGGTTAGAAGCAGCATTTTATTATTATAAACATTTCGAAAAAATTAAATCAGTGATTTTACAACTAGATGCCAAAGAAGCAGCTGCAATACGGCTCAGCCAGGTTCAATTTAACAATCCTCAAGTTGCAACAAATTTAAAAATTATTTACGACAGTTACGTTCCAATACTGGACGCAATAAAAAATTTACAGAACACTGCGCTGTCCTTATCGGACTCATTAGCAATTATTGACCACGTAAAACTAGTGTTGCATATCCTTGAAGATGAAAAAAGTGATTGTGTCCGTGAAAAATTTAACAGTGTATTAGATAAAAATGTAGATTTTACAAAATTAGGGCAACTTTTTACCAATACTGAAGATCCGTTGTACAGATAGAAAGAGCGCTTTAACTATGCAAATATAACATCTCTCAACGTCGACCAATCCTTCCCTGTATATAAACGTATATATACGTCGCTACGTACGAACCTTTCCGAGACTAATACAGAAACATATATTATGGTGCAGTTTTTTCATCGCGCACATCCGCATTTTTTTGCAACAATGTAAACATGTTGGGTAAGTTATTTATGATTTTTCTTAACGTTTTGTATAGGGATTCGATATATTTATTTTTAAGTAAGCGCACTGTTATTCTGCTAAACTCTCCACGCAACGCCACTGCTGGGGCACATAGTCTGCCGTCTTTAGTAATAAGTAATACGCTTCACTCTTCCTTGATATTGTATAGGCGTAAATCGCACAACTCGCATCTTCTAAAAGATCCAAAGATACCGCAAATTGCTACTACCTTCAAAAATAAATACGTAATCTCCGATGCATTAAAAAAATTCCGCAAATCGTCTTCCTTGAATACAAGCCTTGTTTGCTACACCATTCTTGCTAATTGCCTTCGTAAATGTATGGACTTTCACAAATGATTTTATATCAATCCCTTTGTTTATCCGTAACATACTTTGCAATTTCGAATGGATAGCTGACATCGTCCTTGTACTGTTCCGACATTTCCCGAAAGTAAGCAGCATAACTCGTTCATCTATTACTGTAGCTTGTTACTCTTCCATCCATTTGATAAATACGTTATACTTATTTTTATATGCGGTTTCCGATTTTTACGGTATTAATCTACATTTAGCTTTATTACTTAAACAATCGATCTTAAAACTCATCGTTACACACCAATAACCTAATAACTGTTATGTGTGTATATTTGTTTAAGTTAATTTTTAGTTTACTCATTTCCATGACATTAAAAGGTTATATTGATGTTACATCACATCCAACGATTTTACATTATTAGTTCGTATATAAACACGATTTTGAAATAAACCAATAAAAAGAAATAGTGTATAGTTTTCGTAGATAACTGATCATTAACACTTGCTTTCAAGAACTCCGGCTCTACCGTTGTGTTTGAAAAATCGCGCTTGTTTTAGTGACGTTAATATCCACTCATATTTTAATATACTATTTCATCCACCTGATAAAGCCATTGTATAGTGGAACAATATTGTAGTGGTTTAGAATAAATATTTGAATTTATAAATTGATCACGTTATTTCTTAACGTTATCATATTTTTTAATAAGATCGTCAGCATTTGGAAATGGAAATGAATTTTTATTTCATTTGAATTTTCTTTCATCACTGTTCAATACATAAAAATTTTGTTTGCAATAATTTTTGTATATTGCGCTACTGAGAAGTACATACTTGTATTTTCAAATATTTCAAATACACTACATTATATTGGAGATGATATAGAAATTTGTGGTTAGATTTATTATAATATCGCTTTTACGATACTTTCAGTTATTAATTCCTAATGTAATATAAATTCCTGAGATAATAAAATTTACTGAAACATCTTATTTCGATTTCATATTTTATTTTAAAAGAACAAAAGAAAACAGAAGATAACAGGAGACAAGCAGTAGGAAAGAAATCTCTTAGAAAAGCAGCTGCCTGGAAAACGAAATACGGAGACAAGAGGTCAACTATGAACAGGAAATCTAAATGAATACGCATACAATTATAAGAAACCTCTCCAAAGAATAAGAAGTACATTACGGCACGTCAAAGAAAATATTATATTACTGAAGGAAAAAAGAGACTAACTCTGAATAAATTTGAGAGAAAGAATGAACCACCAATTTTTAAAATAAAAACTAGGGATAAGCTGAATTTATAGAGAATAAGAAATTCTAATAAACTATGAAAAACAATCAAACAGTGTTTATTTACGAGGTGCATTCAAGTTCTAAGGCCTCCGATTTTTTTTGTCCAGACTGGAAAGAGATAGAAGCCTGTGCATTGTTTTAAAATGAGGGTGCGTTCGTTATCAATACGTCACAGAGATGGCAGCACTGTACAGCAGATGGAATTGGAGCGGCAGCGTCGAGAATGAGAACTGTTTTAAATACTTAAAATGGCTACTTTTTCTTTACTTGAACAGCATGCAATCATTCGTTTTCTGAATTTGCGTGGTGTGACACCAATTGAAATTCATCGACAGTTGAAGGAGACATGTGGTGATGGAGTTATGGATGTCTCGAAAGTGCGTTCGTGGGTGCGACAGTTTAATGAAGGCAGAACATCGTGTGACAACAAACCGAAACAACCTCGGGCTCGCACAAGCCGGTCTGACGACATGATCGAGAAAGTGGAGAGACTTATTTTGGGGGATCGCCGAATGACAATTGAACAGATCGCCTCCAGTGTTAGCATTTCCGTGGGTTCTGTGCACACAATCCTGCATGACGACCTGAAAATGCGAAAAGTGTCCTCCAGGTGGGTGCCACGAATGCTGACGGACGACCACAAGGCTGCTCGTGTGGCATGTTGCCAAGCAATGTTGACGCGCAACCAAGGCATGAATGGGACTTTCTTTTCGACGATTGTGACAATGGATGAGACGTGGATGCCATTTTTCAATCCAGAAACAAAGCGCCAGTCAGCTCAATGGAAGCACATAGATTCACCACCACCAAAAAAATTTCGGGTAACCGCCAGTGCTGAAAAAATGATGGTGTCCATGTTCTGGGACAGTGAAGGCGTAATCCTTACCCATTGTGTTCCAAAGAGCACTACGGTGACAGGTGCATCCTACGAAAATGTTTTGAAGAACAAGTTCCTTCCTGCACTGCAACAATAACGTCCGGGAAAGGCTGCGCATGTGCTGTTTCACCAAGACAACGCACCCGCACATCGGGCTAACGTTACGCAACAGTTTCTTCGTGAAAACAACTTTTAAGTGATTTCTAATGCTCCCTACTCACCTGACCTGGCTCCTAGTGACTTTTGGCTGTTTCAAAAAATTAAAGACACTGTCCGTGGCCGCACATTCACCAGCCGTGCTGCTATTGCTTCAGCGACTTTCCAGTGGTCGAAACAGACTCCTAAAGTAGCCTTCGCCGCGGCCATGGAATCATTGCGTCGACGTTGTGAAAAATGTGTACGTCTGCAGGGAGATTACGTCGAGAAGTAACACCAGTTTCATAGTTTTCGGGTCAGTAGTTAGTTAGAAAAAAAATCGGAGGCCTTACAACTTGAATGCACCTCGTAGAGCAACTCTTTATCTGTCATTTAACGTTTTGTTGTTGAAGTTACGTTCGTTATAACCCAGCTACTTATTTTTTAAAACTAAAATAAAATGGAATTAACCAGAGAGTACTTTCAAATCTTAATTTACTTATTATGATTTTAAAAGAGGTTTAAGTCCTTATAAGTTCGAAGAGAGTTTAGATTCGGTTTTTAATGAACAAGCACCTTCCTTAGGTACAATTTACCGATGGATGGTATAAGAAATTTGAACGCTCTAGGAATTCTGTTCAGCATCAAAAAGGAGCAGGGCGTCCTCCTACGGCTGTTACCGAAAAAAAATTGCTGCTGTTAAAAAATAATTGAAGAGGACAATAAAGCCACTTATGTGGTAATAGAGCATCAACTCAAGATAGGATCGTCAGCTGTTAAAATGATCACTTCTGACTTCTAAAAAGCAGAGCGTATAATAATTTGCCATGACACTTCAAATTTCTTAAATAATGGCGGGCACCAAATTTTATTCCAAAATAGTGACACGTGACGAAACTTATATTCCCTTTTTCGACTTCTCTACCCGCCAAGAGCGTCATGTATGGATTCACGAAGATAAGGAAACTCCTGCAATAACTAAGAAGCAGCGAGCTATGAAAAAGGTTATGTGTGCGGTATTCTTCAGAAGTACGGGTTTTAGTAAACGCAATTAAGCTAGATGGACAGAAGACAGATACAGCTAAGTGATTACACTGACAAATGTTTGCCTGAAGTGTTCAGTAGAGTTCTAGACAAGGGAATTGTGCTCCGTCATAATAATGCATCGCCCCATATGGAAGTTTTAACTCTCCAGTTTTTGGCTAAAAAAAATTTAAAAGTAATAGAACATCCGCCGTACTCACCTGATTTAGCAATGTGTTACTTTTGGCTATTTTTTGAGATTAAACGCAGTTTGGGGAAAGTTTCGTCTGAAAAAGAGCTTGGGTACTGCAGTTCACGCTTATATTGAAGGTATTCCGAAAGAAGATTGGTTAGGAGCTTTTAAACAGTGGAAAGAAAATGGTCAAATGTATCATTGCTGAAGGGAATTACTTTGAGCATATTTAAAGTAAAATCCTAGAAAATATTAACCGTGTTTTCTTATTCTCAATAATTTCAGGTTGTCCCTCGTATAAAAGATATTACTTAAGCCATTAATATTTGGTTGTTGTTTTTTAAATTTAAATTGATTTATTAGAAATGCTAAAATAATACCTTAAAGTAAAGACTGCGTCTACCTTGTTTGTACAGCAGTTAACACTTACAGGAAGTGAAAGTTATTAATGCACAAAAGAATTGAATTCATTACAATAAAGTTTCAATAAAGTAACTAAATTTAACATGTGCGATTTATAAGTCGTTTATAAAATAAAATATTTCGACTAGATACGAGAAGTCCTCTGACAAATTTTCGTTACAAAAGAACTAGGGTATTTTTAAAGGAAATTATTTTATTATATTTCAAAATATATTAAAACATATTTGTTTTCTTACGATTAACACTGAATTCGGTCTTGGCAAATGAATTTCTACGAGATATTGCTTAAGCGGATTATAATGCTTCTGTTTACCTCATTTTACGGAAATGACCGAGATATGTTAATGAGTCGGGTTGTATTATTTCAAAATATATAACAAGTGTTCATTTGAAAAGTCAATCTAGTAGCATGTGATTTACTTAGAATATTTTGAAGTATGTCGTAAATTAAAATTTACTACTTAACCTACGAAATCGTATATTTTGACAGTTTCATACATACAAATAAATAACAAATAATAGGTATTTATTGAAAACTATAACAAATGTTGAAAATGTTGTCCTTCAAGATCAATGCACTTTAAAATCCTCCGTTCAAAATTATTAATTATTTAAACCAGAATCGACGCACGATTATTTTATGCACTGATATTTGTGATTGACATTATCAAATGTCATTTGGATTTACGTTTATGGAACAAACATATACTAATATGTATGCGTCTTATTCTATCAAAATTTCAAAGTAACCTAGATTGACTTTTCAAATGAACACACGTTAGCAAGTGCCAATTAAGTTGGCGCGAGGAGGGGGTACGCAGAAGCCGTTTTTAAAAACGTCCACCCCACTACTCAAGTAATTGTAAGAATACATTTGTCATTGACGTTTGACAGAACATAATGTCTTTGCTAGGGGATCATAAAGTGATACACGCTCAGAGGTTAGAATTATCTGACATTTGATGTAAAACCAAATACAAATCTCCCCACTACTTCTAATTCTGCGCGAACTTACCCCTCCTCGCGCCAACTTAATTGGCGTTTGCTATACATAGATATGAAATTTGAGTTGGTAGCGCTTGCAGGCAAATTTAAGGTTATGTTATACTACTTGACAAGTTGGGAAGTATTAGAAAACAATAAGCCTTTTTGCTAAAACAAATTATAATTATAATTATTATTATAATTGTGGAGCGGAGCATAAAAAAAGACAGAATAGCGGTTACTTTACATAGGTTGTGAATATTCTCCTAGTGTGATTTTTAAACTGTTACAAAATCTGTGAATTAACTATCAATTTGTATATCGTACTGTTAAAAGGTATAATGAAGTCTTCTCTTTTAACGATCATAAAAGATCGGGCCGGCTGCTCTTTGAAAGGACTCCAGGACTTGTCAAAACCGTGAAAGCATGAATAATGAGGAACCAAAAAATAATAGCTCTACAAATGTGAATATTCAAAGGTGTTCTTAGAAATGGTATTTAATGAAGAATCTGCAGCCCCACGCTTACCGTAGAAAAAGGTCATCTTCTTACTGTTCGTTTAAAAGCGTTGCGATTAGACAGCGATAGCACTTTTAATTCGATATGCAAGAAACGAACATAGTTCCATCTTGTCTGCGGAGAAAAAAACTTTTTAATTTTGAAGAACAATACAATAAACAAAACAATTGGATATATGTCCACAACAGTAGAAAACCTGGTGAAATTGTTCCCTGTGTTCAAAAAGGCCACTATCGTGCGTTAGTGATGGTATAGTTAGGAGCTTCATGGCATGAAGCTACGCAAATTCATTTTTAAGAAAAAATATTAAAACCTGTCTTGAAAATGTTGTTAAACCATTAACACAAACCATATTTAATAAAGAGCGCCAAGAATTCCAACAGAATTCAACACCTGTTGATAAAGCAAAAAGTACTCAGGGATGGTTAGAGAGAAGTATACCCGATTTTATTAGACAAAAAGGCAGGCCATCATCCAACCCGGATTTAAATCTTCTTGATTATAAAATATGGTTCATTGTCGAAGAGAAAGCTTGCTCTCTTATTCACAGTGGCGGTCTTTAAATAATTAAAGGCCACTGCGTGGGCTTTACTGAAATAAAAGTTCGTGTTATTTAGAAAATGCTTTCCGTTCGAATTACACCTACGCGTATTCGTAAATACATCTATATGTCCACAAACAATTTCGAACTATGGTAGCTGTTCATGTGCTATATACATATGGCACGAGAAGCGCTGGTAAAGTGAGTCTTGCGAACATTTCGCTTGTCCACACCTTTATGAGCCGACCAAAAATGGCGGTCTTTAGTAATTATATTATACTATACAACAGTATAAGCAGACATTTTGATAACAGACAATACGGCTTTGTACGCAAAGTGACGGTATTACAATTGACGTACTCAAACAGGAATTACTGTGGCCATTTACTGAATGTAAAATAAAATGATGACCTAGGTAGGTTCGTTCAGTCCATCAGCATCGAAAGATAGAAGAAGGATAAAAGAATAAAGAAACAAAGAGAGATTTATATTAATACATAGTACCATATGATCAAAAATTACTTAGATAGGTAAGGGATAGCCATGGTTGGGAGAATCACTGTCTTTGATAGGTTCAGCTTGTTGCTGTCAATTAAATGTCAGTTTTGATTTGAAGTAGTTGTAATTATATTGGTTATGTTAGCTGATCAGCTTGTTAAATTATTTATTGGAAATTACATTTAATTCATATCGAATAAAACTTCAAATCGAAACTGACATTTAATTCATGTCAAATAAAAATTCAAATCGAAACTGACATCCAACCAACATGTAGAACCAACAACAGCCTGAACCTATCAAAGACAGTAATCCGCCCAACCATGGCCATAGTTTATCTAAATAATTTTTGCTCATATGGTACTATTTTTGTATATCAGTTCTACGAATTTCTATGCCGTATATTGTCTTTTTTACAACAATTAGTTATATTATTTTACCACAACTGCATTGTACAAGCAACCACTTTAAGCAGTGGTGATTCTTGATGATGTACTGCACAGATGAGACTGCTTCGAACAATTTCGGTTGCAGCTACTTGCTTCTTGCGAGATAGACATATAAGTCACGTCTGAGCTTAGAGAATTTACGAAGTGTCATTTGTAAATAATCATAAGTCAAATTGACAAGTTACGATTTAACCTATTACTAATAGTACGACATGCAGGTTAGATCACTTAATCAATCTAAGACATAACTGATTTAATCATCCATGGCAGACTCTGAAAACTTTTTTTGTGGCTCACTATTTACTTTTCTCAGTGCTCTTCTTATATGCGCCATGGTGCCGTGCCATTAATAAAACAAAACTTCTTTGCACTTGTTATGTGGAAAACACATTCTTGAACGTATTCATTTAAGAAAGCGTCAAGAAAGAAAACAATTACAAATTTAACTCTTATATGCCGGTTGTCCTTGAAATAAAGACAACATATGAAAAATGAAAAGATGTAATTATATAGAGTAAAACACAAAATAATTGAATTGATTCGGCGTTTACTTGATGAAGATCTATAATTTAAAATAGAAATAAAACTACGGTTCTAATCTTTACTTTTAATCACGACAATTGTTTCCCCAGCACAGTGGCTTTCTCAGGTGCTTACATCTAAAGAGTACGTTACAAACTAAATTAAAAAATATATATATAAAATCAAGAAGGTTGGTATTATTTTACAATGTTTTTAAATTATTAAATTCATAGATTTCTTTAAAAACATTGTAAAATAATACCAACCTTCTTGATTTTATATATATTTTTTTTAATTTAGTTTGTGACGTACTCTTTAGATGTAAGCACCTGAGGAAGCCACTGTGCTGGCGAAACAATTGTCGTGTTACGATTAATGATTAAAAGTGAAGATTAGAACCGTAGTTTTATTTCTATTTTAAAACACAAAATATCTTCCAAAACTTCCCTCTCATAAGCGAAAAAGAAATGACAAAGATATTTAAAAAATTAGTGGCGCCCCTATATTATAAAAGACGATATCTTAAATTTGACCGACAATAATAAAAAGAATAATTTTGTTAATTGTCCATCTCGCTTAAAGTTTTATTCAATTGTCGATTGTAACGTACGTTCGATATAATTTACGTCTTCGGCTGAAGATAGATTATTATCAATTTGAACGATAAATGTCCGTAGAGCACACATCTTACATGTTCTTTTAATACATCGTCGTTAAAAATTCACAATAAATTTTTAACAGCTGACCTTCGTACAAGGTTATCGAACTCTTACTATAACAAAACTTATACACAATGTTATCTTCTAGCATTTTTATAAACATAGACATTGCGGTATGTGTTTACAATAGCGGTCTTTTTTATATCCATATTAATATTTTAAATATGCTACTTCTCGCAACAAAAAAAAAAACATTCACGTAATACACATTTTTTTTAAAATTTTAAATAATTCTCTTGAATATTAAACAGCTGATTTTGATTAAGGTTACTGACCTTATCATATAACGTTATAGTTTTTATAACATCGACAGCTGTTACGTATGTAAACATACGCTGTAGCATATGTGTGTGTGTGAGGTATTTATTATTTATACACATTCTGAATATTTTGAATTTATAGGCGTCAAGAAATTCTATTTTCAGGGGATACTTAATTTCCGTGTTCGCGTCATTTATTTTTTATATAGTTAATTGACGAAGGAGACACTTGTTGAAACTTCATTATAACGCTAAGAAATAAGTAATTAAACTTCTAGTTTCAAAAATTCTTTTATTGTAAATACCACTACAATAGTCTTTCATCCACCTGATGAAGCCATTTTATGGCGAAACAATATTGTAGTGGTATTTACAATAAAAGAATTTTTGAAACTAGAAGTTTAATTACTTATTTCTTAGCGTTATTTTTTATATAATTACATCTTTCCATTTCTCATACGTTGTCTTTTCATGTTGTCGTTGACATGTAAATTAAAGAAATGTGTTGAAATAATAACTTTTCTAATACATGTCAAAACAGAACGGAATTTTGCTTGTCAATACATAAAATTTAGACATAATGTATTCTAATATTATTCACATATCCCTTAATTATGGAAGGAAATAGAATCTGTAAATTTAATATTTAATTACATTTGAAATTCATAATGCATTTCAAAATAAAAAATCCGCCCAACGTGGGGCTCGAACCCACGACCCTGAGATTAAGAGTCTCATGCTCTACCGACTGAGCTAGCCGGGCAACCGTTAAACTTACCTGATTCTTATCTTGAATAATTGCAGTTTATCTTATCTACTTTTTTTCTTTTATAGCACTTTTAATTCATCCAACCACTATCTGCAACAGAATTTGGGACCAATAAAAAATAATACTGTCCTCACCCTGGATCCTATCACCGGTGCCATCATAGGACAATGGGGTGCGAATTTCTTTTATTTACCGCATGGAATTACGATAGACCGGCACAATAATCTATGGGTTACTGACGTAGCTTTACATCAGGCATTCAAGGTGCGTAAAATAAAAAGTAATTTATTGATAAATTGGAAGAAAAATAAAACTAAATTTATACATAATTAAAATTTGATTATTATTTAATTTTAATGTAATAATAAAGTTTTCAAGCAGTAAATTTCGTATATTTCGAAAAAAATAAAATAAAATTACATTTAAAATTAGAATAGAAAATTTGATTCATATTGACTGTTAATATAATAATTCTCACTTCAAATTAAAATAATATGCAAAAACGAAGGCCACAGTTGCTTCCTGAGGGATTCTTCATTCGACATATAAACATTTTAAACACATTTTTGAGTGTGGACAATTGCAAGTGGCTACCTCGGAAACATCGGACCTCCGTCGTTTCTAATGTTGAACTGTCTTGCTTATGTGCTGTATTGTCGAAGTTTATTAGTATGAGAAATACATGGAGATACATTAATACATATTTTAATAAATATTATTTAATTTAACATATTTATCTACCAGATAAGGGAACTATGTTTATTTTGCTTCGTGACGTATAAGATATATTTTATGTTATTCCCTTTTTTAAAATAAAATATGATAACGAAGACAGTTCCCAAACTATGCAACCTTTCTTACAGAGCGTACTTGAGGATGTTAACTTACTAGGCGTAATAAAACCTGATTAATTTGAAATATAAAACCGCGTTCTATAAGTAACATGAAAATGACTTAGATTTTTAAATAGTTAATTTTTGTTTATTCCTCTGGAACTACTAAATGTATTTACAAGAATATAAAAATAGAAAAACCATTTAAATGTCGTAACATAGTAGTTCTAGACTAGTATGGTTTGGCTGTAAAATAATTTTAATAATTTAAACAACATGGGAAATTTTTTGCAATTTTAAAATACTCCGTGTTCAAAAATGATTGAAAGGCGTTTGAATCGCCCGCCGAGTTGGTACTTCTAGAACATATATCGGTAATGATTAGTAGCGTCCTTTGGTTGTGTCTTAGTACTCTAGGTTGGGGCAGATTTTGACACTTTTTTCTGAATAGTGAACGTATTAACATTTTTTTGGTATTTATCCTGGTAGTTGGGCAGAGTGATAGTCATGTATGTTCACTGTAAAATCTGGTATTGAATTCAGGAACATAGAACTGGAACTTGAAGAAAAAATTTTCCCCTCTAAATGTGCTTTAAATGTATGACTTTATTTAAACCTTAATATAATACAGATACAGGTTGTCTTATGAAAAACGCACCACGCTATAAGTCTGCCATTTATAATCCGATTTCAGAAATTCAAAAACCACACGAGATAGTATATAAATACTACAAAAGAGTATAATCTTTGATTTTTTTTAATGTATCATTTTCATCAAGCGATAGTCTTCTTTTTTTAAATAACAACACATATTTTTTTTTTATTCGTTTGGTAGAGATTTTTTTTCTGATTGCAAATGGTGTGTTTTTAACTTGATTTTATAAAATGTTTTTGATAAATAATTTTGTTTTTTTTCTAACATTTTCAAGTTTGCCTGGGAATCCAATGACAGCGCACAAAATAGTAACTGTCATTTAATATTTGTCAACTTGTTGTCATTTTATTGTTGCTTGTATTATTGCTTACAGTTTTGTTATTATTTTGTTATCATATGGTTATTTCATTATGAATAATAATGAATTAACTGAAATGATCCAAGTGTTCTTCAAGTGTTACAAAATTTCTGATCAAGCTGAGAGCTCCTAACCGTAAAAAATTTAGAATAATTGAACGAAATTCAAGAAATCATGGTGCTTTTAGAAAACCTAAGAAAGAGGGACGCCAATTTCGTGTAAGTGTTGAGTTAGATGCCGTTCTTAGTGTTCAAGAAAATCCAAGAATTTCAACTCGGGAAATCGCATATAATATTGGCACGTCAAAAGACACTGTTCATAAAATCTTAAAAAAACACATTTAAACCGTACATCTCACAAAAAGTACAAACGTTATATGAAAACGATCAAAATAGACGACACCAATTTTGTGTTTACTTTTCAAACATGTTAGGTAAGAATGGGCTGTTCCATAGAAATGTGATTTGGTCCGATGAGTGCACTTTTAGCAATAATGGCGTTTTCAACAGACGTATTCACCGTTACTGGGGTCAACAAAATCCGAGAGTTATTGTTGAAACCAATCGACAACATAGATTCACCATAAATGTGTGGTATGGTATTTTGGGTGACAGATTGATTGGACCCTTTTCCATTGATGGCACCCTAAATCAGGAAAAGTATCACCAACTACTAATTCAAAATTTTGACAATTTCTTGGATGAATTACCTCTTGCAGAATCAAATAGAGTGTTTTTCCAGCACGATGGCGCTACGCCCCATAATGCCAGGTTAAATGTTGGCTGGTTGAATGCTAACTTTGGCCAAAAAATGCATAGCGACATACAGGCCAGTTCGGTGGCCTGCGCGTTCACCTGATCTTACGCCGCTCGATTTTTGGCTATGGAGTTATGTTCAAGACCGTGTCTTTTTAACACCCCCTAAGAACGAGCATGTTTTAAGAGAAAGAATTATTCATACTTGTCGAGAGATACCTCCAGTTTTGATCTTGTATGGAACATACGGAGTAATTAAAAGATGTCAGCGTTGTATTCAGCAAGGTAGCAGGAATTTTGAGGAATATTTATAATAATTATGATTTGTTACGATGTTTTATTTTAGAAATTAATAAAATTTTCCATTGCTTTGTATTCCAGGGCATGTTTTAACTTTGTTTAAAAAAATAAAATTATTTTCCAAGAATATTTTACAAGAAGTTGACGCACACCATTGTATTCAAAACAAAAATCTCTACCAAACGAATAAAAAAAAATATGTGTTATTTAAAAAAATATCGCTTGACAAAAATGACATACTAAAAAAAATCAAAGATTATACTCTTTTGTAGTATTTATACACCTGTCTCCGGTTTTTTAATTTCTGAAATCAGATTATAAATGGCAGACTTATAGCGTGGTGCGTTTTTCGTAAGACAACCTGTATAATAAACAACCAGGTATAGCAAACGCCAATTAAGTTGGCGCGAGGAGGGGTAAGTTCGCGCAGGATTAGAAGTAGTGGGGAGATTTGTATTTGGTTTCACATCAAATGTCAGATAATTCTAACCTCTCAGCGTGTATCACTTTATGATCCCCTAGCAAAGATATTATGTTCCGTTAAACGTCAATGACAAATGTATTCTGACAATTACTTGAGTAGTGGGGGAGGACGTTTTTAAAAACGTCAGCTGCGCACCCCCTCCTCGCGCCAACTTAATTGGCGTTTGCTATACCTACGTATAATATTTATTGCTATGAATATTATTGAATGTTATATTGAAGAAATAAAACTTGAAATTTTATGTAGGATGCTTGTCTGGACGGTCCTTTGCTTTCTTGAGGTCTAGAAAATTTTGTCAGAACGTCAGTCCGAGATATTGTACCAATCCTGAATGGGGTAATAAAATCCACAGGTTGGTTTCAATCTTAAAAACTTAACTGTTAGTTAATCATCTACTTGACCCACAAAGTGAACAATTTTTTTCTTAGTTCCGAACTTTACCAAAACAAAGTCGCCTGCGCTAATTTCTTCGTAATTTAAGAGGGCATTAATGTCGTCATATTCACTTTGTAGATCTTTCGCAGAATCAGAGCTGGTATTGGAAATGTTTACTACTGTATCAGAATCAGAAGAATTTGAGTAGAATTTTTTCTTTAGCATTTTTCTTCCCTTTTCATGAACAGCTCTTGGGTTTGCAACTATAGAAAGCTATCTATTCACAGTTTTGGTTCGTTTTTCTTGAGCAACCTGTCTTTCCGTCTCCGCAGCCTCTATTATTCCCTTTTCCAGTGTACCAGCATAAATAAATCATCTTCCTTTTTTTCTAGCGCTTCGATTATTCTGCTTTAACTGTAGCACGGAATAAAGTCGAATCTTTTCTATGTCAACGCGTTTTATGGAATGTGACATCGAAACTTTGCTGTAAACATTGGCCAATACATCTTCTATCAAGTGAGATATAAATTCCACAGTGCTAGCCTCTTCCAGAATGGAATTTTCACGCTTACCTATAAGGTTCGAGCTGTTGATGTAATTTATTTCAGAATGTTCGAAAGCTGCAATTTTTATACAATTATTATTCGCTGCGGAACCTGTAGAAAGTTCATAGTCGAGTACCACAGCAAAGTCCAGAGTCTCCAAAATTAAGGCTATTTACTGACTAAATTCCTGTTTTTTTCAAATACCTGAATGATATTAATGGGAGTGAATGATAGCAAGTATGGCTGTGAAGTTAATTTTGCAATATCATACATTGTAATTGCTTTTCCAGGATTTGATAAAATGTGATCATTAAAAGAAGAATCTAGCTGTGAATGGTCCATATACGCCGATGTCCAATAGTTGCATCCTATGCTTACAGTGAGGCGGAAATGAAAGCATTACCATGCCATTATCCCTGCAGTAATTATTGCGTAAAGGGATACGTGTTCTTGTTTTTCGACACAAAAGGTTTCAGTCAATTTTGAATTTCGCGTGCACATTGGCAGGAAGCCAAATCCGGCCGAAATATAATATCATCTTGAGCACGATTCTGGTGGATAAAATTAACCAATTTTGTTAAGCAATTGTTAGTATAACTTCGACTGTCCACAGCTTCGCCTCTAATTCGTCCAACATAAGGACTGTAAATCCCACCAATTGATATCGCGCACCAAACTAAAACTTTATCAGCAGATTTGGCCTTTTGGTGGTATTTCATATTGTCTGGACTTTTTTCTACATTGTTGGTGTAAAAATCGCCGTTTCCTTTAATTTCGGCATTATTTAGAGTAAAGCACTTTTCATCATCTATGACGATGACTTCGTTATTTGCAAAATGAATGCGCCTTATAAAGGACGGCCATATCTCGGTATTCTAGCTAATTGATTTGACGTATACTTAAGATATTTCTTTCTTTTGCGATAGTCTACACCTCTTCTCTTCAGTTCTCTGGAAATTGGGTCCTTAGTAACACCGTAACGTCGTGAAAGTTTTCTCAGTGATTGTTCAATTTTATTCGTGGCACTTTCGACTAACTGCTTTGCTATATGTCCAGTTAGCAGTCTCGGTTTTCCACTTTTCGGTAGATTTAGGCATAACAAACCTTGCTCATATTTTGCTATCGCACGATATATGGTTCTACGCGACACATTTTGATTTTCAAAAAGTTTAAGTATTTGAATTTTAGGCATACGACCAACTAAATTATAACCGCTTTTTTCTAAGCACTAATTTATAAGCCATTATAACGTAATAGATTTCGGTAATTTAACTGTCATTAAGATGACATATTACTTTTGTTTGCAAAGTAAACCCGATATTTTGAAATTTTTAATTTTTTTCATACAGTTGTATTTTGTGCCAAAACTTGGAGACATATCAGTTAACATGAATTCAATGTACAACTGGTATTCGTCAGAAACTATTTGAAAGTATTAAAAAAATTAGAAAGTATATTTTTTCATTATAGTTTAGACCAGGTGACAATTACCCAAGTCTCATTTTTGGAAAACGTTTCCAACCGGGCAGCGGAATCAGACATTTATGCAAACCGACTTCAATTGCTGTCGCCTCTACCGGCGAGATCTTCATAGCTGACGGCTATTGCAATACCAGAATTCTCAAATATAACGCGGCAGGTGGATTATTACGCGTCATACCTAACCCACCAGGTAATATTAATATAAAATAATAATATTTGATAGGTAATACAATGTATTCTCCTTTAAATACTTTATTTTTTTAATTTGTTTTCTCTGAATAGTTTTGCATTTTATTTATTTCAGAATTCTTATCGTTATTGGTGCCGCATGGATTAGCTTTGATTGAGTCTATGGATAGACTTTGCGTTGCTGACAGAGAAAATATGCGGGTAACCTGTCCAAGAGCTGGATTGTACAGTATTCCAGGCGAAAGTGAACCGGCTCTAACAATTCAGCAACCGGATATGGGTAGAGTTTTTGATGTAGCCGCTAAAGGTTAGTTAAAGTATTACTTATTTAATTTTGATATCATCATTTTAGTTAGGATCGAAATGAACAATTTCATTAATAGCTACTACTACTATAGCTATTTCATATGAAAAGTTTTACCCAACAAAACGCTCTTGACTTTAATAATCGTTCACACACTTACATATATGATTATTCTGAACATATAATACAGCACCAAAAATTACTTTTTCCGTGAAAGCGTACTAATTTGTAGTGAATAAGTCAATCTCTAGAAAGCAGTGGCGTGTCGTGGGGTTTGAGTTTGGAGGGGTGCACCAGAAATAAAATACCAAATGACATATAGAAAACGTATCCATTTACAACATTTATTTAAGTTGAATAAATACATAGGAATTAAAAAATATTAATACCTACAATAACGACAAAAACAATAATAATTGTAAATCAAAACGGAAAAAATCCAAAATAAGGGGCTCATTTTAAACAAAAATCCACCTACTTTAAAATTCAAGTTTGCAAAAACGAGGAGCTGGAACAGCGGAATAGTTTTTATAATGTCATAAAAAATCACTTCACAAAGTAGGTAGCCACGGTTTATAAGTACGAAAAAGAAAGAACAACATATTTACACAGATTAAACTAAGGAAAATGGGTGGGTAATTCATTTTTTTTTAAATGAAATCCGCTCTGCGGTCCTTCATGGAAATGAATTTTTCCATGACTTTATCATCAAAATTGTTTATTTCGTGCACTAAATTTCGATTTATAAACATCATAGCTAAAGCATTTAGTCTGTCATTAAGCATGGTATTTCGCAAAAATGTTTTTATGTGTTTAAGCGTCGAAAAAGTGCGTTCTGCTTCGGCTGTTGTCATTGGAGTCGTTTTTAATGTTTTCGATGTTTCGATAAATGTTTCACTAAGGTTATTTTCCATAATAAATAAAAGAAGATTCATTGCTCCAACAATTTCTTTTAAATCTTCTCTCGCGTAAATTACCTCCAACTCAGTTCTTAATCTTGATTTGCTCAACATCGGATAAAATGAACATACATCGTTTAAAACAGTCACAGGGAAATTTTTTGAAAACTCTGAATATTTATCTTTGTTAAAAAGATCAGCCGCTTGTAAATGACCCCGGTAAGAAAAGCGTTCCTTCATTTGTACTGTAATTATATCACAAACTTTTTTGGCAATAACACGATATAATACGATAATACGATACGGTACGATAGTCCCGTAGACGGCACTGAAACACTGGCCGCTAAATAACTGGGCCGTAAAATATCCTAAATGTTTTTATGGAATCGTGTACTATCGGCCAATATCGGGTCACATTCACCAGGAATCTATAATGATTTATGCAGGCCGCGGCGTATTTGCGCTTTAATATAATTCTGTGGGTTCTAACAACGTTAGATAACGAAAACGGAGTTCAGTTTTTTTAAATTTAGAAATTTTAACTACTTAAATGAATAATAATAATAAAATTAATAGTAATAATAAATATTTAAATAACATTTAAATTGTGTGTTATATTAAAAATTCTACGAGGGGCGCGCGGCTTCGCGGCCTTATACAGCTACCGCCACTGCTAGAAAGTCATTAAATAATAACTAAAACAACTTATTACAAATGAAACAGATATGCATTACACATATTTGTATCTGTACACATGGATATACACCTCGTATTTTCAACGTTTACTTCAGCCAAAGAATACGTGTCTTTGGCTTACACGTATTTCTGTCTCAATAGACTTCGTCAGTTTGGCTAATGAAATAAAGTTTGATAGCTCGCCTTCTAGGTAAGTAGCAATTTTATCCTATCTGGTGCCACTAGACAATCTAGTGACAGACGAAAGAGACTACACCGAAAATAGCGATTGTTCGATGTACCGGCATAGCTGGTCGAGGGAAAATCGCTATTTTCGGCATAGTCTCTTTTGTCCGTCAGATGTCACTAAATTATCTAGTGTTTGCCACCAGATAGGACAAAATTTGCTACTTACCTAGACGGCGAGCCGTCAAACTTTACTTCATTAGCCAAACTGACGAAGTCTACTGAGACAAAAACACGTGTCTTTGGCTGAAGTAAACGTTGAAAATACGAGGTGTATGTTCATGTGTACAGATACAAATATATGTAATTCATATCTGTTTTATTTTTAATAAATGCGTAATGCGTGCTTAACGTATTAGTGTAGTTAAATATCTGTAGTATATAACAATTTCTTAGAACGTTCCTAATACCATATTACGAGGTCCGTTTGGCGGTACAGTAACTTTCAATAGAGGGCGTTACGATCAAAATTAATAAGTTTATGACATTTGATAATTAACAAAATTTCAAGTAAATATATCAGATGGTTACTGCAATTTTACATGCTTCGAATAAGTTCGTAGTTTATTATTATGAATATGGAAAAGGGGAATTTCGTGTGTAGATAAAATAGGATTATTATTTTTTGCGCATAACAACTCTTACTAGCAGCAATTCATAAATTCAGTATATGAACTTTCTTGTATAAGTAATTTAGCAGCTCTTACTAATGTTTAATTTGCGTAAGATTTTATGGACATGTAAATTTTCATGTCATTACAGTGAAAGTCATTTATAACGACGTCGCTTATAACAACAAGTTGCTTATAACGACCGACCTGTAGAGAATTGGTTGAATTTCTATATGCGACAATGTCTACCATAGTCGTGTATAACGTCGTCGCTATTAACGACGAAGTCGCTTGTAACGTCTTTCGTGAGCTCTAAGTCAGGCCGGATATAACGACGTACGTAGGAGAAAAAAGCCCCGTGCCGAGTGTTGTTGTTCTGATTGGTCCCGTTTCTGTGATTCCCCTAATTCCCGACAGTTTTGATGCAGCAATACATACCAATTATTATATACATACATATTTGTAAGCGACCGGTGTTGTTCAAATTACGTTATTTGTTACATGTATGTATGTGTGTCAAAACAGAATGACACCTGCAAAAAAGAGAAAAGCCTTATCAATAAGTGACAAATTTGCAATAATTACACGCATAAAAAATGGTGAGGCTAATGTGGAGGTTGCAAAAAGCTTTGGTCTATCGCATTCCACTGTATCTACGATTTGGAAAAATCGAACAAAATTTGAAGACGCCTTCAAAAATAATGTTCAAACGAATAAGAAGTTAAGATGCTCTCAATATGATGACATAGATAAGACACTCTTGAGATGGTTCAAAGAGAAACGAAGCCAGGGTATTCCAATAACAGGGCCCATCTTACAAGCCAAAGCCAATGATTTCGGCAAACTTTTAGGACTGGAAAACTTTGAATGATCAGAAAGTTGGATCAAACGATTCCGAAACCGTCACAATATTGTGGGTGGCACTGTCTCTGGTGAATCTGCATCTGTATCCGAAAGTACAACTGATGAATGGTTGAAAAATGTTTTTGCAGAGATACGTAAAAACTACACGGATGAACAGATATTTAACGCGGATGAAACCGGATTATTCTTCAAAATGACTCCTAACAAGACCATAAAATTTAAAGGAGAGAAATGCTCTGGGGGTAAAATGTCAAAAGACAGGGTCACGGTATTGGTGGTCGCCAATATGATCGGCACCATTAAAAAAAAGCTGCTTGTGATTGGAAAATCAAACAATCCCAGGTGGTTTAAAAGCATGAAAAGACTTCCTGTCGATTACAGATCCAATAGACGTGCCTGGATGGTGTCCGAAATATTCGAGAAGTTTTTACGAGACTGGGATAAGGAGCTATGTGCGGCAAAGAAGAAAATTTTGTTGTTGGTGGATAATTGCAGCGCTCATCCTAATGTTCAGAATTTGAAGGCCATAAATTTGTGTTTTCTCCCACCAAATACAACTTCCGTTCTACAGCCTCTTGATCAAGGCATAATAAGGAACCTCAAAGTGCATTTCCGAAAGGCTTTAGTCATGAAAATGATAGAGAATGCAGATGAAAACAATGAAATAAAAATTAATATTCTAGATACCGTCATGATGATATCCACAGCATGGGATGCAGTTTCACAAAATACAATTGTTAATTGTTTTCGACATGCTGGATTTCTCCCCTCAGTGGCTATTCAAGAAGAGGATCATTTTGAAGACGAGGATTACATTCCCTTGGCACAACTGATTCGAGAAGCGTACGTCGTGGACACTGATTCAAATGTTGCATTTGATGACTTTGTTGACGTTGATAAAGACTTGGCAACATGGGGAGAGCTAAATGATGAAGATTTAGTTATGAATTTAAAAGGTTTACAAACAGAAGAAGAAGCATACGAGATCGATGAAGATCAAGATGACCCTGGGTTGGAATTCGAACCACCATTGAAAATAGTGCGAAACCACATTTCATTTAATGACTAGTTGAATGAAGTTTACATTAAGAATGTCATAATATTGGAAAGGGCCTTAGAAGTGAACTATTTTTTGCAATCCAGTAATCAAACAAAAATTACTGACTTTTTTGGAAAAAAATGTAATTGTGTTTTGTTATTTATAACTATGTGCTATAATACGATTATCTTCTTTTATAATAAAATGCATTTAGATACTTGTGTGTTGTACCTTATTACATATTACTTATTACTTATTACTTATATAACGACGAAAATTGTCGGTCCCTTGGTCGTCGTTATAATCGACTTTTACTGTATTATAAGCGAGGATACGGCATAAAAGTGAGATTAGTGTAAAAATTAAAGAGTACTGGGCCTAAATTGGAACCTCGTGGTACTCCAGGAGATGGTTAGAAATAATCGTAACTATTTATAGCAGTTCCTCTGTTTCGAAAGTTTCGATGAAAATTTATTTCCCGGATTGTTTTCATTGCTTTCATTGCATTTCTCCATTGCTGAGTGAAATCTAGTTTCTTTTCCTGCAGTTCTTCAGTTTACAATTGGTTCCTACTATTTTAGATTCGAATCATTTTGCAGAATTTGTTTAACTCGTTATATGGGTACCGGTAATTCCATGTTTATTTTTATTTGTTACGTTATTAAACACTTTCGAGCTGCCTCGTGAATAGAAAGGTTCATTCGAATAAAATCCCATCGGCGTAACATCTCACAAGTGAAATGCGCTCAACGTTGTCCCAGCTGACAAAATACATAAACGAGCGGCCGTGCGTTGTTACTCGAATGAACCTCTCTACGCATGAATAATTCACCGTTTATCTTTAATCGATAATTTAGACTCCTCCCATTTACTTTTAATTGTATTATAATTAACACCCTGTTTTATGAAATTCTATCATCGTGGTTAATATGTTTAAGTTTCATATACCGGGTTTTTTTTTATCATTACACATACATTTCCCTATGTGTAATTCTAAAAACAGAATTGTCAATACATTAGTGGCATAGTCCAGAACAAACAGAAGCGTCACTCTGTCTTTCCGTGCTGAACAAAATTTTATACGCATGTTCGAAATCCGTCATATTTTTGTAGGTATTTCTCTCAACCACAAATCTCAGTCTGTCACAAGCATATTATTGTAAAAACAGAATGTTGGAAAAATATATTTTCAAATTATGAGAGTTGTAAAATTCAATGTTCTAAGTTTCCCATCACATATTTAATTAAATTATTTATTAGACTAGGGATTTTTTATAGTTTCAAATAGAGAATTAAAAACCAATAAAAGTATATGTAAAATTAGAAAATTGTCAATATTAATATCATTAAAGCCAGCATATTGAATTGTATAGATTAATTAACAGCATCAGCTTTTACCATCATATTTATTTATCTGTATGCCTGTCAAATTGAGGTATTCTCTTGTGAAAAACTCAGGAACTTATTACAAATGTATACATATCTTGAATATAAAACTGTATTTTACATGTTAAATTTTGCGTTTCATTTTCATTTCTAAATAGAAAAATAACATCTATTAAATATTTGTGAAAATGTAAAAAAATCTGTTACAAATTGTATGCATAACCAATCATATTATAATCATTAGGTACAGTAATAAATATGTAATAAAATGTTGTACATATTTATTCCTCTTATTTTGCTTTGTTGCTCCTTAATTTTTTTGAATTAAATGCTTGCTGCATATCACTAAATGTGATTTTTTATGCTTCTTTGTATTTGGAGAGACTTATTTAATTTTTTTATATACATATTCCGCTTTATTAATTAAAAAATATTCTTAAATATCGCTAATACTATAATTTCATAATGTTGACCATTACAATATTCAACTATGTATCAATAACATTTAAACTTGGCGCTTAAAAGTACCTACAAAAAGATTGCGAAGGTCACCGAAATCGGACTCTAAAAGATCAAAGGTGCCGACAAGAGTGTTGTTTTTGAATGTTCTGTGGCATAGTAGGCAACCAGTTACACACCACCAGTACCACACCATAAATTTTAAATAAAATAATTTCCACTGATGAAGCAACCAGTTTCGTAATAGATTTAAACAGTTCCATGTACATTATGTATGTCAATCTAAATAATTTCCCTTTGAATTTGAAAGCTTAAACATTCATATCTTCCAAAATAAAAGAGGATCTACGTCCTGATTTGAATTTGGCCTGTCGGGGTATTGCCTTTTAGTTATTATTACGTCACAACCCGGATAACTCACTTGCCTTATTTACGCTGCATAATTTGGATAAGATTGCTGAGATAACGGTTTATCGCAAACTTTACACGCTAATTTAGCACCAACACCAACATAATATAAATCCGGAAATTTACAGATATACTCTTTTACATTATCAAGCAATGGTCGCTTATATCGCTTTGCACGTACTGAATTAAGTCCTAATATGCAGACACGACGGCGCACTATAATGATATATTTAGTTTTCGACTAATTTCACGATTAGAACATAAATTTTTTCTTTCAAATATTAATTATATTTTCCAAGAAACATCTAGGTTTTTTATCAGAATAATTGAAACATACATGAGTAGGTAAACCTCACCAGTTTTGTATAATACAAAGGTATTTTTAATCATATAAAATATTATTAAAAATCTGGTGTGAAGAACACAAATACAGGTTCACCATTAATATTTTTGTGAACGTATCCGAACATATCCCTCCCCAGAGATGTAGATACGTATTTCGCCTTTCTACAGGCTCATCGGTACGCCCCTGCTGGAGAAAGAATATCTTCAGACACATTCACAAAAAAGAACCACATCGCCACATCACCTTTGGAAGGGCGTCGTTACTTCACATTGGTTATGTGGACGGGGCGAGGTACTTCGGCTGTCTGACAACAGGCAGCGCTGAATTTACTTCTACGCTCGGTCTGGATAATTTCTGTGATGTGACGATGTGGTTCTTTTTTGTGAATGTGTCTGAAGATATCCTTTCTCCAGCAGGGGCGTACCGATGAGCCTGTAGAAAGGCGAAATACGTATCTACGTCTCTGGGGAGGGATATGTTCGGACACGTTCACAAAAATATTAATAGTGAACCTGTATTTGTGTTCTTCACACCAGATTTTTAATAATATTTTATATTATTAAAAATACCTTTGTATCTAGGTTTTTTTCAGCGTGGCATTTTGTAAATAATTAGATTAGGGGAGAGTGTTGTACCTGTGGTCGGTTTTCAATCTATATTGCATAAAATTTTTATACATAGCTTAATGAGTAGCACTGCCGCATACAACAAAAGATACAACCTTTATCTATAATTCACGAAGTATTTGTTGGTGTATTCATTTAGTTAGCCTTTGAAAACATTTTTGAAATTTTTTTGACAGGATGGACAAAGGTACAACACACTGGGGTATCTTTGTCCACATTATTTTGTACCTCTGGACAGAGACAGAATTATCATATAATTAAGAGTCAGCAAACATGAAATCATTCAAATGTACTTTATTACATTTTGTATAATTACTGCATATGGTATGTATCAAATTTAACACAGAAGTACATCATGTTCTGTTGGCGTTGTGAAGTTCCAGCCATAATTGGTGATGGCAGTTTTCTCAAGATGTCGCCTTCTAAAATACACGAGAGTTCTTCTGCCGAATAGACATACTTGTTTGATCCAGTAATCCTTTTGAGAAACTGGACCATATATCCTTCATTTATGACTTCAACTATTTTGGCAACGTAGTGCACAATGTTTCGTTTACCAGCCAATTTTACGAGGACAAAATCGTCTTGTTTAATGAGGGAGGAGTTCAAAGTTTCCTCACTCTCCTGTTGTTCTAATGAATCATCGTCACTTGAATCCTGTGTCACATTTTCGATCTCTTCGACATCTTCATCTGAACTATCGCATCTGATCCTCCTCTTGACTATCTTTGCTTTCTTCATCCTACTCTGAAGAAGTTCTTCTTTCTCGGGGGTGTCCGTCAATATACGTGTTTTACCACGCTTGCGTCCTCTTTGAGAAACCTTTCGGGCTTCGGCTTTGGGGAATGGACGCACTACAAACGGGCTTTTGTATTCTGCCTGATTTTTCTTGTCCTCGAGAGACTGCGGGGAAAGTGCCGCTGTTGAGGTTGAAGCTGATGGAAGTGGAGATAGCTGACGGCCAGAGGAGCAAGAAGTAGGAGCATTTTGCTCTGATTCAGGATTGGGGCGGTCTGTTACATAGGAGGATAAATATTCATGCTCTCCAAATATATTTTCGTTAACAGGGTATATCCCCGTTTTTTCAAATCCCTTGATGATGTTAGCAGGAGTGAATGCTTTTGGAAATGCCTTGCCTGTTATTTCAGCTACATCATAAAAGCTTATGGGACGTCCAGGATGGCTCATCATCCACTCATTACATATGGTATTGTAATATGTTTTGTATGGCCCAAAAACAGTTCTATCCAGTGGTTGAGTTTTGTGTGAGGTATGTGGTGGCAATGTCAGTAGCACTATGTTATTTTTCTTCGCCAAATCAATAACTGGAATTGCAATGTGGGACTCATGGTTATCTAGTATTATCAACACTTTTTCTTGCTCTGTCGGTTTCACGTGGGCTATAAAATGCTTCAGGTACTGAAGAAAAAGCAGCTCGTTTGACCATCCTGATGGATTGGCTCCTCCAATGGAACCAGGTGGCGCACCATTCAACATATGGTATTTGTAGTATACCCTTGGGAATATTAACATAGGTGGCACATGATTACCTATGGCATTAACCGCAGCTATCATAGTTACATTGATTCCTCTTTCGCCAGATGTCATACTGCCCAGCTGCTTCACACCTTTTTGAGCTATTATCTTCGGCGGTGCATGAACTGAAGAGTTTCCGGTTTCATCTAAATTATATATATTAGCCGGAGAAAAATGATGGCGTGACATCAATCTTTTAAGGTTGTTAAAGAAAGCCTGGATATTTTCTTTGTTGAAACTAGTGGATCTGGCTAAACTCGTCGCCTCAGGTTTCCTTATGGACAATGATGGATGACGGTTCATAAAATGCCTCAGCCATTCTTTGCCTGCAATATTACTGGTAGTCCAATTATCTGGTATTTTTATTTGGTTTTCACGTGCATACTGAAATGCTAAGATCCTTGCGTCCCTTTTTGTGAGTCCATAATGAAGTGACGCTGCTTGTGACAAATACTGCTCTAACTGCAATTCTTGTTCTGATGAAAAAACTTTTTTAACATCGTTCTTCGCATTATACACAAATGTAGGATTATTCGACTTTAAATGGAGCTTAAGATGATTGGTTAATGTCGATCTACATATATCATATTTTTTAGCGACCTGTCGAAGTGAAATCTTATTTTCTTCTATTTTTTCTATTGCTTTTTGCAAAGCGCTCACATCCACTTTATTTCGTTTAAGTCCACTTTTGCTTCATGGCATTTTTATCTATAGAAAAAGCTTAATATTAATTAAAAAATAATATATTTTATCTTGTTGTACCTCTAGCCATACTAATTGTACCTCTGGCCATGGCCACAGGTACCACAAGATAAATGTCTCAAGGTACAACATGTTCTTTTGCGAAAATAATTGTATATTTGGAGGTTATACGAATTTTACGGAAGAAAAAAACATGGTTTTGAATAGCAAACATAGTATATTTCTTTCCTTGAAATCATAAATGAAATCAGCTGACAACTTTATGAAACAATGAGTTTTCTATTATCAAGGTAATAATTTGTTTGGATGCAGAGAATATACAACTTACACTAAATTCCAGTCTTTCTATTTGAACAGAATAACTAATGTGGCGACCTCTTGTGGCCATTAGCCAAGGCCTGCAGCAGAAATTCTTACCATTGCATCGAAGGTAACGATTTTACAGACAATGGTCAGAGGTACATGCGTCCAATACAACACTCTCCCCTATATAATGAAACCAGTCTTAAAATGAAATAAATTTGCCAATGTAGGTACATCATTATTTTTCCACATAATCTCTATTTAGTGCAACACATTTCTTCTGCTGTATGTAAACGTAATTGCATTTTAAGCTGCGATCTTGGTAAGCATTGCCTGTGTATGCACCTTTTAATATGCCGCAGGCGTTATTAAGAGCCTCCGCACACGGGTCGATTGGTAATCGAAGTGGACGCGTCTCGAAGTCGAAGCGTTACACGCGTCACGCGCGAACTGCACGATGCAAATTCTGTCCACCCGCACACGGCTCGATTTTTCTCGTCTGCTTTCTTCATCTATACACAAACTATATTACCCGCCCTCTTTAGTATTATTTACGTTAAAAAGTTTTATTAGGCGTAGTCATTTTTGTAACCATTCTACCGTAACTTTGTGCTGTAAGCTAGTTCACAGAATATTTATATTTGTATAGTGATTGATTTTATCTTTATAATAAAAGTTTTTAAATTCCTCCTGTGATTTTAATATTTGTCTCAACTCCGTTGTAATGAGTGATTCAAGTGACGAGGAAGATGCTGTTATGTTTTATTATTACCGTCGGATAAAAAGAAGAAAACGGAAAGTTTGGATGCATCCGTACATAGAACGGAATTTTCATTGCCGTTTATTTGTTGCGGCAAAAGAATTGCAAGTGAATGATGCAAAATTTTTAGCATTCTATAGAATAGAATTATATGAAACAAAAAAATAATTTGTCAGTTCAAACATCAATTCACAACAGTTTATAGCAAACGCCAATTAAGTTGGCGCGAGGAGGGGGTGCGCAGAAAACGTTTTTAAAAACGTCTCCCCCCACTACTCAAGTAATTGTCAGAATACATTTGTCACTGACGTTTGACGGAACATAATGTATTTGCTAGGGGATCATAAAGTGATATACGCTCAGAGGTTAGAATTATCTGACATTTGATGTAAAACCAAATACAAATCTCCCCACTACTTCTAATCCTGCGCGAATTTACCCCTCCTCGCGCCAACTTAATTGGCGTTTGCTATACTTCAGTTGCTATTTTCTTGCTTCATGGCACTCTTATTATTGCAAAAACAAACAATTATCTACTGATAGCATAAAAATGTAGAAGAATTTAAAAATGAAAATTTTTCCGCGAAATTTGGAATTAGGGGTTCTTGAGTTATTTGTAAAAACTTTTACTAATACTTTTTGCTCTATCTTAATCGCTAGCATGACTTTACTTGAAACAGTACTTTTTATTTTAATTATAGTTGGCTAGATATTGGCTTTATAAAAACTCAAATCACACAAAAAGGTGCATTGTTATGGCTTGCACAACTGATAAAAATTTTATATTGATCGCTTTCAAAATAAAAAAGTTATTTAGGTGTCCCCATGAAAAGTGAAACACACTGTATGTAGATCATATATGGGGAAATAATTTGTACAATACTAATAATGTATATAATATATATATTATTATAATATATATATATATATATATATATATTATTTTATATATATATATATAATATATATATAATAATAATAAGTACAATATTATACATAGATTATGAAATTATGATGTAAAAAAATACAAAAAAAATCCAAATCCACCGTACGATATGCTCGTCACTCTCGAGATTTCCCGTTCGCTGCAGGTCGCACGCTTCGAGCGACGATCGAGACGCAAACGCACCGATTACGAATCGACCACACTTCGATCCGTTGGTGGATCCTCATTCACTTACGTACGAAGTTGAAAGGTGGGAGAATCGCTTCGACTTCGAGACGCGTCCACTTCGATTACCAATCGACCCGTGTGCGGAGGCTCTTCGCGACTAATCTTTAGATAAAAATGTTTGCCTGTATTTCCTTCGTTGCGTTTGATAAAGCCACTATGACTATGCTGACGAAATAATTATCATTCTGTCAACTAATAACATGAGGATGATAGATAAACTTTTAAGACTTTTATTTCTGCTATTTTAATAAGAATACTATTCAAACAGAGGCCGAATCAATGCAATTTTCCACAAATCATTAAATAAAATTATTAAACTTTCAATTTTAAACAAAAAATATTTTAATATAAATTTATTACACTAATTACTTTTTTTGTAATAATAATTCAAATGTAATTATTTGAAGGAAAAAATAAATTGTTTTTGATTTTGTTGGCATTATTTATGTTATTTACATAATATTAATATAATGGCGTAATAAATTTTCATATTAAAAAAAGTCGCCACCGGGTGGACTCGAACCACCAACCTTTCGGTTAACAGCCGAACGCGCTAACCCATTGCGCCACGGAGGCTGTGTATTTATAGAACTTTAATTAGGAACAAGTCGGTATTATGGTTACTTTAACTTTTAATAAATAAAACTTAGTAAATGTTACAATTACATTTACACTCTTGAAGTATGCTAAAGCATGAATTACCATTACAATTTCGCATATAAAAGCGTTAAAAGTAATTTTCTTTTTTATTAAATTTGAACACTGACTGAAACTTGTTAAAGAGCTCTCTTGAAAGTTTTGGAAAACATTTTTTTTCGAATAATCAACAAGGAAGGAATCTACAATTACTTTAAATCCTAATCAATGTTTTTATTACCTTGTATTTTGTTAATAAGTGTTTAAATTCTTGATATTAATTTGTTAGCAATATAATTTATGACTTAAAAGAAATAAAAAGAACTAAAAATAGATTATTTATAATTTATAGTGGAATTTAATTTGTTATAAGTATTATTCCAAATCTCAAAGTTTTGACCAGCATGCTCTTTAAACTCTTAAAAAAATGTGTAAAAATTACATTCGAGCATTTACCTACAAAGTTTACAGCATCTTTTATCCGCTGCTAGTATGGTGTTTTATACATAGGTATACGTATTCTAAACGTAGCAAAGTTTTTTCTCCGTTCTTATTGAATTCTAATCTAAATCATCAAAGAGCAACTACAGAAAATATTCTACAAAAACAATTGATGTAGACTGGGCATATAGAATGCATGAATGCGGATGACCTCAAAAAATAGTAATATTTGAATTGATTCGGCATTTACTTGATGAAGATCCATAATTTAAAATAGAAATAAAACTACGGTTCTAATCTTCACTTTTAATCTTTATTAAATTTATTTACTTAAAATCTGTTTAGACGATAATACAAATGAATCGGTGAGTTTTGAAAGGAACTAACTCCGCAAAACTTAAATTTTGGGAAAATACATAAGTTTGTCTCACAACCTTGTTGAACGTTCTAATGAAAATAGCTTTTGTCTGACGCGATGTTGTTAAGTCAAGGATCAGTTACAGCTTAGAATTTATTTGGTTAGGGTCATAATAAGTTCAAAATTAAGAAAAGAGGGCGATGGAGTTAGTTCCTTTTAATACCAAACTCTGACAAAAAACAATTTTACTTATAAGAAAAGGTTTATTCAGCTTATAAACAGTTTTTAAAAATACAAAACTCATGGTATATATTCTAGAGATTGTTGTCAGTGTTGGTAGTAGGCTATGTTAAGTAATCTTCATAAAATTGCTTGTCTCTTGCATTGCTCTCCGGAATATATCTTATAAGCTCCTTTACAGCATCTATTTTGTTCTGCTTAACAGGTACCTTTCCTTCAGGGTATGCGGATAATAGCGAATCAAAAATATTTTATGCATCTGGTCTTGATCCAGATTGATTTAGATTGAATCTGTGCTTTTGCAGACCTCCTATATACACTGATACATGTAGTTGACCAGAGGTGAGATATTTAAACTCCATGAATGATGCTGGTGTAAAAGCTTGCTTTAGATGGCGTGGAACGTTTCTGCCGTAAGACTCTAGTGACAAACAGTTCTTTTTAAACAGACTGGGCCACCATATGTTGAAATCTTTTATCCTCTGCCTGTACTACCTTAACTGATATGTTGGACTTGGAATTAGCTATAAGTTTAACATATTCCATTGGATGATAAATACGATCCACTTTGTTAATGCGACGTTTGAAAAGGCCGAAGGTCCTATCACAATCCAAAAAGGAATGTCCTCGTATCGGGAATCCCTGCACAATAGTTTTAAATCTTTTTGATTCAATTAATCCCATGCAGGTACGTATAAACGTATGATTCCTATTCTGTCCTGGGCACGAATCGGAGAAGAGATATAAAGTTTTTGCGGTTTTTGGAACACAGTCGTTAATGTAGTCCATAAGAAAACTACACACCTCATTGGCACCCTTCTTAGCTGTTCCTTCAAGGTACAGATAGATTCTGGAGGAATTATCTTTTAGATTCGTTACACAGAAAGTATAAACCCATATTTGCTGCATGTAAAAAATCTCTTGCACAGGGATATGTGGCAATGGCAAATTCTGCATAAAATCAAACACAATGCCACACACCGAATTATCAGACTTGCAGAGTTCTCTAGCAGCTTTGATTGCATTGTAAAATTTTTTACTCTTCTTTTGTGAACCTGAAGTTCACCTTGTATAGCTAAATTTGCTGCTTGAGATAAATGTGTATTTTTTAGCTTAGTTTCCAGTTCTTCGCATGTAGAGCATACATCTATTTGGGGGCGACCAAATCTTAACTTAAAGTTTTCGTTAAAGTATTTTAAATAAAATACATATTTAATGTTGATGTCCCGATATTTTGATTGAAGAAGATTGTACATAATTTTCACATTAAGCCTTGCATCTAAATAATCTAGTTCGTTGGTGCCATAATGCGTAGTTTTACTTGGAAATGAACGAATGTGGTCGTATATTTTTTTACATGTCTCTCCAGAAATCGCGTGAGATTTAACGTTATACCCTCTATTGTCTCGTGGGGTAGTATTTTGCTTAAGTAGAGTACAGATACGGAAAACACGTTTCTGGCTAATAACATGCAGATTCAGAAAAGCTTTTCGGCATATGTACCTGGATTTTATCACTTTTCGTAAAATGAAAAATTTGAAACTAACCTTACGCTTCTCCTTCTTTCCTCGTCGACGTTTAATTTCAAAACACTCAATTAAACGTTGTAATTTACCGCCATCTGGCGCGTGTTAATGGACAGCACCAATATACGTATTTTTCCGCTTTTTCGTAATAGTTTTGCTATTCGAGCGGAAGGTCGCCTTTTCTGGCCTAGTCGCTTTCTTCCGTCAGATGTCACTGATTAAATTGGTGTCGCCTGATAGAACGAAACTGGTTATGGCTTGGAGACGATTTTAGCGTAAATTTAGATACAGATACAGATCCGTTGTTTAACAGATCTGTATTAATTTATATATACATTGCTTCACTAGTTCAACCGATGAGGCCTAGATGGCTGAAACATATGTATTGAACAGAAGTAAATGCTAAAAATACGAGGTGTTTGTCCATGTTTGTCCATGTTTACAGTTACGGATATGTATTTTGCATATCTGTTTCATGATATATAAAACGTTGTAAGTGGAGGTCTTGTTCATTTTTCGATTCCAAATCGTGAAACTGGGTCAACACCATTATCTGATCTTGTTCAAAAAATTTGCGGTAGCATCCCATTTTACAACTGAAAGTCAAAATATGTTTAAATAACCGTAATATTGTAGCTAGTCACTAAACGAGCTCTAACACTGATATATGAAGTTACCTCCATATGGGAGTCACAATAGATTTTTTTGGGACAGTTCTTCCTTTACAAGTAATATATTGTTCCCCTTTCAGTTTTTTTAAATTTTCTAACGTTACACTTCCAAGTCTCAGGTTCCCTAATTCGCTTTTTCCCTTTTCGAATGATATCAATGTTGCCTTCTTCAGCTTCCATTTCAAATACAGGTTACTTTTCGAATATTTCAGTAAACGATGTCCCACCCAAGGTTGCACAATATTAAAATATTTTATAGGTTACAATATACAAAGCGCATTTACAATATAAACCAAATGCGCATATCTTTATGTATAAATATAAGCAGCTGATTCAGTCGCGAAATTGGGATTAAAGGGAACTAACTCCGGCACTTAGTTCCTTTCTCCACCGACTAGATTTTAACTGTTAGATGAAACAAGGTAACGTCAAATCGGAGTTAGTTCCTTTCATCACCATTCGATCCGTAGGGTTTCAAAATATACTAATACACGTAAATCTCAAAATGTCGAGATTGTGGAGTTATTTCCTTTTAATACTCACCGATTCAAATGTATATGTAGTTTATTAAACAAATTTTATGCGTAAACATGTTTAGTACCCTATAATATACAGTTAGGGCCGACCAGATGTGCCAATTTTCTCACTACCGACAATACTTGTGTAAATTCATAGATTTCTTTAAAAACAATGTAAAATAATACCATCCTTCTTGATTTTATATATATATATATATATATATATATATATATATATATATATATAACATTTGAGGTTTTCGGCTTTTATATGAAATATTTACAAATATCAAGTTAGTATGTATGTAATAGCAAAGTAAGGGGGGATGTAAACATTGCTGTCTACAAATTACAAAGCAAATCATACGAAATTTTTAATTGAACAAATGTCTATGTTGGGACTCGAACCCAAGTCTACAGCTTGCCGGGCAGTCGTCATTACCACTAGACCACAACAGACCCAGGTTCAAGTTATTCAGAAATGCATTATAAAGTAACAGTGTTGATGAATCAGATGTCAGTTATTGAATGTAGATGTCAAGTTGAAGGCAGAAGTCAGTTTTGAAAGCTCATGTCAGTCTTGATAGCAGATGTCAGTTAGTGATAGCAAATGTCAGTTACTGAAAGCAGATGTCTGTTTTGAAAGCAGGTGTCAGTTATGAAAGCAAACGTCAGATTAGAAAGCAGATGCCTATTTTGAAATTAGAAGTGAGTTATTGAAAGTAGATGTCAGTGTTTTGAGAGCAGATGTCAGATTTGAATGTTTGAAATTGCTAATTATTACTCCAAAGCTATATGAGTGATTAGATAATTTCTTAGCCGTTCATTAAATACAACATTTCAAATGTTATGTTTAATGAACGGCTAAGAAATTATCTAATCACTTATATATATATATATATATATATATATATATATAATAACTTCGTGACCTTGGTATGATATGGTAAACCCAATCAGTAGTAAATATGAATGAATTCATATTTTGTATTCTCTTGAAAAAGGCGTATACAGCCGAAACATGTAGAGTTTTTTAAGTGCATATATTTTGAAGTAATATACAGACCTTTAATCGCCTACTGATTGGGTTTACTATATATATATATATATATATATATATATATATATTACATCCGACTATCATATTGGTGTCCTTTCATAATCCGCCATTTTGGCGTCCCTGAGAAGGAAAGCTCTAATGTCAATTTTGGTATATTACTTTCTCGCTTTAAATCGTTACGTTTCTTAACTTAGTTTAGATTTTTCAAACTTTCACATTTTTATCAATTAGAACTCCTTTCATTCTAGTAGCAATATAATGTCTGAAGTATATAACATCTTTTAGTACATAGGCAATTTGGCGTCAGTATCGTATAATCTTTCACGTATCAGTGCATTGAGCGTCCGACATCGTTGCCGATACAGTTTAGCCAAAGTTAAATATCTTACAGGAATATTTCAATGAGCTCACTGTTTACCATTCATAGTGAACTCCACATGTGTCATTATTATAAGTAGAGCAGATCAATTTCCGTACGCGCCATAAGTGCCGGTATGGGAGTGTAATTCGTAATATATTAGAATATGCGATAGAATAGGGACGCAACATGAGCTTGTTACCGATATAAGTATAGAAGTAGAGACATTTATTCTATCAGAAATAATTAAATATACATTTGGTTTTCTGCTATTAAAGTAATATGCATAAACATACGAAAAATAAGAATAGTACATATTATAGCAGCGTTGTATGTACCTATAAATAAAATGGAAAATGTAGGAAATCAGTGATTGTGTGCACGACAGAGGATTTAAAAAAACACAATACAAATAAAAAACACAACGCAATACAATTATCCTCACATCGGCGCACATGGCGCGCACGGAAATTGGTCTGCTCTAATTATAAGCATTATAAATCAGAGTTTATATTTATATGTCACAAAATGTCTTTTTAAAGACTTCTTCATACACATACATTAATTTTTTTTTTACCTCGTTTCATCTATACTATTCACTCTAATAATAAAAGTTAATAACGGGCGAAACCTCCCCTAGCTCTGATAACTGCTTGTATTCGCCGTGATAAGCTCACTATCAAATTTTGGATTACTTCTTAGGGAATATTGATCCATTCGAAAAGATCGGCTTGTTCCAATTTCTGGGGATTAATAGGAGCTGCTAAATGTCGCTTTACTAAACTTTTTATAGTATCCTATACGTGTTCTATTGGATTTAAATCTGGACTTCGTGGTGGCCAGTCCATGACTTGAACGCCTTGAATTATAGACCTCTTGTAAGTAATCCGAAACTTGTCTAGCGTTGCGGGGCCTAGTATTATCCCATGAAAATGAAATTGTTCCCGATAAATAGTGCAAAAGGCATTACACAGTCCTGAATAATGTTCTCGAGGTAGTGTTTAGCATACATTGACCTTTTGCTGGAACTCTGTGCAGGCGTCAAAGCACATAACTCCCCAGAACATTGATCTACTACCAAAGGGCTCTCTTTGTAAACTCATATCTTCCTCTAGTTCTTCGTCATACTCCTTCGCGGCCATCTGGTGATTTTAAACTTACTCTTGTCTCGTGCGAAAACAAAACTTCCTTCCAATTTTCAACTATCCAATCTGCATGATTTCCGGCAAATCTCAAACGTTGTACTCTATGTGCTGTGGTAAGTAATGGTCCAACTGGTTAAATTATGAGGTCGGTTCATGATTTTGAATTTAAACTTTATTAACTTACTTTATATACACGCAAAAAGAATTAACAAATTCGTAACTAAAACTTAAATCATGCTTGAACTGTAACTCCAAGACTCAAAAAATCAGTCTAATAATTTTGCCATTAACTTTCGCCTTTATTCACCCAGAAATGTCTAAATTACTTTGCAGTGAGATAAAGCTAGTAGATTATGTTTAGATAAAATCAAAATTTTTTTTTAAAATTCATGTACTTTTATAAAAATACAAAAATTATAGAAAATATATAAGAAACATTGAGTAGTGGGTTAATTTTGAACATGATTTTAGTTAACATTCTGAACTTACTGCAAATGGGAATTAATGACTATTAAATCTCATTCTTACATGTAAATATCACCTTATGTGATACGTTAATTACTACAATTTGACAAAATAAGTTTGTACCAGTATGTAGAACGCAACAAGCCGCGACGTCGACCTTCCTGAAATTTGCATGTAAGAACGAGATTTAATAGTCATTAATTCTCATTTACAGTAAATTCAGAATTAAATATGAAAATTATTATTGATCAATCTTTGTATACAGGGTGTCCAGAAACTCTCCTGACAAGCGAAGACCGGAGATTCCTCTGATAATTTTAAGACAATTAAACCCAAATTCACCTAGTCCGAAAATGCTTCCTAAGGGAGCTAGAGTTCTTTGAAGATGGCGCCTTGTATTTATTTTTTTTAAAATTCCTCCAGAATGCTTCTATTTAGAAAAACAAAAACTGGTATGCTTATTTATCCTCCAGAGATGAATCGATTCCATCAATTGCGAATTTCTAGTACCGGTCATAGGCGTCCGTTTTGGGTAGGTCAACGGTTATTTTAAGGCATAACTTTTTTGTCTTTAACTTTTAAGAATTTGTGACACTAGATTATTAAATTTTCAGGTATTCCAGTACTAAAAGGTACTCTTACTTTAAGTCGGTAGGATACACCGTTTTCTAGAAAAATCGATTTGTAAATTTTTCGTTTTTTCTTCATTAAAGTTCAATTTATTATGTACCTACTTAATTTTAGCGACGAAGTTGGCTTGGACGATCAAGGCATGGATGAAAATTAATTTAATAAATTAATAACAAATTATTTATTACAATGGAACGAAACTAACAAAAAAAGAACAAGTATCAAAGGTAGATTGTTACAAAAGTTGCTCGATGTGATGACCATTAGTCTCTATGCATAAGTTTACCCTTTTGCTTAGAGAACGCCGAATTCTTGCAAAAATTCCAAAGTTATTTCTAAATTCGTTGCAAGCATCTTGTATCCTTAGCCAGAGTTGTGCGCGATTTTGAATCGGAACGGAATAAACAAATGCTTTTATGTATCCCCAAACACAATAATCGCAAGGATTCAAATCCGGCGACCTTGCTGGCCAAGCAACTGGACCGCCTCTTCCAATCCAATGGTCTTCGTAGTTATTATCTAGAAAGTCTCGTACATTCCTGCTAAAGTGGGCCGGACAGCCGTCCTGTAGAAACCATAAGTTTTGCCGAATATTTAAACGCACCTCATCTAACAAATCAGGTAAAATATTTTCAGGAAATGTAAGTAATCAGCGCCATTTAAACGAGCAGGTAATTCCACAGGTCCAAGTAGATAATCGTCAACTACTCCTATCCAGACGTTTATGCTAAACCTATGCTGATGCTTAAATTCTTGAACAACGTGGGGATTGTCACCAACGTACGAATAATAATGTGCATTATGTACATTAAAAATTCCATTTTTTGAGAATGTAGCTTCGTCACCAAACAAAATGTTCCTGAAGAAATCTTCATCTTGATTTTTCTGATTTTGTAATCATCTAGCGAATTCTACGCGAGCAGGAAAATCTCCTTCTAGCAGTGCTTGCACCTTTGTAAAATGAAAAGGATATAAATTTTCTTTGTGTAAAATATTTCCTACGGAAGATTTTGAAATTGTGGGGTACATGGCAGATAGTCTTCGAACGCTAATTTCTGGATTTTCCTCAACTTCCATTAAAATAACATCTTCATGTTCTGCTGTTACATCATTATGTCTCCCTGTTTCATTATTTTTTGGGACCACTGAACCTGTTTCTCTTAATCGTTGATGAAGAGCTGTAAATGTTGAGTGAGTGGGATGCTGACGATTGGGAAATTTTTCAGCGTATCTACGTTGCGCCGCTCGAGCGTTACACCTCATTTCGCCATAAACTAAATGCATATCGGCGTATTCCTCATTAGTAAAAACCATTTTTTTTTAAATTGAAATCGTTGTGTTTGAATAACACAAAGTAAAAAATGAAAAGATAAACTTCGCGAACTGACAACAATTTGACAATGAAAAACGTAGGTTTTACTTCTGTTGGCAGTTCAGAGCTAACTATTGCAAAAAATAAAAAATTGAACTTTAATGAAGAAAAAACGAAAAATTTACAAATCGATTTTTCTAGAAAACGGTGTATCCTACCGACTTAAAGTAAGAGTACTTTTTAGTACTGGAATACCTGAAAATTTAATAATCTAGTGTCACAAATGCTTAAAAGTTAAAGACAAACAAGTTATGCCTTAAAATAACCGTTGAGGATAAATAAGCATACCAGTTTTTGTTTTTCTAAATAGAAGCGTTCTGGAGGAATTTAAAAAAAAATAAATACAAGGCGCCATCTTCAAAGAACTCTAGCTCCCTTAGGAAGCATTTTCGGACTAGGTGAATTTGGGTTTAATTGTCTTAAAATTATCTGAGGAAACTCCGGTCTTCGTTTGTCAGGAGAGTTTCTGGACATCCTGTATAATAAAGTGCTCATTTGATATAGTACCTACTCGTATAAATTTAATTTAATAATATATTAATAGTTCAATGTAATTTCAATTTACCACACCTCAGTAAGGTTAATATAACTTGGCACTTTCGCTTAGTAAAATACTAAAAAGTAGCAAAAAGTTCTTATTATTATATAACTATATGTAATTATCTTCTGTAGTAAGTTAAAAAAGTTTTAAATTGGTTCACCTAAGAAGATCAAAGAACATATTCATAATTTTCGGTGTTTTGTATTAGTACAAAACACCGAAAATTATGGTGTATAAAGTTATAGTATAAAGTATTAGTACTTTATTAGTAACTGCTATGCATATGGTGCATATTAAATTTACTATTTACTTGTACTTTTCATTACCATTCATATTTCGAGAAAACGAAAACAACCCTCGTTTGTATTTGTTACAGGAAATCTAATTTACGCCGTGAATGGACCCACGTCTTTCCTACTTCCTGTCCAGGGCATGACAATTGATCCTCAGTCTGAGTCGGTCATCGATCATTGGGCACCCGACGAAGTGAGTATCTTTCAAGTAATCAATTTCGTTTTCCTTGTTTTGCGCATCTAAAAGTGTCACTCTTTCGACATCAAGAACGGAAAGAGTATCGTAAATCTTTCATCACGGTCCATCTTTAAATGTAACCGTGCATCCGTTTTAACAAATATTTTTACGAATTCACATTTCAAATTACCTACACATAAATTTGTGTATATACAAACGGCACTAACATGGATCATATGCACGCAGAAATGTTTAATATTCCTTTTCTTTAGCCAACTGAAATGTTTAAAAAAAGGTATATAACCCCTTACCACAATTATTAGTCGTATCCTAAATACGTATTTTGACAACTAAGTTGTCATCATCAGTAGGTAAAAACTACTAATTAAAAGTCGCACATGGGGCACAGTTAAACAAGAGAAACGCTTCCGCACAACTATTATACACTGCAACCCTGTATAGACTAAATTTAACAAGTCAATCTAAAACTACGAGATAAACGCGTACCTACTTTAGGAAAGGTCTAAACATATGTTAAATTGTCGGACAAAGGAACGGCAGACATCCTCTCTAAGGGGGGCGGCACTTCGATTTTTAAAAACTACGATGACCCACTATTAAACTTAGATAAACCACCTTTTATTTTCAACAAACCAATAGTATATTTAAACGTATTTACTCGAGTACATGTATAGTAAAAATATCTATTTTGGGTAGAGGTGTAAAAATATTTCCAATTACAAATGGTTAAAAAATGCTAAAATCGGAAAGTGTGGTCGTATATTGTAAAAACTGTACTCTATTGAAAATTCTAAGAAGGACAAAATTTTGAAGGAACCGTTACATATGAAAAAACAAGACATCTGACTGTGTTGACTTATATTAAATGACAATCAAGTAACGTGAGAAGGTTCTATGAATTATTAGATATTGTTGGTATATAATTTAAAAGTTAATTATAAATAGGTGACATGTTATTGTTAAGGAGGTAATTTTTGTGTTTTTTTTTTTTTTTTTTTTTTTTTCATATGTATGGCTTCTCACATGTCTTAAATTTCTGCTGTTACCCACCCACCCTTTTATGTTAATAAAAATGTGAATAAACAGCTGAACGGTATAGGTGATTTATCGCTATTCAAGGAGGTATGTTTATTTTTATTTTTCGCTATAAATGTACTTTCATAAGCATCTAGTTCGTGGGGTTTATTAATTCCTTTGATCAACTTCAAACCTGTAATCTACACATTGTGCAGTGTGCTCAAAGCGTGATTTGCGACATTTGATTTATCCGGTCTATTGTATTTGATATGTGATATGTGTTCTTTAAAACGGGTTAATATAGGTCGTTTAGTTTGGCCTATATATTTCAAATTACAATCCGCGCAACTAATTTCATATATCCCTGTTTTCGAATTGGAATTAATTCTATCTTTAGTATTCCCTAGCAGACTTTTGATGGTGTTTTCGGACCGAAAGGCTACCTGGAGACCAATTCGAAATCAGGGATATATGAAATTAGTTGCGCGGATTGTAATTTGAAATATATAGGCCAAACTAAACGACCTATATTAACCCGTTTTAAAGAACACATATCACATATCAAATACAATAGACCGGATAAATCAAATGTCGCAAATCACGCTTTGAGCACACTGCACAATGTGTCGATTACAGGTTTGAAGTTGATCAAAGGAATTAATAAACCCCACGAACTAGATGCTTATGAAAGTATATTTATAGCGAAAAATAAAAATAAACATACCTCCTTGAATAGCGATAAATCACCTATACCGTTCAGCTGTTTATTCACATTTTTATTAACATAAAAGGGTGGGTGGGTAACAGCAGAAATTTTAGACATGTGAGAAGCCATACATATGAAAAAACACAAAAATTACCTCCTTAACAATAACATGTCACCTATTTATAATTAACTTTTAAATTATATACCAACAATATCTAATAATTCATAGAACCTTCTCACGTTACTTGATTGTCATTTAATATAAGTCAACACAGTCAGATGTCTTGTTTTTTCATATGTAACGGTTCCTTCAAAATTTTGTCCTTCTTAGAATTTTCAATAGAGTACAGTTTTTACAATATACGACCACACTTTCTGATTTTAGCATTTTTTAACCATTTGTAATTGGAAATATTTTTACACCTCTACCCAAAATAGATATTTTTACTATACATGTACTCGAGTAAATACGTTTAAATATACTATTGGTTTGTTGAAAATAAAAGGTGGTTTATCTAAGTTTAATAGTGGGTCATCGTAGTTTTTAAAAATCGAAGTGCCGCCCCCCTTAGAGAGGATGTCTGCCGTTCCTTTGTCCGACAATTTAACATATGTTTAGACCTTTCCTAAAGTAGGTACGCGCTTATCTCGTAGTTTTAGATTGACTTGTTAAATTTAGTCTATACAGGGTTGCAGTGTATAATAGTTGTGCGGAAGCGTTTCTCTTGTTTAACTGTGCCCATGTGCGACTTTTAATTAGTAGTTTTTACCTACTGATGATGACAACTTAGTTGTCGAAATACGTATTTAGGATACGACTAATAATTGTGGTAAGGGGTTATATACCTTTTTTTAAATTTTTATTTAACCACAGTCTCCATTGAAAGAACTGAAATGTATATATTTATTTTTTATTTTATTGGCCGTGTCTTAATATTATAAATAATAGACTTTTCATTGGTCTAGCGACCTTTTATTGAATTTTGATGTTTTATTCTACGACGTTTCGACTTTTATTATTATTCAGTCTTTTTCAAGTAACTAGAAACAAGAATTAATACAATGAAAACATGAGAACTGTGTTTGCTTTTGTGAGACTGAATTAACAATTAAATTAACAATTAAAATTAAAATTAGATTAAAAACTGAATTAACCAATTAAATTAACAATTAAAGTTAAAATTAAATTAAAATTAGATTAATGATAAGTAGGGAAAAATTAAGGTGATTACATCTGTATAAATGAATTGGAAATTTGAATTAAACTACAAATACAGTAACGAAAGCAATGAATGACAATAAACTCACCGTTTCTTTTGTTGGGCTTCAAAAACACGCATTCTGTGCAACATGTGTTATCGGGGACATCCGAGACTTTTTTTATTAAGGACCGACCGCACTGGTTCAAGTATTGTAAGTGTCTGTGTCTATGGTTCAGAGAGGTTAATTTCTGTTCTATTTTGGAATTAGCAAAGTGGTCAGGACCGTGTTTAGGGGTATATAGTTAAAGTATTTACAAATGGGAACTGATAGAAACATTTTTTTTCGGTTTGTGTTTGTGTGTGCGGGGGGTTTTGCTTTTATCAATTGTTTAATGAGTGGGTAATAAAGTTTAGAAAGTCCATCAATTTCGTTTCTGTCGTTGATTGTTCTGCTGTTTTTGAAAATATGGATCATTTCTAAGACCTCCCTAGGCTTTTGTATTCTTTTTCTGTGTTATTACTTTGGTGTTATCAAAATCAAAATTATGTTTTAGTGTCAATTGGTGTTTTTTTAAAGCAGTTTGATTTTTTGCGTATTTGTGACCTTTCAATCTTTCTTGTAGTAACTGTTTTGTTTGGCCTATGTATACTTTGTCACAGTCTTTGCAGGGTATGTTGTATATTGTGTGTGATTGTTTTAGTGTAGGTGTTGAGTCTTTAAGTTTGGTGTGAAGGAATTTTAGGTTTTTACCGCTTTGGTGTGCTATTTTAAAATTAAATGGTTTAAATATATTGTCTAGTTTTTCGGGTAATCCAGTTATATAGGGTGTGGGGATATATGTTAATTCACTGTTTTTTTTGTTTTTGTTGTGGCTGTTTGTTGTGTTATAAATTTTATTAAGTCTTAGTTTTATAATTTTTTGTATAAATTGTGGTGGATAATTGTTTTCTGTCAAAATTGTTTTTACTTTATTTAGTACTGTTGATCTGAAAACTGGATCAGTGAGATTTAAGGCTCTGTCTACTAACGCTGTTACTACATTTTTTTTTTGTGGGCTAGGGGTTGGTTTGAAAAAAAGTTTACATATCTGCCGGATGTGGTTGGTTTAGTGTACCATTTTGTTTGTATGTTGTTATTTGTTTTTATCAGTGTTAGGTCTAAGTAGTTTATGGAGTTGTTTTTTTCTATTTCAATGGTAAAGTTTAAATTTGGATGGAAATTGTTGAAACTATTTTGTACATTGTTTATTTCATTTTCTGGTAGCATCATTATGCAATCATCGACATATCTTTTGAAACTAATTTTAAAATGAAATAAACAATTTCATTTCTGCACCAAGACATTTAGTTACACTAAATATTCCGAGAAAGGCAGATCGACCCTAAAAAGGTCGACATGTCCGAACCATACATATTACACAAAATATGTGTTTTAACACGAAATAAATTGGTGAGTTTTGTATCCTTTAATTTTCCTTACTTTAATTATTACTTTAATTTTAATTCATTCATACAAATTGTAAATATATTTCTTACCTTTCGTTGTATTAATTTTTTAGTTCTAATCACTTGAAAAGGACTTAATTATATAAAAAAAGTCGAAACGTCGTAGAAAAAACTGAAATCCATTAAAGGTCGCTAAACCAAGAAAATGTCTATTAAATGTCGAAAAAACTACTGGACCGATTTACATGTTTTTTTGCAAAATGATCCGCATTATCCGGAGAAGCTTTTAAGCTATTAAAGTCCTCGATCTGACCAGTAGAATGAAAGTTAAATATCTAACAATATAATATTAATTGTAGCAGTACTATATTTTAAATGTAGATGGCGCCACGAGATACTTCTTCTCACATTATGACATGAACTATTATAAGAGGTATGCTCCCGTGTAGGAAAACCAAGGGCTTTGTTTGTATATATGCCAAATGGAATCATCAAAAACATTGTATATCCAATGAACTTAAAGTTGAATACGACAAAAACTTAAAAAAGGTATATAACCCCTTACCACAATTATTAATCGTATCCTAAATACGTATTTCGACAACTAAGTTGTCATCATCAGTAGGTAAAACCACTAATTAAGGTGTCACACATGGGGCACAGTAAAGCTAGCACAACTGATCTTTTTTTTTTTGAGAATCAAAACGAACCTAATATATAATTTTAACTAAATACAATAATTGATATCGAATTGCGTTCATTTAATCTATACTGACTTATACAGTAAGGATGCGTGGATTGGAACAAATTCATTTAAAATTCATAAGTTTGTTTTTTTGGAAAAACGCTTCTTATTTTTGGCTGTGGTTTTTCCGATGGTCGATTCATGTACACAGGCTGGCCCAAAAATAAGTTACAACCATCAACTTCATTTTTTCAAATAGAAATACCCATTTTTTATTTTATTTTTTAATTCTGAATCGAATTCTAAGCATGTTTCATGTATCATATTCTATACCAAAAATTCAACAGCTATCGAGAAATTTATGATTGAACATATCAATAACTGAGACAGTGTCCTACAAAATTTCTTTCACTCTGTGGTCTGAAAAGGACAGATTTATTAAAAAAAAACAGAATCACAAATCAAATTAGATGTTCAAACTGTTGACCACTAACTATTAACGATTTGTTTTTTACGTTTGTTTTTTGTAAATCTAGCAAAACAATCAATTGTGTGTTTACTTTGATTTTTTGATTGTTATCTTGTCACCGTTTAGTCACATGGAAGCGTATGAAGCAGGCGCGGCTCGTGATGACGTATTTGGTGGTGCACGTACAATAATACGAGTGCCTCGTGTGTTTTCGGTGTTTACTAAGAAAACGCTACAGTTAGTAAAGGAGAATACACGAAGCACTCGCATCATTGTACGTGCACCCCCAAATACGTCATCACGAGCCGCGCCTGTATAAAGCCTTGTACACACTGTAGCCGCAACATGCAATGCAACCTGTAATGCAACATGTAACGCAACGTGGACAGCTTAAAATACACAGCGCAACGTTGAGAACGCGCAACCTACTTTCAACGCGTTTCTTGTTGTTTCCACTAGTGGTTTGCGAACACTAGCAACATGGAGTGAACCTTTAGTTATAATTATTATTATTATCATCATCTAACCGGAGCTTGCGGAGTTTATATGCTAATACATGAACTAAATCCACGAAGATGGTGGAGAATTAATCTATTTTCGCTTTTTTGCGCCTAAAAGATGATAAAAGATTAATCATTTTATTTTTACAAATCTCTCTCGTCGCACCCATGCGTTGGCCGATATCATTCCACGCATCCGTTTTTAGGTTGCTTTTTTTATCATTTATATTTGAGGGATTCCATAAAAGTTCCTTCTGCTTATATAATTGAATGAGCAATAAGGATTTTTCTTCATCCCATGATTCTGATAATGAGTATTTTGGTGATATTGATATTTCTAATAACGTATATCTAGACAAATTTATACAAATTCAATGTTACACGTGCGCGCAATACGTACACGCTGACCCATTATTCATCTGCTCGTCATAACTGCAACCGAGAATCCCTTTATGTTCGAACGAAAAACCGACAACAGACGGATCAGCTCCGCGCAATATCTGCAACGCAAGCTGTAACATGTAACCGCACGTCCACACATGTTGCATTATTTGTTGCTTTACACGTTACACTACATGTTGCGACTGCAGTATGTACAGGACTTAACATGCAACGCACGTCCACACATGTTGCATTATTTGTTGCTTTACACGTTGCATTACATGTTGCGGCTGCAGTGCGTACAACTGATATAAATTTTGATGATTGTAGGATATGGTTACAGGACTCGAACACAAGCTGAAGTTTGCGAATTTTTTAATGATAAGTACCCGGAAAGGCCTATTACACGATAAGTAGTTAGTAAGTTTAGAGACTTTAGCTACGTAGAAGACAATTACAAAAATAGCCATGCTACAGTTTCAGAAAACACACAATTGAATGTGTTGCTCGATTTACAAGAAAATACTCACAAATCAAATCGATAAGTAGCTGCAGAACAGTTAGCAAGTAAATCTTCTGTTCTAAAATATTTACAAAAGAACAAATGGCACCTATACAAAGTACATTTAGTTCAGGAACTTATTGAAGACAATCTCGACCACAGATTTTGCGAAATAATGATGGATAGATACAATGCCAAAGCGCAATTTTCAAATAAGATAGTTTTTTTCGGACGAGGCAACATTTGAATGATTGATAAACAGTCAAAATTTTCGATATTGGGCACCAGAAAGCCCACATTGGAGAATGGAAAGTCATACACAATTCCCTCAGAAAGTAAACGTTTGGGCCGGAATTGTGGGTACCTCAATTGTGGGTTCCTTTGTTATTGAGGGACTATTAAATTCTGAAAATCATTTAGGACTACTACAAAATTATATAATACCCAGTGTAAGTTTACTTTACCCAAATGATGAGAACCCAAATATACCTGCTGATTCGATAAAGTTCCAACAGGAAGGATCGCCTCCGCACTATTCGAGAATAGTATATGAAGCAGTATTATTATTCGAGCATTATTCGAGAATAGTACGTGAATACCTTCGTAATATTTTCCCAAATGGCTGGATCGGAAGGAGAGGTTTTATCGAATGGCTAGCTACGTCACCAGGTCAAATTCATTTGATTTTTATCTATGGGGTTATCTAAAATCCAAAGTCTACTTCAATAAACCGCAAAATACTGATGAATTTAAGAATAGAATTATAGCTGAAATACAACAAATCCAGCCACAAACGTTAATTGAAGTGTTACGAGAAATTGAATTACGATTTGCCTATTGTCAGGAAGTTAATGGTCAACAGTTCGAACATTTAATTTGATTTGTAGTTCTGTTTTTTTAATAAATTTGACCTTTTCAGACCACAAAATGAAAGAAATTTTGTAGGATGCGGTCTCAGTTATTGATATGTTCAATTGTAAATTACTCGATAACTGTTAAATTTGGATATAGGACATGATACATACTTAGAATTCGATGCAGAATTTAAGAATGAAATAAAAAATTAGTGTTTCTGTTTGAAAAATTTAAGTCGATGGTCGTAATTTATTTTTGGGTCAGCCTGTGTACATGGACATACCACCAGAAAAACCGCAGCCAAAAAAAAAATAAACCCACGAATTTTGAATGAATTTCTTCCAACCCACGCGTCCTCACTGTATACTACAACGTAGGTAGCAATAGCAAAACATTGTCGGGATCAACTGGTGATTTATAAAAGAGAGTGCCTATATAATACCATCATCATTTCGACATATGATACACATTTTACTATATAATTCGGATCATTGTGTATAAAGAAATGAACAGCAGTGTAATATGTTAGCACGGATAAAAGGTTGAGGGTTTGAATAAAAATATCGAGTTAACCGCTATTATTTCAAAAGAAATATGATAATATGACATTGTAATATATTGAACCACCCAAGCGTACAAAATATTTATATGCACATATAAGGGTTTCGCCTCTATGGAATAGATATACGTCCCGGAAATGATAAATATCATTTCATCTTCTAGCCTTGATATACTTCTTTTTATACGCTTAGTAAATGCATTTAATGTTAAAAGTTTCTCTTTAATTTTCTTTAATTATTCTATTTTGTTTCTTCTTGTAGTTTTTACAACATAAATCTTAAACTGAATTAAATAAATTCTAGGTTTCTTGTTCCAAAGGTAGATTGTTAAGTTAGTACTCCCTATTATTAAATATTCGCATTTATTTTAGAAAATCTAAGAATTTTGGAATCATTTTTATTTAAAAAAAGCTACAGGAAAGACGAAATCTAAGAAAGAGTGATAAGAAAAAGTTATCGGCGCACTCAACTAGATCCCATGAAAAAAAAAACTAGAAAACAATTGAAACGAATCGAAAAAACAATATATAGAAGTACAAAGGGCACGTATTACAATATGGGGCAAACGATTAATGCACTTTCCGACATTGCTGCCTCTAGCTTGGTCTCTCTGTGTTAGAGTAAAATTACTTTCGGATGAGACTGGCGCAGAAACACATTTTAGTAATTAGAAAGAGAGCCAGCCACCTCATAAATGAGAGAAACAGCCAGTAGTATAAATCCGTGTACCATACGCGCCACAAACGTTTATCGATTATTTGTCAGTCGATACCAGGCATTTGATCTGTGTGTTTCGTAGTGGTCTTATACGTACATTGCTCCCGCTGCCGACTGCTGCGACTGCTCAATGTTTTTAAGTTGTTCAGTATTTTTGTAATGTCATCGCTCGCGCATCTTCAGTCTTATCCGAAAGTAATTTTACTCTAATTACTCCTGAACTGTGTCAAATAAACAGTTCACTATATCACCATGGTCAAAAATGGAGTACCGGGCAATTTTACGTTACAAGTTTCCCCGTGGATTGAATATAGTTTAGTGTTTGGAGCAAATGATGACTGGTTTAGAAAATGAATGTCCAAATCTTATGACTCTTCAGATAGTATAAGGAGTTCCAGGAAGAAAATTTCGCTTTGAAAAATGCTCCTGGGGAGAGTGAGGAGAAAATCGATCCCCTAAGGCAGTTGCTCGAGTTCGAGAGCTAAGATAGAAGAATGTTTAGCCATTCGTGCACCGATAATTCTCACTATTTTGCACATCTTCCAGTGAGTACTACATAATTTTGCTGATGAGCAGATAGCAAGATGCGTTTCATCCAGAGAGAAAATTTCTCCTTGAAAGATGCTTCGAGGTCGGGGTGCCCTACTTTGCTGGAGAAGGCATTAATGAATACAATGAAGAGATGATGCCACTCCTTCAACAAGTGGAAATGGGAGAGGCAGCTACATAGGATTGTCAACGGAAATGTCTTCTGAATTTGATCGAATTAATATGGATGAATCCATTTCAGATTCCATTACCGATAATGTGATTAGAAATGTTGATATCTCATTGCATAAAAGACCAATACTTAACTGGCAAGAAGATTTACAAGAACTTCTTGATGCCACTACTGGTGGGATATCGTTTACGTCTTCGCCGTTAACTTACCACGTTTACAGACGGTATACTTTGTCAGAGGCAAAGTAACCTTCTAGGGCAATGGATTCCTTTTATCGAACAGTCTAGATATTTGCAGGTGACTGTACTATGAGAACTCTCCTATGATTTCTATTACCGCTAGTTTTAATATTTCTGAGAACATCCCGTATTTAGTTTCAATTTTAAGTCATATTCAAACAATGATTTACATTTTTAATGTATGTATTTATATTTATTAATATTTTTCGTTTTTTCCTTTAGTTGCGTATACAATTATGTAAATGCACGATTTATTGGTAATATATTAATATTATAATGGGATAAACCTCCATTATATTGCTATTTAGTATTTCTAATATTATGTCAAAGCGATTTTTAACTTTTAACATATGCAAGAGATATTTTGATTTATTTGAATTTGAAATGATTATCATGTTTATTAAAGAATTGGATATCTTATTCTTAATAACTTAGTTTTGTAAATATAGATTAGAGTTGAATCTTGGTAAATATATTTAGTTAATTATATTTTTAAAGTTGAATAATCGTGAAAATTATATTTAGTCAAATTATTGTAAAATAACATATGCAAGTAAGTAGTTTAAAATTGATATTTAACTATATGAATATGTCATTTTCAAATTTGAGTTTAAAAGAAAATAGGTATTTAGATTTACTGAATATAAAACTGGCATTTAAAAAAATAAATAAATTACTTGGGTGAAATTAAAAGTATATCAAAGAACCATGGCAATTGAAAAAAAAGTAAGAATTTTTTTGACCTGTAAAAAAGATAGACAGAAATTTGGAAGGTGAAATTAAAAATAGCAATTTGATAATTTTAAAATACCTGGAGAGGGACCCAGAAGGCTGGATCACCATTAATTTAAATATCTGACCATATTTTGATACATATGGTGTATTTTGAAAAATAATATCCTGGCTACGGAAGAATTATTGTTAACTGGTCTAGGAACGAAAGAGTTGGAAACATATTAGCTGTTCGATCAAGTTAATCCATTTATAACATAATTGATTGAGGTCTCGCTAGGCACTTGGTGAAACATATTAAATGATAAAGGTAAAGAAAATACACACTTGGTTATTTGTTTCACTGCAATTTTATTTACAAAATACGGTACTGACAGGCAATTAGACTTATTCTTCAATCGTTTAAATGAAATCAATCAAAAAATACAATTCACCATAGAAAAAGAATTAGACAACAGTTTAAATTTTTTGGACCTTACATTAACAAAATCAAATGGCAAATTAGATTATAGTATTTACAGAAAACAAACATACACTGACACCCTCATATCTGCAGATAGCAAACAACCCGATAGCATTAAGTTTTCTTCTTTCAACAGTTTCATACATAGATTACTCTCCGTTCCCCTATCAAAACCAAATTTTGATAAAGAAGTTGCAGTCTTGAAATGTCTAGCCGTAAACAACGGATACAGTCCTGATATTATTAATAGATTAATTTCAAAGAAAAAACATAAACAGATTAATAAATTCTTTTATGCAGCGCCCCAATTAGAACCAAGTAATTATCGTTTAATTAATTACATAGGAAAGACCACGAATAAAATTAATAATAGATTAGTTAATTTAGGCATAAAAACTATAATAGTCAATAAATTAAATTTAGGTAAACTTTGGACAAATAATAAGGATACAATTCAAAAAGCAGATAAATGTGGCGTGTATAAATTAAATTGTTTAGACTGTGACGCTTTCTACATAGGTCAAACTGGAAGATGTTTTCGCACACGAATAGAAGAACATAGGAAAGCAATTTTATATTCCAAGAAATGTTCAGGTATATCCGAGCATTGTATAAATGAAGAACACATGGTATCAATAAATAATTTTGAAATTTTACACTCTGCAAATAAAAGTAAACGATTAGACTTTTTGGAAATAATGGAAATATCTAAAGCAATAAACAAATCATTAAATATAGTAAATGAACAAACAGAGTTTGTAATCTCCCCTATTATTAAGGCTGTTTCTCGTTAATTACTAGGAAAACCCCAATAATACTTAACTCACGTTTATGTTTCACAGTGTTACTCCCACTTTTCAAATTATCTATTGATATTTTAAGTAAACCTTTCTTGTTCAGTTGAGAATGAACTGTGAAGTTCGAAACAAATTTGTCCGTATTTTGTAAATAAAATTGCAGTGAAACAAATAACCAAGTGTGTATTTTCTTTACCTTTACCATTTATAACGTTAAGGATTGGTTGCTTTCAAATTACTACTAGATTCGTCAATAGCTAGGATACTAATTGGAAATTTTCTTCGTAGTAGAAGCAGTATTGCAGTTGATCCGAGTGTATCTAAATGTCTCCAAGTATTGTTACGATAAATCAAATCATGTAGGTGATAACTAAAAATATTTAAAACCAAGAACCAAGAACCATCATTTAAGTGTTCAATAATATCGATTTACCAGTTTTATTTAATATAGTCATTTATTCAGATTCAGAGCTCTGGCATAGGTTTTATTTCTCTTCATAAATTTTGTTATATCTGAAATATAAACAATAAAATTTGTTTTTAATAATATTAGAAATAGCCACAATTGTAAATAACTATATCAGACCTAATGTCATATAGAAAATAAATAGTTTATGTTATTTAAAAAGATTCTTTTTACCTATTAAAATTGACTAAATTATAGAGAAACACACCCTCAGAAAGAAAATAATCTCTATCTCTTCGACTAAGTTTAGTTTCGCAAGACATTTTTATTGATCTGTTTATTGACCGTATTTTTGGTAGTAACGACCTCGATATAATTATAAATATTATAACATATTATTATCGACATACATTTATAAATAATATTTGTAATTATTTATTTTCATTCTTTAATCGACATTGTTTTTACGATTCAACGAGAAGTATCTATGACAATATATTACTTTTTAGTCGCAATATTATCCTTTAATTCATTTTTGTCAGTTGTTGGATAATAAATTAAAAATCTAAGTAGTTCAGACACATAATTGTCCGTTTCAGAATATAATATTTGGATATATTTTTTTATTGCAAATTTCTATTCTTTTGCAATAATTGCGTCTAGAAGAGACAAGCAAAATTCCATTCCGGTGATCACTTCTTCTCGTCTAATTATTTCAACAAACATCTTAACGAATACTTCAGTACAGCGCGTTCGTAGTTTGTGTACGTGGAAATATCTAAAGGCAACTAAACGAGCCTCCTTCCCACCCCAGCAGATCTCGTTTCAAAAATCACTGTTTGCTTTCAGCATTAAACATTCCTCCGGTATTATTTATTTGCCGAAGAAATTTTCTTAAGCACCCATTTAAGCTCGTGCACTACCCATACGATAAGAAAGACCGTTGTCGTCGCGGTCGTTCCAGTACATGCGAGGAGAAAATTCGAACTATTAACGTTCAGCACGACGCAGCGGCATGTATGGGAATTAATATCGTGTTGTTTATGAGTGCGGTAAATATGGTAAAAAGGTAGGAGTCATGCTCGTTAGCGGGTCGCTAATAAACGGCGAGAAATAAGGCGCGAACTGGCCGATAACTATGCAGTCGGAACAATAAGGTTACTACATATATGTATACTATCGTTCAAAAATATCCGAACGGTCTTTTTAATTAGAAATTATATTGTTTTTACTTATTACGTGATCTGTTATACTACTGTTATGCTTATAATTAATAATTAATGAAATATTACTTTATCTAAAATTTTTATTCACTTGTTTTCTTTTGTTGCTTATGTAAAACTAGGGGTACCCTGGGGTACTTTGCTACTGCTAGACATGAGTACACATTATATGTATAGATTAAATGAATACAATTGAAAATTTGATATCATTTATTGTATTTAGTTAAAGTTAGATATTAACATATACATTTTATTTTTGTGTTTTGGATTACATAAATTGAAATTACTGTTGTATTCAACTTTAAGTTCATTGCAATGGTCTTCGATATACAATGTTTAACCATCACTTTATAAAAGTAGGAATGTAAATAAATCCAATTGTCAAAGCAACAGCACTTGAGTTTATTTCTACGCATCCGCGACAGCATTTCAATATGAGAAGTAGTGTCTCGTGGTGCCATCTACATTTAAATAATAGTACTGCTACTATTGACGTTATATTATTAGGCCCCTAACTTTCTTTCTACTGGTCAAACCGAAGATTTCAATAGCTTTAAACCTTCTCCGGATAACGTGGATCATTATGTAAAAAACTACGCATAAATCGGTCCAGTAGTTTTTTAATCTTTAACGGACACTTATACGAACATTGCCTTATATGTATATATATATATATATATATATATATTAAAAATAATAGACTTTTTATTGGTTTAGCGACCTTTTATTGAATTATGATGTTTTATTCTACGACGTTTCGACTTTTATTATTTTTCAGTCTTTTTCAAGTATCTAGAAACAAGAATTAATACAATGAGAACATGAGAACTGTGTTTGCTTTTGTGAGATTGAATTAACAATTAAATTAACAATTAAAATTAAAATTAGATTAAAGACTGAATTACCAATTAGATTAACAATTAAAGTTAAAATTTAAAATTAGATTAATAATGAGTAAGGACAATTAAAGTGATTACATCTGTATAAATGAATAGAAAATTTGAATTAAACTACAATACAGTAAGGTAAATAGAAACAAGAATTACTACACTGAAAACGTGAGAGTTGTGTTTGCTTTTGTGAGACTGAATTAACAATTAAATTGACAATTAGAATTAAGATTAGATTAAAGACTGAATTACCAATTAAATTAACAATTAAAGTTAAAATTTAAAATTAGGTTAATAATGAGTAAGGATAAATTACAGTGGTTAAATCTGTATAAATGAATGAGATGTTAAACTTTTGATGTTAAACTACATTACATGAACAATGAATGACAAAACTCACCGTTTCTTTTGGTTTTCAAAATCACGCATTCTGTGTAACATGTGTATCGGGGGCCCGAGACCTTTTTTTGTAACGAACCGATCGCACTGGTTGGAATATTGTAAGTGTTTGTGGCTTTGTTAAGAGAGGTTAATTTCTGTTCTGTTTTTGGAATTTAGCAAATTGATCAGGACCGTGTTTAGGGGTATGTAGTAAAAGTATTTACAAATGGGAACTGATAAAAAGTTTTTTTTGTTTTTTTGGTTTGTGTTTGTGTGTGCGGGGGGGGGGTTGATTTTATCTATTGTTTAATCAGTGGGTAATAGAGTTTAGACAGTCCATCAATTTCGTTCCTGTCGTTTATTGTTCTGCTGTTTTTGAAAATGTGGATCATTTCTAAGACCTCCCTAGCTTTTGTATTCTTTTTCTGTGTAAAATCAAAATTATGTTTTAGTGTCAATTGGTGTTTTTTTAAAGCAGTTTGATTTTTTGCGTATTTGTTATATATATATATATATATATATATACACATATATAGTAAAAATTAATTGAACGGGTGAGCGGTCTGTCAAACAAAAAAACTCATTTATTTCACTCTATATTTCATAACGATTTGTTACTTCTTCAAGAGTTTAATTACGAGTTAAAATCTAGCAAAGACGCCACTAAACATGTTCAAATAAATCGTCTAAATTGAAAACATTAAATTAATAAGATGTTTGTTAATCGTTAACCTTTTAAAAACAAATATCATATTTACCAACATCTTATTAATTTAATGTTTTAAATTTAGACGATTGATTTTAACATGTTTAGTGGCGTCTTTGTTAGATTTTAACTCTTAATTAAACTCTTGAAGAAGTAACAAATAGTTATGAAATATAAAGTGAAATAAATGAGTTTTTTTATTTGACAGACCGTTCACCCGTTCAATTAATTTTTACTAATACAGTCTATACATATGCATATACAGTACAAATCTCTTCCCTATAGTCAGTAGAATATGCATACATACGTGTATTACGTATGTGTGTGTTCGTGAAGTGAGAAGTAGGGATGGGGACCGGGGTGACGAGCAGCGATGCACGCCTTTCTCGAAAAGATACCCATTAGTTACAGTTTACTTGCAAAGGTGGATGGTTTGGTTAACTGTTGCGAATAGATTTCATTTACGTTTATTTATTCTATCAAAGTTCCAGTATTTGTTTTCTTGGTTTTATTAAATTTAAGGCTATTGATTACGTATAAGCTAACTTGTGTCGGTATTCACGATGGATATTTTTACCCTTGAACAAAAAAAAATTGTAAAACAGTATCATCTTGGTCGCAGCATAAGAGAAATTGCACGGGTATTTCAAATTAACTTTCAACGTACCATTGCGTTTGAAACAATAAGACACATAATTAAAAATTTTGAAAAATATGGCTGTTTAAATCCGTTAAAACATACGAAGGTTTTATTTATTATGTATAGAAAATAGAAGTTATTATGATTTACCGCTTTATTTATTGTTATTGTTATAGGTATATCTGACATTGTTTTAAACGTTA